>JAFMSR010000004.1:38122740-38552740 GCA_022818135.1 Saxidomus purpurata | reverse complement strand
GCATGGACAAGTACGAAACATTTAACTGAGTTTCTAAGTCGAAAAGGGTCATACTTCAAATGAAATCCTTAACAGAGTTGGGGGATCATGATAGTTAACAAGTATTTCAGCTTTCAAAGTAATATCTCAAATATGTAAGTAAAAAAGTGACATGGTACATATGTACTTAACCAAGATTCCAAGTCAGGAAGGGCCATAATTTTTAAACATTTCCTTGACAAGAGTTACGATGCAAACGAGTGCTCCAAGTTTCACAGCAAATTAAGCACAAGCTCAAAGGGTTAAGTCAGTAAGTGGATTTTACCTAGACTCAGTGTATTTTCTAAGTGAAAAAGGGCCATAATTCTGACAAAAACCTTGACTGACTTATGTACTCTTGTCTGTTGAAGGATGTAGTGAGGGTCATACACTCAACAACTTTTCTAAGTATACACCTAAAAGAAGTCTTGTAGTTTATTCAATTTTTAAGATAGATTAATGAATATTTCAATATCCTAAGATCAAAGATAGATATTTAACATTCCACCAGATTTATAAAGATAGGTACCAAACACTATGATCTGCAGCGCTGTAAACACAGTAACCCAAATATTCAAAAGTCACAAAAACGTCAAAATTACCAGACTGTGATCAATATGCGCGTAAAACAGACACTCATTTTTGATTCACTTATATAAAATTAGCAGACTTGTGGCAATGTTTGCTCATTCAAATCCTTTAAGAAGATGTTCTTGGGCAGATGTAAAGTGTAAAAAGGAATTTTGACAGTTTTAACTGATTTTAATCCTCAACTGCATTTTAACCGGATGAAGATTTGATAGAATATGAATACCCTGACTTCATTTTCATCTCATTTGTCGCTTCGACGTACCCGTGTTTAAGAATTTGTATTCGGTATTTCTCAATGATCACTCATGGTCAGTTTGGTGCGTAAAAATTTAAATTTGGAGAAAATACACCACTGTATGGAATCAATTAACGAGGTTTGTTGGATAAATGCATGGGAAAGGATATTCCAGTAAGGTTAGAAAGATCAAATCCATCATAAAATTTAGTGTTTGGAGGATACTTCGATCAAGACAGGATATAATGTATCTGGAATTTGTATTAAAAACCGTTTTTGTTACAAAAACTGAACTTTTCTAGATAATTTGGAACACATTGATAATTACTGTAATTTACGGTTTTGTGAATTTCACATTAAGATGTGCGGTGATGTAAGCTCTGTAAGACAATGAATTTGCCATTCATTCTTTATCAACTTTATACCGAATATTAGAAGAATGAATCTAATAATTTGTTGACCAATTTTCATGAGCGTATCTTTAAAAATGGTTTTGATATTACATATAATTGAGGTGTATACTTAGAAAAGTTGTGGTGCCAAAACGTGTTTCAAGTTTCACAACAAATTCAGCAAAAACTCAAAGGGTTAAGTCAATAAGAGGAATTTAACTAGCTTCAATGTATTTTCAAAATAAAAAACTGACAAAAAACTTGGCTGTACTCTTGGCTGTACTCTTGTCTGTTGAAGGAGGTAATGATGGTAATATCAAAGCAGTATCTTTACTGGTTTTGAATTAAAATGGGGTGGTATGAAACACTTAACCACGCTGTGACGCAAACGCCGACGCAAGTAGGATACCTCCCCTTTTCTTTGAAAAGTCAAGCTAAAAATGAGAACATAACCCTTAAAAGCAAAATGAAAATTATGCTATAACAACAAGATAGTCATACTATTCATAATCATACAGTCTACTGTTCGAAAATTCTGGTATTCACAATAACCTACTTGAAAATACTGTGACCAATTAAATTTGGTAAATAGGCAATATAAAAGGCACCATTCAAAGTCATAAAAAGATTTTGTCATAGATGTCGGACAAACTAGATGTTCATTGGTTTCATCAACGCGAATGATATGGCGGGGTCCTTCTTCACAAATGATCTAGCAGGATGAATGCCGAGTTTTTTTCCACATGCAAACACTGAGCTATCATTTGTATTCACAATAAAATATGCTATTTTAAGTAAATCACCATTTTCACAACGAACCACATAGCACACATACGTTTATACTAAGAAGAATACAACTTTGTATTGCGAACCTTGACTCAAAGAGCTTTTTTGAACACAGAAATGTTTTCACACTGTTTTATGTAAAATCAACTCCCTTTCTACTTCTGACACAATGAAGTCTGTGAGATTTCCGGCTCGTGAACACCAAAAGTAGTTACTTTCACTCATGGCTGCGCCACTCGTGAAAATATCACTTTTGGTGCCCACTCGGTGAAGTTATAACGTGATATTACAACAAAACCAACATTATCCTCTATCTAGTGAGATAATATTGCATACATTATTATCACATTCATTTATAATCATAGAACATAGATATATATTATTCAATGATAAATATACATCACATATATAACACAACTTCAACACTTTAATACACTAATGTCTATTTAAAACCATGTATTGGTTTTATAACTTCAGATCTATTTAAATAAATAAATAAATAAGATTTTAAACTTATATCATACAAGTACGTTATAAGACTAGCTTAAGATATTAAACTGGCAAGGGGAGCAAGACTAGCTTAATATATAAAACTGACAAAGGGAGCAACTCAATACTAGTAGGTTAACTGATAAGGTTTAGGTTGTCTCCCTCTATAATAAAAGTATTACAAATTGCGGGAAAGCTGCTGATCATGATCTACATGTAGATATAAAAGCTGCCATAAAGAGGGAAATAAGACCCTGAAAAGCAAAAAGAAAAACAAAAGTGCGACCGATAAAAAGAAGCTAAAACATTATCCCCCCAATCAGATTTGAGGAGACCTGGTCAGCAACTTCCTCACACAGATATCATAGCACGTATAGAAAGTATGGACAGCTCTTGTTGAAGATTCGCAATGCACTAAAGGGGACAGCCCGAAGCACGAGGGACAAAAGGGAGCGGGAGAGACAGCAGGGAGCAATGGCGGACAGCATGAAGAGGGAGTGACAGTAGGGAGCATTGGTACAGCCAAAGGGATCATTGGGGGACGGCAAAGAGCGTTGGGGGCAGCAGGAAGTGTGGGGGAAAGCATAGAGCTTTAGGGATGAACATGGGATAGGGGTAGGGTGAACATAGGGACAGCAGGGAACATCGGGACGGCAAGAAGTGGGAGGGGGATAGTGCGTTGGGGACAGGAAGCGACAGGGATAGAAGGGAGCTGGAAGAACGGAAGGGAGGGACAGAAGGAGCATGGGGGACAGAGAGCGGGGGATAGCAGGGAGCGGGAGTGACAGCAGGGCACATGGGGACAGCAGTAGGGAGCGTTTGGGGGACAGCAAAGAGCTAGGTGGAACAACAGAGAGTGTGGTAGCAGCGGAGAGCTAGGTTGGACAGAAGGGAGCGTGAGAAACGTTAGGGAGCTGTGGGGCAGAGCCGTGTTGGAGACATCATAGAGCGTTGGATAGCAAGGGACGTACCTATTAAAGTACACATAAAAAGCCGTTATAAGCCAAAACGAGAGCTAGGCGATGCCTCCGTTTTCTGGCAAGCCCGTCTTGAAGCGAGTGACAGAAAAATTCACAAAATATTATCTGAAAATTGAATGTACATGTACTTTTATTTTAATCATCAGTATGATAGAAAATAACAACACGGAGATGCTGAACAGATCTATTTGTTAAACTATGCATTTATGTTGAGATGATAACGAATTAATTTGTGACAGAATATGTCTGACTATCTGGCAGGGTCTGCAAGGATTTTTGAAATATTTAAAATCAAAAATGTTTTAAAATCCTTCATCGAATTTCATCCAATATTTACTGAACTGTTCTTCACACATCATGCAATAGCTAACAGACATTACATAACGAAAAACAAAGTCTTCATAGGAGAAATGTTGAAGACATTTTTTTTTTAATTTGGGGCATTGTCTATACACTGTCTGCAAACTTTAGGTCTGTCGGACAGATCAGACAAAAAAAAAAAAAAAAAAAAAGAAAAAATGCCGTGATTTTGTTCCCCATTAAAGTGACATTACGCGCATCTTACTGCACATAGTGTATTTTGATGACAATTTTATAAATGCAATTTTTAGTTGCTGTGCATTTAAATGTGTTAAATTAATGATTATGCCGCATTAGTATTTGAAATTGGTGCTTTAGATATAAAAAAAGTCGGACTGATAAAATGATAGTTGATTGTGTCGTTGTTGATGTTGGTAGAGATTTCTGCAGTGGAAGGGAAGCAACTCCTGCATGCAGTTGTTCTTTTCTTACATTGACTCTCCCAGTCAGCTGGATTGTTATTTAAAAACATGCGCATAATGTCACTTTAATCCATTTCAGTAAAACTTGATAAAAATATTGTTTCGATAACAACATACATCTTTGCGAGGGTATAGTCAATTTGAGAACTGACATTTTGCTTAAAAAATAAAGTAAAAACTTGAATCAGGGATGGCAGCGCCCCCATACAGGTCAATTGTGTTTAGAGGAACAGGTACCAAGATTGAATTGTTTTAAATTCAAACATCGGGAAATAATCAAAAACGTGTAAAAAACATGATTAAACCCCGAAAAAATCAATTTTTCGCGTCTTGAGACAGACAGACAGATAGACAAACAGACAGAGAGAGAGAGAGAGCTATGTGCTTTTGTTTGTAGGTGCACATACAAATGCGGTATAATTATGTATCTTGACCCATCTTAAGACCAACTAGTTTACTGACTATATCTTCAGAAACTCTATACATGTACCTAAGTTCTTCGAACTTGATTTGCATGGACTACAAGAAGCTGAAGATAGTCAAATGTTAAGATCACAATAATATTTACCAGAAAAACTTTTTCTGAACAATCATCGAAGCATTAACTTGTAGAATTCCTCAAAATGTGTAGTCTTGATGCTGATTGTTGACGATTCCACTCTTTTTCATCTGAAACGCTCAAAGTAAACTTTGTGAGCTGATGTCCGTCGTCTGTCCGTCCGACTGTTGTCTGTCCACTTTTACCTTGTGAAAATTCTTTAGACCATATTTCAGAAGTAATCAGCATAAAACCTGGTCAACATTTTTGTCTTGATAAACTTGAGGTCAAGATCAAAACCGGTCAACATTGGGTCAAAAACAAGGTTACCGGGATAAATCATAGATTAAACCTGTGGACCCTTTACAGACCTTATTATGTTTGCAAACTCTCTATGAAGGTTATGCCGCATGTCCTGACAGAATGTAGATTGAGTTTAAACCTGGGACAATTAAAGTACAGTAGATCCAACAGGTACTCATAAAACACCCTAAGATCGGGGCTATTTTCGAGAGTGGACATCGCTGTTATGATCACTCATAGACCGTCGTCCTTCGTTTTGCATACTTCGTCCGTTCACATTTTCCTTCGAACGACATTTCCTCTAAAACCACAGGACCAAGTTTGATGAAACTTGACAGGGATGCTCTATCATAGGTGTTCAAATAATTACATTTGAAGCAGAACTCTGGTTGCAATGACAACGGAAAACTTTTATAAATTATTGTCAAAAACAGGAAGCCCTAGAGCTTAGATATCTGGCATGTAGCATTGTCTAGTTGACTTCTACCAAGAATGTTCACATCAACTTGAAATTACAACTTAAAAAAAAATCTCTGAAACCATAAGGCATACAGCTTAGATATTTAGCATATCTCATTGTCTAGTTGACCTCTACCGAGATTGTGCAAATCATGATCTAGAATCGACCTCGCCCATGGTAGTCACTTGATTTGACAGGCTTATAAAGGAAAATCTTTTACAATCTTCTCCTCTAAAATCACAAGGTCTAGAGCTTAGATATTTAGCATGTAGCATTGCTTTGTAGACTTCTACCAAGAGTGTTCAAATCATGACCCATGGGTGAAACTTCGCGTTGTTTGATTTTAATAGGCATATATAAGAAAAACTTCAAAAATCTTCTCTTCTAGAACGACTAGGCCCAGAGAATTTGGTATTATATAATGAACCTCTTTGAAGATTGATCAAATAAGATTCCCCAGGTCAAAACTGACCATTTCTGTTATTGGTGACTTTGTATTATACTCAATGGTAGCCAGGTGAGCGATATTGGACCATCTTGGCCCTCTTATTATAAATAAACGGCGTGGTACATTTTACCTGTCGGTATTGGTCAATTAAAATTTCAGAGTATATATTTACACCTGTTCCAACTATATTTGGTATATGACGTACAGGTCATGCCACCAATGAAACTGTCACATTGCAAGTATGCCACCATAAATGACGTCAAAGTACGTTCGGTTACTCGAAATTGCAAGTTTTTGTGACATAAAAATATATCAGCTAACAGTAAAATCAGCCCGACAGCGGGGGCCACGACCTTGGGTGTAAAATGGGCGAATTTTCAGTATTTATTTCAGTATTTGCAGGAAGAGAGCTAGCATATTTTTTTTAAATTACAATTATGTATGTAAAATATCGCTTTATCACCTTTTACGTGCTAAGAAACAAAATGAAAAATAGAAAAATTATAAAGACTTTGTTTGAATACCATTATGCAAAATGTCTTAGTGCCAATCAATACTTAACCTTGTGATTAGACCATTTATTGCTTTTTTCAGTCTTTGGAGCAATTTGAAAAAAAATCTGTTCTTTTTTATGATTTTTTTTGGGTCAAATTCAGTCCACAGTCCAAATACTTTCGTCAGAGGTTGACTATCATTGAGTCAAGATAAGTTGATGATAGCATTAACCTTTTATAAGCTCATTTGAGCTCAGGATGAACTATTGTAACCACTCACCGTCCTTCGTCTATAGTCCGTTCATTTTTTCAAACAACATCTCCTCTGAAACAACCGTGCCAAAATTGATGCAAGTTTGCAGTTATGTTTCTTGTATGGGGATTACATATTCCTTCAAAGAACATTGATCCATGCACAACTGACAACCAAAAGGAGAAACTTCTGCAAATCCCTTCAAATAATTTTGATTTGTCAACAAACATCGCCGCCAGATACTAGTTGTCCTCTATGGCGATATGGAAAATATTCAACAGCTTTTCTAAAACTGAAAACGATTTCCTTAAATAATTTTGATTAGTAAAAATACATGGCCGCGTCAGGGTCGGACTTGTTGAACAAAGAGTTATGTAAGGAAATCTTGAAACATCTTCTTGTCTAAAACAGTAAGTCACAGAGCTTAGAGATGTTTTGTTTGACCAAATGTTTCATAATAATTTTACAAAAATTTGGTCAATGTCACTGTTCTATAAATAGAATCATTGTCACAAAAAAAATTTGTTTATTGTCAAAAAGTTTGATGGACATGATCATTAGTTTGAGGAAACTTGGTAACATAGCAGAGTGTGAGTTCATATTCTTCGTTCGCTTGAACTTCATTGGCTCGAATACAACCGATCACTCGATCTCGGTCGACGGTCCCGGCAAAATCTCTGACCGAGCCCTGATCTCTCGAATCTCTCTGGCAATCCCTTTAGATCTGTTTCATTTTAATTACATCAATTTGCTTGTACACTTATGTCAGTCTCACTTATCGGACAAACAGTTGCTGATTGATCAGAGATTTAAACAGTGCATGCCTTTAACACCTCGATGGCTCGAACTACCGATCCCTCCTACTTGAATCGACAGTCCCTTCGAGTCCGAGCGGACGATGTTTGCCTGTATTCGTTTGGTGTGTTTGATTTTGCAACCTTTGAGTGAATGGTAATAACACTGAGGTGAGTAATATAGGGCCGTCATTGCCCTCATGTATCTTTAATCTGTAGCTTTATAATACATTACACACTGTCCCAAAGGCCGGCATGGACGTGCAGAATTCTTGCTAAACGATGATGAGGTACCACTAACTGTCCTTGAATTTCCAGGAAATAAATGATGCTACAACGTAAGACGATGCTTCTTGTCTTACGTCATACTCATCAGTTGAAGTTAAGAAACGTGAAAAGTTTTCAGTAGAAAGCATTTCCCAAGTCATAGCTCAGACAATGTATTTTCATTTGTACGACAAGAGAAAAATCTTTTTGCACCATGTTCATTAGTGCCGGGAATTGGACTTTGTTCAGGGAAGTTGATCGTATACTTGTATGAATGTGTTGAAGATGTTTTATTTACACCTGGAATGGTAGAACTGTTTGCAGAGTGTCCTCCTGATGACATGAATTACCGTGCTGTTTTAATTCTCTGGTAAGTGTTAAATCATGTTTTATTTGGTAGTGAAATTCCATAGAAATATAAAGATTATTTCGCTTCTTTACATCATATGTTTGGTCCAGTGCAGTTGGAGATATAAGCATGAATCTCAGCACTCTTGTGCAGCTAGGCTAAAAAATGTGGAAGAAGATATGAAACAGACTTTAAATGAAGAACGATGGCCTATTGATTGGGAGAATGATAAGACCATGTTTATTGAAGCAATGAACTCTGTTTCCAGAGCGAGACGCTGTTTCTCTTATACATGTTAGAAGTAAGCCTGACCTTTCATGTCTCTCATGTGAACATTCGAGATGCCGCATTGACTGGATAGAACTTTCAGAATTCATGTTTCATGGTACCAGCTCAACGTGAAAGTCATTTTAAGGAACAAAGGTTCCTTAGATCAAAACTTACTCAGAACAGTACTATCATCTGAGTTTTGTGAAACTGGCCTTTTTGGGCCTGTTGTTTCTTATATTGCAGTTCATATTTATACTAACAAAAGTTCCATAATCAGTAGTGATGCTCCTAATCCAAATCTTTAACTTCATTCTTGTATGTGTTACGCGTGTGATATGTCTTGGGACAGAATTTGGTCAATTGTGTACACTTTTTATGGCATTATTGCATTTTTGTTGTCTGTGTTATAAATGTAGAATGTGAATACATGTACATATTTTGTAGTTTTCGTTATCTGTAATATTTCTTGAAACCAAAAGAAAAACAAATTTACATGGAGATAAAGTGTTGTGTGCAAGTGTCGGGTCCACACATTAAAGGTCAAGCTCACAGACATCATTTGGGGGCATTCGCACTTATGAGGGACAACTGTTGTTATACTCACAAAGTTTATATTGCTTTTTTTGTTTTCAGTGTAGTAATTTACAATAAAAGAATGGGAATATCAGAGAAATATCTGTCAAAGTTTAAATGAATAGTTTGCCTGCCAATGTAGTTCTTTGTATATTTAATATATATTACTTTTCAGATTTCGGACATTTAACCAAATAATTAAGTTAATATAGTTGACATGCACCATGCGCATGAACATGTTCGTGCTGGAATAATACATTGATGCCTCTTGAAGGACAATTGCGCCCGACCAACAGGCCAAAGTCATATCGGCGCGCTTGTTTGTCGTTCTGGCGTGCTGGCGTGTTTATGGAGCGCCAGTACGCCATCACGCCAGAAAGACAAAAGAGCGCCAATACGATATTTTATACGCGCCAGGACAACAACACGACACTGAATTTTGTCGTTCTGGTGCCTCGTTATTGGCATGTTGGAGCCTCAAATTAGTCTGGCGTGCTGGCGCCACGACATCGCACAAACACATCTACACGACAATTAAGCGCGCCGATACGACAAATAAGATATTTGTCGTTCAGGCATGTGTGTTGTCGCATCTGAAGGGCACCTACACGTCAAGCACACCAGAACGACAAATAACGCGAGCCCAAACAACAAATGACACATTTGTCGTTTTGCGGGGGCGCCAACACGCCAAATCAAGAATTTTGAATTCATGTGTTGGCGTGTTAGCGCCCCACCGACACACTATCACGCCAAATTCACACTTGTCGTTTTGGCGCCCCCGCCCTTTACTTGTCGTGCTGGCGTGTTGTCGCGCTTCAGACGCGCCAATACGCCAGAACGAAATGGGAGAATCAGCCACCATCGAAAAGGGAAACAACTGCTGAGATAGTGTGTTAATCTCCAGACATCAGCGTTACTCCCATTCACAATAGGGTAGTACCTTAATTATTACTAGTCAGAAAATATTATTGGTTTTCGGCGCAACAGTGCTAAGTTCGAGTTTCCCCGGAGGTTGGTGACCTTTCAATTAAGCATGAAATGACAAGTAGAATGTATAACATTTTTCAATTATATAGAGGATAATTGTTGGTTTCGGTGTAAGATCACGTTATAATTTCACCGAGTGGGCACCAAAAGTGATATTTCGTAAATCTGGGTTATAGATTGCAAAAACAGTGAAAAATAAAAATGGTAATCCACTGTTTCAAAACTGTTGATTATCACTTTTATTTCACTGAGAAAACTGTATTATTCACTGGAAAACATAAAATAAAAAAAACTTTACTATGTAAGGTACCTTTTAATTGGATATTACCGCATGTACAAGGTCAACAAGTATTCCCGCGTTTTCAGTTTTTTCATGAAGGGCTGTATAATAATAATAATAATAATAACAATAATAATAATAATAATAATAATAAAATCTTTATTTCATGAAGGTTACATATCAGACATACAAGGATTTACATGTAAATCAAAAATACATCTTATTTTCATATGGCCTTCAACAATGTAAAAAGAAGAATTAAAATGCAACAAAAATAACATACCGTTGATAGAGAAATATGAAACAAAAATATGATTTACTACTTATACATTTTTACAATTTAACAATCATATTTTTCAAAAGTCTATTTTTGCAAAGTTAGATATGACAAAAAGTAAGACAAAAATTGTTAAAATTGTTGAAACTTTCTTTTGATAAGACAGACACTCAAATATTTAGACCAAAAGTTAGAGCGGAAATATATTTGTAGAAGTAAATTTTTAATTTAGAACAATTTTATTTCCATATGGCCTTCAACAATATAAAAAGAAGAATTAAAATGCAACAACAACAACATACCGTCGATAAAGCATTATGAAACAAAATATGATTTGCTAGTTAAACATTTCAATTGAACAATCATATTTTTCAAATAGTATATTTGTTTGCCAAAGTTAGATATGCAAAAGTGAGACAAAAATTGTTTAAATTGTTGAAACTTTCTTTTGATACGACAGACACTCAAAAATTTAGTCCAAACTGTAATTGTTAAGTGTTACTTAATAGATAGTTCTTGTATTTGTATTTAAATGTTTTGAGTTCAGGAATTCCTCTAATATCAAACGGAATATCATTCCAAACTTTCATACTAAAATACGAGAATGAATCTTTATAATAATTGGTTCGAGGTATTCTTTTGTAAAACAAGATCGTTGTGCACAGAAGATCGCAGATTATGTTTTTCATTTTAGGAAAATATCAAAATCTCTGACATATATGATGGCGACATATGATTCATAACTTTATACACAAGAACAGCAGTGTGGTATTTACACCTATCAGTAAAAAGAAAGCCATTTTAATTGTTTATATAGCCCTAATTTGGCGTTTTCATCGGCTTATTTAAGATAATTTTTGCAACTCGTTTTTGTAGCATGTTTATTTTGTTCATATAGTTTTTGTTATCTTTTCCCCAGATTGTACAACAGTAATCGAATATTGGCAAAATGTACGCGTTATAAAACATAATTTTCGTCTCATCTGTGAGAAGGAACAAAATGCGTTTTAATAATGCTATTTTGGTATTAAGCTTTTTACATACATAATCTATATGAGCATGCCAATTTAGGGTATTGTCAATATACACACCTAGTACTTTTTGGACTGTTGCATTCTCTAAAAGTATGCCATTAATACTAGATTCAGTGTGTTTGTGTGTTTTAGTTTATATTAGATCCGATAACCATACACTTTGTCTTTAACGGATGTAAATACATATTATTGTTTGCGCACCAGTCAATGATGTTATTTAGATTTACTTGCAGTTTCTCTTCAATTTCTTTAAGATGGAATCCGGATTCATATAAAAGTGGAGTCATCAGCATACAAATCTATGTTTGAATCTTGACATGAAAATGTGATATCGTTAATGTATAATAAGAAAAGTAGAGGTCCAAGTATTGACCCTTGTGGCACACCCGTTTGACTGTGAGCATCTCAGATTGTACGTTTCCTACTTTAACCATCTGCCGCCTGTTCGACAAATACGATACAAATAATTTGATAGTTTTGTCAGAAAAATGATACAATTTTAATTTATAGAGGAGGATCTCGTGGTCAACTAAATCGAATGCTTTTCTTAAATCTAGAAACACTGTTCCAATTACTTTTCCACTATCAACATCCTTAATCCAAGCATCAATTAACCTTGTGAGAGCTGTATTGCACGAATGATGTTTACTGAAACCAGAATGTGTTTTATGTATGACATCAGTAGTCTTGAAATAAGTATGGATTTGAGAAGCTATGTGACGTTCATAAATCTTAGAAATGGTAGGTAGAATAGAAATAGGACGATAGTTTTCAGCTTCTTCTTTGAGACCTGACTTGAATATTGGTAACACACGAGCTTCCTTCAGTTTATTAGGGAAAATTCCAGTACTGATACTATTGTTAATAATTGACGCTATACATGGTGTAATAGTATCACCACAATATTTCAAAATATTTGGGCCTATCCGTCCAAACCTGTTGATTTATTTATATCTAATTTATCTATTATTCTTACGAACTTCAAATGGTGAAATGAACTTAATGTCAAACTCGCGACTATTTAATTTTGCATCTAATCTGATTTTTAAAGAGGAAAAGTGTTCTTTTGAAAATGCGGTTTTTGATATTATGTTTGCAATATTTATAAAATGTTTATTTATTTCATCAACTATATTTAAACTACCTTCAATTTCTACGCCAGATTTTATCAGTTTTTGTGGCATTTTTATTTTATTTCCATGGTTCAGATTAGAGATATCTTTAAGATTTTTCCATAAATAAGCTGAGTCTTTATTACACTGAACAGCTTTATTAAAAGAAATCGCGTTTACTCCTTTTGATGAGAGTTGACGATTTATTTCTAAGAATTTTATATTTATCATGATTACCAATTTTCTTCAAATTGTCTCTTTCTTGTATAACTGATTTTATTTCTTCCGTAAACCAGTCTGGTTGGTGTTCATGCTTAACTCTCTTTCCTTTTATTGGAGCATGTTTGGATAATACATGATTTAGTATACTGTAGAACATATCTAAGGCATAGTTTGGTTCTATGAGAGTCTCAACATTTTCAATACTAGAGAGAAGAACGTCATTTTAGTACGTAAATAACTCATTTCTATCGACATATCCAGACTAATGTTAATTATGAGTGTAGAGTAACTTTACGTTCTTAACCAACTGAATAACGGTCAATATTTCTAGTAACATATTTGATAAGACAAATAAGTATTCATTTCTTTAACAATACCTCAACGCAGCTCAGGGATATCCACTTAGTTAATACTTGTTGTACTTGTGTCCTCGGTTTTCAATGATCCTCGTTGGTTTAGTGGGAACTATCCCCGCCTGTCACGCCTTATGAAAGAATTGTTGACTTTTTTCTTCAGTTTACTGTATCTCCTAAACGTCTTGCTGAATTTTTGAAAAGCATCAATATATGTAGTCTTGCTGCACTATATGTCAAAGGTCAAAGTCATGGGAGTTGTTTATAGAAAGTCTTGGCCTCAATACATCTTCTAAACCTCTTAGTGCATTACGCTAAATTTGACAGGAATAATTACTATGAAGTCTAGCTGCACTATATGTCAAAGGTCAAAGTCATGGGAGTTGTTTATAGAAAGTCTTGGCCTCAATACATCTTCTAAACCTCTTAGTGCATTACGATAAATTTGACACGAATAATTACTATGAAGTCTAGCTATCTATTTGTTACATAAACTCACAATCTTACAGATCACACTTTTGAAAGATTGTTCTTATTTTATACTATATGCCATGCACTTTTTCCAGTCTTTATTATATGATTTACGTTTCATACACTGGAGCAGTTTTTGAAATCGGCGCTGGATAGTTAACTGGTTTTAGAACAAAAAGTGAGATATTAATCAGTAAAGTGATAATTCACGGCATGATGAACAGTCTAGGTAGTACTTTTAGTACTGCGTAGAGATTCATGTTATTGTTAAAGGTTGTATTTTGACCAAACCGTTAGAAAGAGTCCGGGCTGCCTTCCCATAGACCAAACCTGTAACCCTCACGCTTGACCTTGGGTTTTATCGCTGTATTGAATTGTCCCGGACTTGATTCGGAGTCGTCACATGATAGGACATGGTAAATAATGAAATTGCAATTTAAAAATATGAATTTCAAATCAAATTGACAGTACATTAATATTTCAAAAAGACAGTTTTGCAGAAATTCCATGGGGTTTATTGATCTACGTTTATAAAATGTATTTGTATCTCATCGATCTATATCAATTTGCGTATGAATAATTCAAAGTTCTGTTGAAGTAGAATGCCACTTCATATGAAAACTGTTTATTATCAATGATTATAATTATCTTCAAAAATACAAGAACATATACCATTGGGTAAACAGGCAAAATATATATGTTTGCGTATTAAAGAAAATAAATCGAAAAATTAGACTTTCATTTCTTGAAACTAGTAAGTAAGTAAGTTTTATTCGGTAAAAGTGTCTATGACATAGCAATGACATAATGATACATATATAGCAATATTCAAATTTTTAAGCAGACTAGAAATATGACATGACATAAATATATGACAAATATAAATATATGAGCCATGTAGTGCCCACCAATACCGGGGATAACTCAAAAAAGAGGAAAGGATTCCTCTTATTTCCATTGTTGTCCCTTGAACTTTGCCCTTTGCCCTTTGTATAAAGTTGCAGCAGATTTAAAGTTAAGCAATGTAATACAGGTATCGAGTCACTGGTTGGTCACCTATTTACTAAGGTTGCAGTGACATTGACCTTTGATGTTTTGACCCCAAACTCAGTAGGAATCTTCTGCTTACATTGAACTTCTGTTGGATTGTGCTATGTGCCCAAGGTTATTGTAGCTTGACCTTTCACCCATTGATCTTAAACTAGATATTGGTCTTCTTCTGTTCCTGACCCATTTCTATACGAGTTCAAGTTCAATGGTCCTAGAGTTATCACGATTTAAAGTAATATTACGTATGGGGCAATTTATTTTCAACGTACGAACAGGAACAAATTCATGTCCTTGATCCCCGTAATGTGAGCAAAATAATTTAGAAACAATATTAATAAATAAAACACAATTGGCCGGCGTCAGGGAAAAGAGGCTTACGGACATTGCTGACATTATTTGATTACATCTTATTGAAATAGATATAAACTGGAATTTAAAGTGACATTATGCGCATCTTACTGCACATAGTGTATTTTGGTGACAATTTTATAAATGCAATTTTTGGTTGCTGTGCATTTAAATGTGTTAAATTAATGATTATGCCGCATTAGTATTTGAAATTGGTGCTTTAGATATAAAAAAATCGGACTGATAAAATGATAGTTTATTGTGTCGTTGTTGATGTTGGTAGAGATTTCAGCAGTGGAAGGGAAGCAACTCCGCATGCAGTTGTTCTTTTCTTAAATGACTCTCCCAGTCAAATAAGAAAATCAATATTTGGAAAGTTATTTTTTCATACTGGTAGCGGGAAGAGTTTGGTGTATTGGGTTAAAAGCTATTATTTCCTCTACGCTTTTGTACACACACCATTTTCAGCTGGATTGTTATTTGAAAAAAATGCGCATAATGTCACTTTAATTACCTTTTTCAATGATAAATGATAGCCATTCTATTTTCTTGCTCAAAACATAATCTTTGAGATAGATCTAGTAAGATTTTGGAACCGGAACGTTGCAAAAGTATAAAAGGTATACTTACCATTAACTTTAATATCAAAAGCGTAACTTCTCCGTTCACTACATCCGTGTTACAAATAGTCTAGAATGAAACATAGAAACAATGACCTATAAGAAACAATAAGGGATGTATTGCGTGTTGTAGCTTATCGAGTAACTCTTGAGTCCCAGTACTGGTGTCATATGAGGAGGTACAGTCATTACATTATTAATGTACGTATATATTACAAAAACATTTCACAAAACATTTGCTTGTGTACTGATAATTACAACTGCATTGCATAGTTAAAGGTATTATATATTCATTGAAATGACAGCTGAAAATGATAAAATAAGAAAACCGATACCTCTTGTATGCACAATTTAGTATGCAAATAGATCTGCATACTGGAAGGACCGACAGCGGCAAATTAATTAAAAGAAATAAACAGCGATTAGGTTTAAATCATTTTCTTGTTCACAGTCATTTGAAGCATATTAATATTCTTCATACTTGTTTCATTACGTCAAATGTACCCAACAAGTTCTAAATTGACGACTCTTTTTTGTCAAGAAATTTAACTGAAAATATACCCAACACATATGCGATAATAAACATAGACAAAATAGGAATATTTATAATAAGTGAAACAAGATTTAACATTTGTTAGAATTTTGTTTTGAATTCACATTTTGTGACTGAATATATAAATTTTGCCAAAGTGGGGGTACATGTAGAGGTACAAAAAATATCAACTCTAAAAAACTGTTATTTCAATTTTATATAAAAAACAATTTGTAAAATTCTAAAAAAAAAAACAAAACAAAACAGTCATCTTGAATGATATATTTTTTATTTAAAGTAACAGTGACCTTGACTTCCCTTAAAACAATTTAAAAACGAAAAGAAAATTTGTTTTTAAATATATTCATAGTTACAGTCACCTTGACCTTGACCCCCCGAAAAGTTTTTTTGCTCAAACAATTAAAATTAAATTATTTTTTTAATCTATTCGTTTCATCACCTTGACCCCATGAAAAAACACAACATTTTTGCTCGAAACAACTAAAAAGAAAATTTGTTTTTAAATCTTTTCATAGTAACAGTGACCTTGGCCTTGACCCCTTTCAAACAATTTAGAAACTAAAAAGAAAATTTGTTTTTAAATCTATTTCATAGTTACAGTTACAGTGACATTGACCTTGTCCCCCCCAAAACATGTTTCTGCTCATAACAGTTTAAAAGCTAAACAATTATTTTATTTTTTATTAGTAACACTGACCTTGACCATGACCCTAGTGACCCGCAGTGCAATCCAAAAGCTTACTCTCCACTCAAGCTACCTACAAACCAAGTTTCCTTGCAATTGTTTAGTCCGAACTGGAGTTATTGAGCGGAAACGATTTTTCTTTTTTCAATAACAGTGAATTTGACCTTGAACTAAAGTGGTTGTTACATGCGCTCTGCATGTTATCTCAATATGGTGAACATTTGCGGTGAGTTATTCTAAAATCCTTCAAGGGGTTCTAGAGATAGGGAGCGGACTCGATTTGTGACGGGTAGACGTACTCACCAGACGGACTTTGTGATGTTTTCCGTTTGATCTTTCTTTGATCTTTTTTAACCCCACAATACACCTTTTAACCCCTTAATGACTGAATGAACTGAAACAAATTCATAATGCTAAGTTTTACTCAAACCCCATAATGTCTGCTGGGCATGTACAGACAGCCAGACGGATGAACGGACGGACAACTCGACCAAAAACAATATGTCTCTCCCCCATTATATTGGGGAAGACAGAACAAGTTCCGGTCATATTTCTTTGTTACAGACCTATGTCGTCATATCTCAAAGCTCGCCGAAATCTAAAATACACATCTTGTGTAATTTTTATTGGAAATACCATTATCCCTAATTATTCATCCTAAAGTTTGACATATGACATTAGAAAAGAAGGAAAATTGATACCTATGCTGAAAAACACACTACAGGCACAAACGTTTATGAAACCCGAATTCTAGTTGAATTTGAATTAAGCACCTCGCTTTGATCGTGTACCAATAAAGATTTTTATTTCAAAAAAAAAAAAAATTATAATAATTTACCCATCATTATTTGTCTCTATAAAAATAGTGTCAATAAAATTTCATGTTATTTTGATTTTCAGCAGTGACCCCCCCACTCCCCCTTAAACATCAATAATTCCAGTTTGTAGTCACTTTATGTATCTTGTCACAGTTGTCACACCATATCTTACCTAAAACGTACAATGTTATTGAAAATCTGAAAAGTTATAGATCAAATTTCTGATATCAAGAGATAAAATAGAATATAAGATAACCTTTTCGAAGATATCTTCCTTTTAACATAAATATCTTTTTGAGCGATTAATATAAGTTGTATAACTTGTTTCACAATCGACCTAAAATAAATAAGTATAAACTAACATAAATATCTCATGTTAAAAAGATATATCCCAGTACTATATGTGTTACAATGATATCTCTTAGTGTAATAGAGATATCTCAGTCATACTAAGATATCTCTGCTACTTAAAATATACCTACAGCTGACCCATACTATTAAAGTGATTTTGGGCATTTTTTCAAATAAATCCAGATTTTGGTTTTGGGAAAAAGCAGAGGGGGAAAAATAGTTTTTAACCCAATACACCAATCTCTGCCCACTACCATTAAAAATAACTTTCCAAATATCTTAACAGAGTCAGAAAAAAAAGAAAGGGGGGGGGGGGGGGGGGTTTTTTTTCTTGGGGGAAAATTTTTTTTTTTTTAAAAAAAAAAAAAAATAATTTTTTTTTTTTTTTTTTTTTTTTTTTTTTTTAAAAAAAAAATTTTAAATTTTAATGGGGGAAAATTTTTTATTTAAAAAATTTTAATGCACAGCAAACAAAAATTGCATTTATAGAATTGTCACCCAAATACACTATGTGATTAAAGACATATCACTTTAAACATACAAATATCATTGTCAAAAAGTTCTTATCATGTCAGGAATCTCTGTTTCGAAGAAATACATCTTTATTATGACGTCACATGGGCATCTTTTTTCATTAGAAAGACTAGGAAGACAGGTTATACAATGCAGCTTAAATGTTAAAGTACCTATATTAAAGACACGTGCAAAAGTGAAAGACAACCCACAAACCAACAATCTAAACGCACAAGTAAGCATAGAGCACACACAGGTATCAATTAAGTCGCTAATGGTTATTTCCAGGGAAACTGAAGTTACATCCTAACAAAAGCAAGTTCAATGTTTTAAAGCAGAAAGATGTTCAACAAGCCGTTCTCTATCAAAAACTAGTGTTTTATTAAGTCGAGCATGTTTCGCAAAGTCAACGTGATATCTTGTACCATGGGACTTTAAATGATGTTTAACAACCCATGACTGCAGTTTAAATGATCGTCCAGGTTTGTATACTTTCGTTATCCAGTCATCTGCCCACCAGTTATCAAAATACGGAGGATAATAAAAGTCAAATATTTCTAAATGCGTACGATGCACCATATCATGTGTCAAAATGGCTGTTTCCTTCATGACAAGTCGGTCCAACTACACCAATATTTGGCGGTGTATAATTTCGTAGAACATCCAAACCTTCTGACGTCCAGTTATTCGTTTCCATTGTTGTGTCATCGTTTATTCGTACTAAGTATTCCATTCCGTCTCGGTAGGCTTTTCTGGCTAGTGCATTGACTGTTTTTGTAAATGACTTGCCAGTTGTCACAACAACATTTATACGGTTGAACATCACTTCTATTTTATCTTTCACAGTTTCCAAATAGTCACCTCGGTCAATTCCAACGTATATTGTATATACGTACTCCATTTGAATTGTCTTATATATGGACGGTAAGCAAATTGTTGTTAAACTAAGCTTTTCTAAAAGCGGACGTTTGATATTCCGAGTTGTAGAAGGAACTAAAATACCAATTTTATTGGTGTTGGTCTCTGGCATTGTAGCCGTAGCCAACGATATGGCGTTATTTGTTGAAGAATTTATGCAGTCAGCGGCAGTGTTTCCCAAGCAGCCGTTTTCCTTTGTTGTCGTGTTTAAGCCTTCTGACATACGTGAAGTTGTTATTTTGGAAATATCTGTACTGCTTTGTTTTATTGTATCCTTGTATAAATTAAAATATCGTTTATATTGTTTCATCACTTGGCTCATTTCTTTTAAATTTTCTTTACAGGCCACTGTGTCACACAATACATAGCGAAATGGAAATTGAATCGCTTTTAATTGATGACCAATGATTAAAATATAGATAAGAAAACAGCAAATAACAATCCAAAGTATTGTTGTTTTCGAGGCTTGAATTGAATGTGTCATTCTCCTTGATTCACACTATCTATACTTCTTTGGCGTGAGTACTGGTAAAAACTCCAGGAAGCAATCATCGAGCAGTAAGTAGAAGTTGCAATAGTTGATTCTACAATCAATGTAAAATAAGAAAACTTAAAAATGCAACAAGAATGCATTTAAGCCGGATTCAAGTAATACAGCGACTGGCAATTTACAGCAACGATAAGTCTGCCCAAAAGAACCATCCGGGGTTATATAACAGAGAAAACACATACGTATGAGATGAATCAAAAGTATCCGTGTAAATCCAAAGTTATTTATCGTTTTGATTTATGCGGAATGTAAGAGGGAAACCAATTATTAATAATCGCTATAGTTATTATCCACTCCACCGCGTGAATGACCGTTTGTGAAAATCACGAGGTAAGAAACGAGTGCGTCATTTCGTTAGTAAATACAATTTCGTACCCTAAAACTGATGTCAAATTAGATTACTTCAAATGATGAACAACATGTATTTAACTTGAAAGTTCCTGTAAAGGGATATTGAGTAAATTGTCCAACTACATTGTATGAAAAATATAAGAACATTATGTTTTACAATGGTTTCCCAACGTTTACAACTGTATCCGCGAATAATAAAACTGTTACCTAAAAGCCAAGTTTCGCTTTGTTCTTGATCAAGCGCATTCTGTCTTTCCATTTAAACTATCAGTTACATAATATTATGGTATGAAATCAGTATATCGCGTTATTTCAATTATTACGGACACAATACTGGTGAATTCTATGCAATATTAATTTTCAAGTGGGTGAGAATGTCAATTACATTATTGCGGGACACAGTAGCGGCCCGCTATATTTAATACGTAAATGAGTAAAAGGTGCATGGAGACTTAAGCACTAGATCGAAAATATGCGTCCTCTTCATTGAAAAATTAAGGTACTTCTGAGATGAATACTTTAGACACAGTCTATTTTTTTCTTGAACACACGAGTTGTCGTTCGTTACTTAGATGTGTCTCTCATTATTGAAAAGATGAGGTACTTCTGAGATGAATATTATAGATTCAGTCTATTTTCTATAGAGATGTCGCTAGTTATTGTTTGTGTTCTGAAAATAATAACAATATTTCATATACTGTCCTACCTCCGTATTTAGACAGTGACTTTAATAAATTGATTCATATTATTCGATAACAGTAAAGTTTTTATACTACACGCTAGTGTAAAGTTTTTATACTACAATGTAGTCAATGGGTGTGGTGTTGTGTCAGTTAATGCATTTTCGACCAGAAGCTTCCGGGTCGACTCGCACCTAGGTTAACTTGTATCTTGGTCGTCTCGTACCTAACTAGTCAACACGTACAGATCGAAAAGTCAACTCGTACCCATTGTAGTCAACTCGTACCTTCTATTTCAAATCTTCAGTTTTATCCAGGAACAAAAGGAACTGACCTATATGTAATTAAAGGTGGGGACATATGGAATATATCACGACATTATTGAAATCGTGGTTATAATATATCGTATATATTGACCAAGTTGAATTGTGTTTTTTTAGTGTAGATTTATTTGCATGTCTAGATAGTTGTTTATAGACTAATTTGCGCCAAAAAGCAAGCGTTTCCTTCGTTTGAGCACAGTGGTGCAGGTGCTCTTTTCTAAAAATACGACTAAAAAACCGAGAGAATAGCTTAATAATGTTTACCAACAACTGTGATTTCGGCAATCTGTCATAACATATTAGTGAAGATAATCATAACTTGTTAGTTCAATGCGGCGATAAAACGAATGCATTAGTCAAACAATTCAAATTAGAATGGGTCTCCTTGAATTCCTTTGGGGCCATACCTCAACATTTCCAAATTATTTAAATGTTAGTTTTGTTTGTTGGCCCGCTGTGATACGTAGTATCACATTTTGTCTTGTTTGTTATTATTGTTATGTTGTTGTATTAGTTGAAAGCCTGTTTCAACAATATGTCAGCAATGTAATAGGAGGGTAAATTGCCTCACCATCGTTAATTGCAAGAACCATTACTAGAGCCCTATCGTCCGTAAGAAACTGCCAACCTTTATCACATAAAGAAATATAATAGGTAGCAAGGCTCCAACCTATAACCCTCAATCAATACGTGGTTACAGTGTTTTGAAGTCAGCGACTCGAACCTATCGACCAGGGAGGTGGTTATTTGTTATTAAATGTTGTTTAAGGTCTGGAAGTCTGGAAGGTCTGGTTTCCGTCTTACACTTACTTCTTGTCTGTAAGACGTTAACTTAATTTCGAAGCCAATTTCTTGATGTATTAAATGCGCTTTAAAGGCGCTGAAACAGGCTTAAAACAGACCAAATAGTAAATTCTCATGGTTGCTTATAACACGTACATGAGAAGCAATTAACGATGCTCTTAATGGCAAATAAAACTCAAGTAAACAACAGGTCTAATGTCTTAATTATAACATTTATGCCACGTTTTGTCATGTACTCACCACCGAAAACAAGGCTTGGCACAAACAATGCACCACTCAGTTACCAAAGGGCAAACAAATATTATAATATAAAATGCATATATATTACATTTAGATGCCGACAGAATACTCAGACATCAGCAAACTTATTTACGATTTTGATTATAGAATTTAATCAGTTCTTTTAAACAGGCTTGTGCAGTAATAATAGCTTATAAATAAAACAAAGGTACAATATTATGAACGTAATCAACCAACGTAATTACATTTTCGTATTCTTACCGTACCATTCCAAAATCCGACTCGATCCAATTTGTTAGGATATACTAGCAAATATTTTAATTTTTACCATGTGGGTTGAATTCCAAGTAGCGGAAGATATTTATTTTTCAATGGGTATTTTACAAGAGGTTACTTACTGCTAATCCCCTTTAGGCAAGTCTCAATTATTGAAGATTACAGTCGAACAATACCCGGTAATATACGCAAATTACGACAGCAGAACGTCGTTCAACACTGTGGCACATACACATATGTACTTTAATTTCATGTTAACCTATCTTATACGTGTTTTAATGCTTCCGCGAATATCTTTTTCGGAAATCAAGAAAACGCGCAAAATAAATATTCGCGAATATATATATGCAATAAGTACAAGGTGCACATGGTGTAGTAATTTGTAATCTGAGCACGATTCTTCGCCGACAACGTCACATATTTCACCCGCTTCTGGAAGGAGAATTTGGCGTTTTATGATTCCGTAACGTTTCTGTATTTTTACCTCTTGACAATGCCTTTCCGATGGTAGTACAATCTAAAATTTCCGTGACGATAAATGATCTGATAAAGGTTTATTTGGATCTGGCAAAATATTTTAACAAAGCTATTTGGTTCTTACCGTGTCAATTGCACTGGTCAATAGGTAAACGAGGGGTTACTAGTAGAATGAAAATAATATAGTGAGCGTCTGGTATCAGGATGACAGACGAGACTTGCGTGGACAAACGATACATAAACAAAACCTAATTAAAACCTATTTGCGGTTCGGATTGGACCCGCAACATATCTAAGAAATTACCCGCCCGCAGGTATAACAAGTTATACGGTATACTACGAGAGTTAAATACTGCGCATCGGATGTCTTGCTTGTATTGTATTCGGTAATAAAGTACAAAGAAACAGTCATTAATTACTGAATTCTAGATTGTTTACTCGTAATGTATTGATCTAATTCGATAATCCTACTATTATCGGAAAATCCCATATATCATCGGAAACAGTATTATAATTAATACGTTTAAAATAATATTGGAGAAAAAAATGCAAATTCGACAGCCGACATGGCCTAGAGGGTAAGGTGTTCGACTCCGGAGCAATTTATGCATTGTCGCCGAAACACCATGTGTAGTAGCAATGCAGTTTTTTTTAAGTTCCGTAATTCAATTCATTTTTGGGGATGTTTCATAACCATTTTACATTTTCATTATCAATATGTTTTAATAGACTACCATTCTCGGTATTGTCCGCCTTTTTTATGAATGAATACATTGCTGTATACGATATTCTTGAAAAAGACTCTATCAATGGCTGCAGTGCAGATTGGAATATACGCTCTCGGGTATCTAATTTGGCTCAACGCCGTTTATATCTTTTAAAGATATTTCTTGTTTAATCGTCATTTTTCTCCTTATTTATTGTCATATATATTTCTTCTTTTTCATTTATTTACTTTCATTCCAATAATTCCAACGCGCTCTGTGTCAGAATAGACCTCACACTCGCTATCCATATCAGTGTATCATCGTTTACATCAATAAAGAGAACGACAGTTTAATCAATTAAATTTATTGCATTTTTGACAATTTCTGCACATCTATAGCTTTTATCACAATATTTTTCAGCCTGTCCTAAGATCTACGCTTCTTTTCTTTTTCGAACTTATCTTTTGTAACCTCGTATATAGACAGAATTCTGAAGTCATTTTACATTTACTTCGAATAAAAATGCATGCATTTCGTGAATAGCGAATAGAATATATTAATAATATGAATGCAACAAAATACTTCCCCGGCCAGGATTCGAACTCGTGATACCAGGTTTTGTTGACTTTCGATTTACCAACAACGCCACTCGTCTTTAGTGATATTACAAGGCTATACTTGTGTAAATATACATTTTCTAGCAAAATAGGAAGGGATAATTTTACACCTGACTACCCCTGATAGCTTCTTAATAGCAGAAATAGCGAATTTTACCTATAATACAGGATTTCAAAATGAATACACGTGGCAATACAATTTAAGCGAATTAAGAAATATAACACCTCTTGTGATGTTTACAATCCAGTTTCAAAATAACCAAAGACAACGGTTGCTGAAGTGTTTCAAAACTTGAATAATAGTCAATTTTTCAGTAATCTGGACATTAACAGAGTGTATCACCAGATCGTATTTTCGGCCGATTCAAGGGAAATAACAACTTTTACGGCCCATGACGGAACATTTAGATTTAAACGGTTAATTTTTGGTATCTCATTAGCTCCAGAACTGTATCAAATGACTTTACAACATATTTTGCAAGATATAGAAGGGGTACACAACACTATGGATAACATAATTGTCCATAGTGAAAGCAAAGAACAACACGACCAGAGATTAAATTAAATTAAGGTATCATTAGTGTTACAAAGCAAAGGATTAGCCTTCAACAACAACAAATGTCAACTTTACATGTCAAAACTTGTGTAAATAGGCAATGAATTGTCTGAGAAAGGGATAAGGCCAACGGAGGTAAAAGTTAAAGCTGATTTAGATGCCAGAGAGCCGCAGAACGTGAGTGAGTTGCACAGTTTTCTTGGTTTAGTGCAGTATAGTTCTAGTTACATACCGGATCTCGCGACAGTCTATGCTCCGTTACGTGATTTTTTGCGGAAACATGTTAGTTTTCTGTGGGGTGAACCGCAAACATTAGCTTTTCAGGAGCTTACGAAAAGTTTAGCTAGAGCTGAAACTCTAGGATACTATGACAAGAACGCCGAGACGAAGGTCATACTAGATGCAAGTCCAGTAGGATGCGCTTCGGTTTTAGTCCAGAAACAAAAGGGATAATTTCGTGTAATTTGTTACGCATCAAAGAACTTGTCTGATGTTGAATTTAGGTACATTTATATTTGCAAACCGCAAAAGAGGGCTTAGTTTGCGTATGGGCCCTAGAGCGTTTCTATCCATGGCTATACGGTATTGAGTTGGAGCTTATCACGGATTGTAAACCGTTAGAATACATATATACGGCTCGAAACCTAGTGCAAGACTTGAACGTTGGATACTCCGTTTACAGCCATACAAGTTTATAGTACGTCACATTAACGGTTTAGAAAATATTGCAGATTTTATTGAGTAGACTTCTTCAAAAGGAACCGACCGAAACTCTTGATCACGTTGACTCATATGTGAAAGTCATAGCTAAGAATGCAACACCAAGTGCTATGAGTACGCGCTAAAGCATTTAGATTAAATGTTGAAATTAGTGTTCTTCGTGAATGCGTACTGTCGGCCAAATGGCCTAAGTCTGAGAATCTAAGGAAGTATATGACAACTAAAGATTAACTGTGCGTTATTGGTTATCTAGTTTAACGTGGCACTAGAATACTCATTCCAGAAATTTATCACACACTGGTCATCCGGGTATCGTTTCTATGAAAGCTCATATCAGAACAAACGTATGGTGGCCTGGGATAGACAAACAAGTAGAAAGATACTGTAGATCCTGTCACGGTTGTCAGTTGGTAAGTCAAGCAACAAAACCTGACCAAATGTCTAGAACTGCTATGCCGACCGCTGCACGGCAAGATTTAAATACTGATGTGTAAGGACCTTTACCACCAGATGATTACGTTCTTGTTTGTATTGCTTACTACCGTCGATTTTTCGAGATCGAAATCACAAAATCAATCACACCAGAGAAACTTGTGAGCATTATTACAAAATGATTTGTTACCCATGGTTTACCATTATCAGTTAAAACTGTTATTGCTCAATGGTTATGAATATATCAGAAATTTTCTCAAAAGTAATGAAATCGAACATAGGTGTACTACTCCTTTATGACCTGCAGCCAATGGAGAGTTGGATCGCGAAAACAGATCAAACGTCTTAGGATACTAAAGTCTGTCCCATCCCAATGGGAAACTCAACTTTGGCCTGGAAAAGGTACTTTTGGACAACACAGCTAAAAATAAATACCTGTTTGATAATCTATGAAAAAGTCACCCTCCCAAATTTAAAGGATTTTTCGATCTGTTCCTTGGTTTTCTTGTTATCCTCAAATAACGTTTTTCTACGACAGCTGTCCATTGTGTATTTTCGACGCCATCTTTGTTTTGGATGATGTACACGAAAATGCACGTGTCCTTATTCCTAAAATCTCTGGGAATGTCTCCAAATTGTGAATACTAATTGAAAATTTAATTAATGTAGAGAAAAAAAAACTTACGGTGATTTATGTTCATTGATCAAAGTATGAAGAACAAGACCTTCTTGTCTACATACTCCCCGTCTTTCAAGAGCAAGCATCACTTACTTATCAAAATATATATTTTCAAGTAGATCTACAGAGTTTTATAAACATGCGTTGAATCCTAGTTTCCTACACACCGATCTCCGAGTAACCAACCGTGGGATATTATTGAAACACTAATTAATATTTCAGTGTTTCAAAAGCATACCACGAAAAAAAGACCCGTGACTTGATGAAATCCTTATCTTATGTAGATCTTAGTATCTCAATCAGAAAAACGCGATTTGAATGACTTTCTGTTAATGTATAGGTCTACTCTACACACGGTTACAGGAATGAGTCCTGCGGAACTATTGTATGGTAGGAAAGTCACAATATTTCATCCAGAAGATATAGAGGATATTTGTTGGTTTCGGTGTAAGATCACGTTACAATTTCACCGAGTGGGAAATCGCGGGAAACGTCACCAGAAAGCATCACAAACATGACGTCATTTTAACGACGTCATCGTCATATGGTTTTCGGCATTCATTACGCTCGGTATACTTTTTGACGTTCATCCGGGTAACAGATTTTGGTAATTTTCACTGCGTGGACAGTGAGTTTATCGGAATATAATCCACCGTTACATTTCGATAAACCACCGAAAAACATAAAATAAAACGAAATATGCGATCGAGATTCCGAGAAAAAAGGGAAAGAGAATGTGTATGCGGATAAATCTATTTGGTATGACTACAATAGACAATTATACAGGACCAGTACGAATAAGAAAATTGCCAGGAAAATTCAAAGACTTGTTACGACTTAAAGTAGTGTTTCAAAGCCCTGTGGATTTTTTCAAGTTTGTAAAAAAAAGTATGTTCCCATGATTAAGACTGGAATTAGTTTGCTGGTAAAGTAAATATCATATTGCTGATAAACTGTGAAAGTTTGGTGTGGTATTGTCAAAAGCAATTTATATCTTGCTGTTTATCTTGTTATTATATCCTTTATTATTATGTTTTTTGTTTTTATCTAAGTTTGGGGATGTGGCTATAATTGATAATTAGCTTGTAGGACGAATTGAATTTTGTAAACGATATGCTGTGACCAATTTTTTCAGAGTATAAAATTATTCATACTTTGAAAGTCTGTATTAAAGAATTTCAAGAGTACATTAAAATTCTAAAAAGGGAGGGAATGTTGTGTTTGTACCAACTCCCTGTGGTTCACAGCAGATCATTATAATACATTGTTTGAAATTATATTGGGGTAGTGAATGATTAGCTTAGAGAATATAGACATCTATTAAACACATAGTTAGCCTTAGATGATGTTGTTGAGTTGTTGGATTCCTTTAATGGTGAATACCTTTAATGGTGACTAGAAACACTATATTCAGTATCAAGGCGTTTATCATACCATATGAAACGTTCGTGAGGTTACAAGCCAGTTGCTTCGAATGAGATAGAATAATGATAGTAATAACGTTTATTTGTCAACAAAACTGCATACACATTATGAACATAATATACACTAGTTTATTTTTTTAGTAATTAAAGTGACATTATGCGCATCTTAATGCACATAGTGTATTTTCGT
Organism: Saxidomus purpurata; assembly: GCA_022818135.1. Classification (NCBI taxonomy): domain Eukaryota; kingdom Metazoa; phylum Mollusca; class Bivalvia; order Venerida; family Veneridae; genus Saxidomus; species Saxidomus purpurata. The sequence goes on along the minus strand of JAFMSR010000004.1, from coordinate 38,524,097 downwards.
GACAATTTTATAAATGCATTTTTTGGTTGCTGTGCTTTTAAATGTGTTAAATCAATGATTATGCCGCAATTGTATTTGAAATTGGTGCTTTAGATATAAAAAAATCGGACTGATAAAATGATAGTTGATTGTGTCGTTGTTGACGTTGGTAGAGATTTCAGCAGTGGAAGGGAAGCAACTCCTGCATGCAGATGTTCTTTTCTTAAATTGACTCTCCCAGTCAAATAAGAAAATCAATATTTGGAAAGTTATTTTTTCATACTGGTAGCGGGAAGAGTTTGGTGTATTGGGTTAAAAGCTATTATTTCCTCTACGCTTTTGTACACACCATTTTCAGCTGGATTGTTACTTGAAAGAAATGCGCATAATATCACAATAAACAATTAAGTAAAACAAACTCTACGGAGGAAACCCTTTCTGCTATTTGTAAATATATGAAAAAGCTTCTTCGTTTGCGACAGGCCTTGACATATTGAAAGCTACAGCAAATATCTGTTAAAATTTGCATTTGAAGTAACCATTGACATCAGTCATGTGATGGAAACAGTAACAGTTGGGATGTGTACAAAAATGTATATCTACCTTGTGGTTGGCTCTCTGACAAGCATGCTATCTATAGTAGCTTGTATTGGACAGATGCAAACAAACATATAACACGAACATGCCACTAACCTTCAGTATTTATACAATGTCCAGGTTATTATCTCAATTTTGTCCCTGATATATCGTACAGCATCTCTGTAGTAGTTAAAATAAGGACAAATTAAAAATCTTTGAACGAGGTATTATGACTCGTCCTTTATAATTTGGAAGGTTTCGTTATAATTGGGTCATAAAATGGAATATGAGACTTTCCACTTCATTTTCCACTTAACAATTTCCGAAGAGCTTGAATGTTTTTGTGACAATGTTAAGGGAACCGGTTCATCAGTAAAACTTTTACTAAACGTTATAAACATTTTGGTTTTGCGTCAAAATTGTAAACAAGTTAGATTCCCTTTATTTTGTTTTAAATGTTTAGATGATAATAGTATCGAAACATCCACCCCTAAAATGTAGTGTGGTTATTTGTTTGATACAAATCATTTTATTTAGTTTTACGTTTCTTACACTCAGTCAGGTAATCATATATTTCTTCCACTATTTGTTAGTATTCAATACATGATTGTGGTTCGGCTTTCAAATAAATTGGCACTGGTCAAAGTTTGCAAGTCTTAGACAGTGTTACATGTACGTTGTAGATAGGACCTGAGATCCTGATAACAGGCATAACATAACGTCGTGCTTTATTGACATATATTATTATATAGATACTAATTTCAAGTGCAACTACCAGTACATACATTTGTACTTTGAAAAGCAGAGTGTGAAAGAGCAACAGAAGATTAGAGGGAAATCATACACCCATTGAAAAAAATATATTTCGATTTCGTAAGATTCGTGTCCTTTGCACTCACTTGTAGAGCTTTTCTACATGCGAACGTAATATAATGCCTTGGAACAACACTTCAGAAAGTTCAGAAAGCATATCATAAGACAAAATGACGAGAGTCTATTTAAACCCTATAAATTAGAATACTCTTAATTCTATTTTCTTTGTTTATTCGAATTAAGTGTCGATGTTTCATTCGGCTAAAACATTTCGTTAAGGTTCTAACTTCTTGATTTACAGGAAATTGCGAAGAAAGACTGCTCAACATATTTATTTAAATATTTGAATTATGATTATTTCCTCATATAAGAGTTAACTTAACAATCTAATCTTATCTTTCCTACAATACTAACTCAACTCATTTCCATCTAATCTGCTAACCACTGTGGCCCAACTCTTACAAAGCCAATTATTTCCATTACTTCAACATTATATGTCAATCACAGGGCAGTAGGTAGTCCATAATATATAGGTGACTATAGGCAATTATGTATAGCCTTTTACGAAATTCAAACCGGTTAAATCTTCCAATAGATATACAAATCGAACTCTTCAATAAAACAATAAAACCGATAATACTTTATTGTGCAGAGATCTGGCCCCGTGCTTATAAACGTTTCTTGAGCACAATCTCATGCTCAGCACCAAATTATGCTCAAGTAATATGCAGTCAAGTCGAGTTATATTTACTTGCATAGTAAGGTTTGATATAAAGATATATAAGCTTAAGTACAGACCTTCTGATTATTTTCATGGAAACCAACTTTGTTAAAAGATGCAACTTGACTTTAATTCGTATTGCTTGAGTATGGTTTCGTGCTGAGCATGAGATTGTGTTCAAGAAACTTTTATAAGCACGGGGCCTGGGGTTATGGAAACTTCGACGTACTCGAACGTGTTCAACTAAATGTTTTAAAGTATATACTGAAAGTAAAGCGTTCGACACCATATTATATGGTATATGGGGAAACTGGTTGTACGCCACTATATTTAGACGTTGAAGAACGGCCAATTGCTTTTTGGTCCAGGATCTGTAACCCTGGTATAAGTAGTCTACCTACTGTTATTAAGTTATCGTCAATCGTTTATCAAAGTGTTTTAGGTAGCTGTACGCTGTTAAATGAAAATACTTTTCAAAAAAGTTACCCATGGTTATACAATATAAAACGTATTTTTATTAAATGTGGCATGTTTAATGTTTGGCACCATCACTCATTTCCTAATGGCAACTGGCTCAAATTGGCAGTACGCGTTAAATTAAGGGATTTATTTATAAACGAATGGTTCTCATCAATAGAAAACTCTGCCAATAATACATTTGATAAAATGTTCAAAACAGAATTTGGAATGGAAATATGCCTTACAAAAAAAGCACCATCATTGCTATTTTAATGATCCGTTTTAGAACAAGAAATCATAGAATGCCTATTGAAACGGGAAAATGGATAGGAACCCCGATAAACCTAAGCACATGTAACTATTGCAACACAATTGGAGATGAATTTCATTACTTGTTAGAATGTACACATTTTAATGAAGAGCGTGTCAAATATATTAAACCATTTTACTACCGTCGACCTAACACCTTAAAACTTTATACATTAAAGTGTCATTATGCGCATTTTTTTTCAAGTAAAAATCCAGCTAAATATGGTGTGTGTACAAAAGCGTAGAGGAAATAATAGCTTTTAACCCAATACACCAAACTCTTCACGCTACCAGTATGAACTAATAACTTTCCAAATATTGATTTTCTTATTTGACTGGGAGAGTCAATTTAAGAAAAGAACAACTGCATGCAGGAGTTGCTTCCCTTCCACTGCCGAAATCTCTACCAACATCAACAACGACACAATCAACTATCATTTTATCAGTCCGATTTTTTTATATCTAAAGCACCTAATGCGGCATAATCATTAATTTAACATATTTAAATGAACAGCAACCAAAAATTGCTTTTATAAAACTGTCACCAAAATACACTATGTGCATTAAGATGCGCATAATGTCACTTTAATGACGATAAATAACAAAATAGAGTTTTCAAAGCTGTGCAAATTTATTAAATGTATACTTTCTAGATTATGAAATTCTAGTTAGTTTAAACAAAATTTCTTAATGTACTGTGACTCTCCACCATAATATATAATTACAATTTTCGTCTTACCAATATTGTTAAGAGACTCATATTAATGTTTGTATGTATGTTCCTCATATATTCATGTACACCATGAAGTAAGTGAATAAAAGGATTTTGACTTGACTTGATACAAATGGTACAATTCCTAGTTTATATGAACAGAACAACGTACTAACATACTTTTCGTAAAGGTTTCGGTCGTGTTAACTTCAGTCTGGTTGTTAAAATGTGTAACGTAGCCTAACAATTTCAGACTGTAAATTAAATCAAAGTAAAAATCATTCGTATTGATTTCCCTTTTTAATATTCCGCAACAATTCTACGTATTTATATATAGTTATAGTGCAATACAGGAAAAGCATGCTACAAGCTCCTTATATTATCTCAGATAAAATTATACTAACGTTTTTAATTTCAAACGGAAAATATTGACAAAGAAACCTGCTGTAGGAAATAAAGTAGTTGCGTACCTTAGGACCGGAAATCAAAAAGTAGACGGAAAAGTACGAAATTTGGCCCAGGTAAAGATCCACATCTATATTTTCGAAAAATAAAATTCTTTTTTCCTATTAAGCTTAAAAGTTTGTGTAAAAAGCGCCACCTCTCGGCAACCATTTTTCTAACGAAAATGATCGTTTTTCTATCATAATTTCAATAACATTTTGGCGATTTAACTTTTTCTAAGTGTACATTATTTTGACAATAACCTTTATTTGGTAGGAGCAATTTTAATGTGTTTGATGCATTATAAAACCATTATATCTGTGAAAACTAATAGTCCGAAACAAAAAACGTAGTGATTTTTTTCGTCAAAATTTACGGATTTTGCCGTTTAGCGTGTTATCCACGCGCTCAAAGTTTTTTTTTATTTTTTGATGTTATGTGCATCAGGTTTTGCTCTTAAAACTAATCAAATAAAAAAGGCACGTGTTCACGTTGCCTTTTGCTAAAAAACTATCAAAATTACGATCAAATGCTAAAAACGCGACGTTGATAAAGATGTTAACGTTGCTATTAAAATGTGCTATGACAAACACTGAAATGATTAATGCGCTTTCCATTATTTTTGCAGAAAATCTTGTGGGACATAATATGCGTTTAAACTCTTACAACTGTTTTTTTAAGTAAATAGAATCATTATTCATAATGAGTTTTGTATAATTTATACGACGTTACTACCAGTTAATATTACTAATCCCAATTTGAAACGTGTGATGAACGATGGACGGTTCTCCGGGTCTAAAACCGCACTTCGACACTTAAGACCTTAAACCCTAAATCTATCAGATTTTATTCTCCAAAAATGAATAATATCTTCAATGAACGTAAAATGATAAATACATAAAATGCTGGTACAAATAATCAACATAGAGACCTTCTGTAATAAATCGCTATCCACCCATTAATTGTAAAACAACTTTACTGCATATTTTGATTTTACCGATGAAGACCAGAATGTAATAGCTTAAACATTTAGGTTAAGTAATAATACTTGCAAATATTCTGTTTTTTTATGCTTTTGAAGTAATTAAATTTAACTTTTTTTAAATTCAATATTACTTTTAAACCAAAATAGCATAGATATGTGTGATGCATTAGTTATGGATGAATGGCAGAGATGTAAGTGTGCAGAATAGTTTCAATATTTTGGAAAGATGATGTAGGTGATAGTACAAATTGCAAGAAAAGTATGCATTTTTTGTCCATGCATATCCGGAATAATATTGATAACCTATTCGTTCTGCATTAGTTATGGATGGATGGCAGAGATGTTAATGTGCAGGTTGGTTTAAATAATAATGACACATTATATTTTTTGTAGTGATGTAGGCAAAAGTACACATTTCAAGAAAGTTATGCATTTTTTTCCAAGCAAATCCGAAATGATATTGATAAACACTTCGTCTTCAATGTGGCAAATGTTTCTTTGTGCAAATACAAGTGATTGTATCAATAACATAATAATATCCTTGTACGCAAATTTGAATTTTACCTAAGATTAAATCATTTTAGTCAAATAGTTCTGACATGAACAAGCCTTGTAAGCAGTTATTATACCTCCATGACTGTTTAAAACGGTTCAAGCTTTGCTACCAACTATGACTATGTGAGAAATTTAGCAGGTTACAAACAATTTATTGTCATCAGGTAAATTCATAGTCTGCACTTTTTTTAAAGATGATCAAGGTTATCCGCTTGTTTATTGTGAGTGTCCCACAAGTGAAATTTTGATTCATGACATATATGGTAACAATCCTTTATGTTATAGTTTGTGAAATATACAGTGAAAATCATACTTACCTGATTCACCGAGGTTCTTTATCAAAAGAATAGCTATTGCCAAACGTTTTCGATTAGGTTAAATCGCGACTTGAGGCATGTTTTGGTTAATTTTATGAAAATTATTTTAGTTTGATTACGAAGTAATTGTCCGTAGCTTAATGAGTGGCTTTTGAACGGTCAGTCAAGATTTTGTCATGTAGTACGTTTACTGTCACTGCTACCCATTTCAGCTTGGTGGACTAAGGCATGAGTCGGGATTCGAACCCTGGACCTATCACACCGGATTTGAACCTCAGAGCTATCAGCTATCAGTTTCGGCGTTAGGGTCATTATCGGGTGTAATTATTTATACAAGGTAAAAATTCAATTCAGTGATTTAAAGTCGACTCAAAGTTGGCAGAGTTTGAAATTCGTTTATGCACGAATACAGTAGTGTATGGTTCTCCACTTTTACATAGTACACGTGTATGCATATTTTTGTTATCGACTTAGGGCCGCCGAGCATGCATCAGTGGAAAGCAACCTCCTGTCACTAGAATCATCAGTGTCAATTCATTTTTTTTCAATATGTTTATGTTTAAATAAAATAACATTCAGTATCCGATTTTTTATATTTCCGAAGACAATTCGTGCTACTCACTCTAAATTTAATATTATTATCTCAAAATACATTTTGGTTCAATTATTAATTTTTTCACCTGCATGTAAAAAAGTACTAAAGTGACAAATATCCGACAATTGCTACGTAATGTAAATATTAGGCAAAAGCTGACCATTGTCGGTGGAACTAGAATAAAACAAAATGTGAAAAGGTATTTCATTATCATTTAAATAAATGAATTATTCATTCCAGTGCCAATAACTTTACTCTACGGAATTCCGTTAGGGCCATGGCCTTTGAATGTGTTAATCTGAAACGTGATACTCGGTAGTACGATGATGAAAACGCGAAATCACGAAACTACGATAACGAAAACGCGATAACACGATGATGATAACGCGATAGTACGATAACAAAAACGCGAAAATACGATTGTACGATGGTGATAATGCGATATACTATCGTGTTTTCACCATCGTACTGTCGCGTTTTCACCTTCGTAATATCGTACTGTCGTACTATCGCGTTATCATTATCGTACTGTCGCGTTATCATTATCGTACTGTCGCGTTATCATTATCGTACTGTCGTTATTGTAGTTTCGTTATTTCGCGTTTCATCATCGTACTATCGAGTATCGCGTTTCAGATCAACATATTCAAAGGCAATGGCCCTAACGGAATTCCGTAATAGTCGCTGATAATGTTCCAATGGTTAGTTAAATTGTATATCATGTCGATATGGCATGCGGACTACATTACGCTTGAGTATACATGTTTAATCAGTGATCCTTATCGAGTGAAAATATATCATATGCGAAAAAAATGACAAAGTAATTTCGATTCAAAAAGTAGGCTTATGACGGCAAGTTCAATAGCGTCGGAAAGATACGTCGACATAATTCTGTGCAAATCGACGTCGAAACTGATTGCAGTGCCTCTTTTCTAAATGCCGTGGTACTGTTTACTTTATTAGGATCTCAAGTTATAATTTGGAAAAAGATGCAGATTTTCCGCATATAAATTTTAATGAGATTTGAGAACAGGCGAACATCGGCCCTTAACAGCTCGAACCCTTCGGGTGAGCGATTCCAAGACCAAGTGATCACTTTGGTGTGATTGGTCTACAAATGTATGTGCATTGAAGCAGCGGGTGAGTAACCAAAGGCGGCTTCGTGCGAAATTAATGGCATGGTGATTGCAAGGACATTTCTTATTGCCTAGTTCAAAGTGGCGACGCATGTCCATTTATTTTTACCCTTTTGAGAAAGTATGACCGGTTCATGCTGAAATTGAGTTAATTTCCCCCCGAAGTGGTCCGGTAAACAGAATGCAGGTGTATGCGGTCTGCAAGGGTGAAATATATCAATAAAAGGCCGATATCGGTCGGTCGTGCCCATTTAGGAATGCGGGGTTATACTGTATAAACTATTCTCGCTGATTTTATCTTGGGTTCTGACCAGTCATCATGACGAATTTTGGAATGTAGGACTCATACCGACGAGCCTGCCTTTAATTCTAACTTTAACTCAAACGTTTATCATTTAGAATATACAATTTTTCACCTTACCATGAACGGAATTTCCGTTTAATGTAACAATTTTCCGTATTTCGGCATGAAAAGAATGACGTCAGGATTTGAAAACATTGAAACGTCTCGTTTATATGCATTTTCTGGTGCGATTCGAAGCTTTTTAACAAAAAATCAACGTGAACACATGCCTTGATTAATTGAATAATTAAAAGAACAAAACCTGATGATTATAATATCAATAAATTAAAATCTTTGACCGCGCGGATAACGCGCTATACGGCAAAATCTGTAAATTTTGACGTAAAAAATCGCTACGTTTTTGGCTTCGGACTATTTATTTTTGCAGATATAATGATTTTGTAATGCATCAAACATATTAAAATTGCTCGTACCGAATAAAGGCTATTGTCAAAATAATGTACACTTGAAAAAAGTGAAATCGCCAACATCTTATTGAAGTTATGATAGAAAAACGATCAATTTTCGTTAAGAAAACGGCTGCCGCCGGATGGCGCTTTTCACGTGAATGTTTAAGCTGAATAGGGAAAAAGAATTCAATTTTTCGAAAATATAGACATGGAACTATACCTAAACCAAAATGTATACTTTTCCATATACTTTTTGAATTCTGGTCCCAAGGTCCGCAGCTACCTTAAGGAGTAGTATCAATATATTGCCTGAAAACCATCTTCCATAAGTGTTAAACAAAGATGTGCTAATAGACAGCCATCAAATTCCTTTAAACAAAATAAAAAGCACTGCAATATTCTTTTCAAAAAGATGTACAGAAAAGCTTTGAGACAAAAAAACGGAAAGTCCGAAATAAAAGGAAGTCACGTGTTTCTAAAGGGAGTCAATGGTTGCTAAGGAAGTCAGTTCTTTCTACTGAAACTCATTTGAAGTTAAGTTTCTCCTAAAACGCTATACAAAGACGTGGGACATCCCCATCCCCATTGTGGGCGGCGTCAACATGATTTGAACAAACTTGGTAGAGGACCACTAGACAATAATACATACCAAATATCTAAGCTCTATGGCTTCTGGATATAGAGAAGATGATTTTAAGGTTTTTAGGATCAATTTGACCCCGGGGGCATGATTTTAACAAACTTTGAAGAGGTCTACTAGACACTGTTACACACTTAATATCTAAGATCTAGACCTTATGGTTTGGAGAAGAAGATCTTTAAGTGTTTTCCTATTATGTTAAGTGACCCCTTGGCTGGGTCAATATTTACCCAGTTGGCATGACTTGAACAAATGTGGTAGGGGTTCACTAGACAATGCTGTATATTAAACATCTGGTAATGAAATTCCATAGAAATATAAAGATTATCTAGCTTCTTTTCATCATATGTTTGGTCCAGTTTGAGATATGAGCATGAATCTCAGCAGCCTTGTACATCTAGAAATTTGGGAGAAGATATGAAACAGACTGTAAATGAAGAACGATGGCCTATTGATTGAGGAATGGTAAGACCGTGTTTACTGAAGCAATAAATACCCTGTTTCCAGAGCGAGAAGTTGTTGCTCTTAAACATGTTAAAAGTAAGCTTGACCTTTCATGTCTACCATGTGGCCGCATTGACACACTCGTCTTGAAAGTTGGGAAGAATGTTTTCTTGACTAACTCCCGATCAATATCAAACTGGGTAACCAAGCTTGCTCTAGGTCAATGACATATTTAGTGAATGGGTCATGTGTGTCCTGTATGTAACAAACCTTTTGCAAAAGATTGTTGAAACTTTGGTAAATGTTTGTTTCATAGATATGATGTGCAGTTTCCATTGGCAACAGGTTGGAGTTTCCCTTTTTGGTCAGCAGTAACCAGACTTGATCTCCTTTATTGTTCAAGATTTGGTCGTAATGTGCATTTTCCATGATGACAATGAGTCAAATGTCATGTAACTATATTCCTAAAACCCTTAAAGGAGTTTCATGAAACTTTGACAAGCATGCCTTTGCTGGAGAGGACTTTCAGAATTCATGTTTCATGGTACCAGCTCAACGTGCAGGTCATTTTAAGGACTAAAGGTTCCTTGATAACATTCCAAAAGATTTTCACAAAAGTTACTAAGAACAGTACAGTCATCTGAGGATTGTGAGACTGGCCTTTGTGGGCCTGTTGTTTCTTATATTGCAGTTCATATTTATACTAACAAAAGTTCCATAATCAGTAGTGATGCTCCTAATCCAAATCTTTTACTACTTTCTTGTCATGTTACGCGTGTGATATGTCTTTGGACAGAATTTGGTCAATTGTGTACACTTTTTATGGCATTATTGCATTTTTGTTGTTGCCTGTGTTATAAATGTAGAATGTGAATACATGTACATCTTTTGTAAGTTTCATCGTCTGTAATATTTCTTGGAAATAAATTTCACATTTGAGTGATATACCGGTTAGTATATCACTGTGTGGAGTGTCGATGCGTGCCGAAGGCCTGAGTGATTAATTACGAAGCACCTAAACGACACACAGTTATATACTAACCGGTAAATCACTCAAAAGTAAAATCTATTTCCATTCTAACATGTTAATTTAAACAAAAACAATGTTCGAAGGGGTACTATTTGATGCGCTTACACGAAGTCGCTGTCTTGACCTTGTAGTATTCAGTGAATTCCTTGCATTTCATGACATTTTCGCTGTTCTTTTACTCCTCAAATAAAACGCTATTCGTTTATTTTTGTTGTTGCTGATATTGATGGCGATATTGGAAGTGCAGAAAATTTTACTACGATTTGTTTTACATAACCTGATTTCATTCAAAACAATACAAATCCAAGCGTTTTAGCGCATGTACACTCAAAGATGTTGTTTGAAAATTACGCGGGAGGGAATTTCAGCAGTCAAAAATAGTTCCGGACGCCTGGTAGGTATATCACGCTCAAATCCTTCTTTGTCTATATGGGAGAAATTTTCAATAGTGTTAGAATATGGATTAGATCTGTTACTGGCAATATATGCTATGCATCTAAACCTCATAGACAGCACTTTGGTGATATCTTGTTAAACCCCCGAAACGAAGTTTAGGGGGGGGGGGGGGGGGGCCCGGGGTTGGTTGTTGGGGGGGGGGGGGGGGGGGGGTTTGGTGGGGGGGGGGGGGGTTGGTCTTTTTCAATGGCGTTTTATCGGCGCACTTTTGTGTCGTTCTTTTGCGATGGCGTGTTAACGTCCAGCCATTAATACATATATAGCATGATTGTGTCCTAATGGCGCCCTTTACTTGTCGTGCTGGCGTGTTTTCACCCAACAGATGCGCCAATACGCAAAACGAAATGGCAGAAATCAGACACCATCGAGGTGGGAAACAACTGCTGAGATAGTATTTTAATCTCCAAACATCAGCGTTACTACTATTCACAACAGGATAGTACCTGAATCATTTCAAAGCTGAAAATATTATGGGTTTTCAGCGCAGCAGTGTTAAGTTCGATTTTCCCCGGAAGTTGGTGACCTTTCAATTGAGCATGGGATGACAAGTACAATGTATAACCCTATTCAATAATAAAAACTTTACTATGTTAAGCACCTTTTAATTGGATATTATCGCATGTGATAGGTCAATGAAATATTCTCGCGTTTTCAGTTTTTCATGAAGGGCTTTATATCCTTAGTACGTAAATAACTCATTTCTATCAACGTATCCAGACTCTAATGTTAATTATGAGTGAAGAGTAACTCTACGTTCTTGACGAATTGAATAACGGTCAATATTTCTAGTAACATATTTGATAAGACAAACAAGTACTCATTTCTTCATCAATACCTCAACGCAGCTCAGGGATATCCACTTAGTTAATACTTTTCAGCTTTCAATGATCCTCGTTTATTTAGTGGGAACTATCCCCGCCTGTCACGCCTTATGAAAGAATTGTTGACTTTTTTCTTTAGTTTACTATCTCCTAAACATCTTGCTGAATTTTTAAAAAGCATCAAATGAATATATGAAGTCTTGCTGCACTATATGTCAAAGGTCAAAGTCATGGGAGTTGTTTATAGAAAGTCCTGGCCTCAATACATCTTCTAAACCTCTTAGTACATTACGCTAAATTTGATAGGAATACTTACTATGAAGTCTAGCTATCTATTTGTTACATAAACTCACAATCTTGCAGATCACACTTTTGAAAGATTGTTCTTGTTTTATACTATATGCCATGCACTATTTCCAGTCTTTATTATATGATTTACGTTTCATACAGTGGAGCAGTTTTTGAAATCGGCGCTGGATAGTGAACTGGTTTTAGAACAAAAAGTAAGATATTAATCAGTAAAGGGATCATTCACGGCATGGTGAACAGTCTAGATAGTACTTTCAGTACTGCGTAGAGATTCATGTTATTGTCAAAGGTTGTTTTTGACCAAACCGTTAGAAGGCATCAGACTACAGTTATTTGCCCTTGGTTGACCACAATACGGAAGCAGTTATAGGAAAAATAGTGCTTATGTTTGATGCTGGATATTTTAAATTTTTTTAATGAAAGATATAGGATAAAGGGCATTTATTGGCAGGGAAGACCTAAAATAGCATGAAAATGACAATTTAATTGAAGATTTTATGTCAGAAAATGTTACTTGACTGCTTGTTTACAGTAGTGATTTTGCATGGTTCCGACCATTTTCAGAAATTATCCATACTCATGAACTTTGACATGAAATGGTGAAAAAAATGCCGGTCAACCTATAGTTTACTGGAGCTTAAAATGTTGCACTTGGATGATATTATTCAGAACAGGTTAGTGTTATTTGATCGGAATGTCAGAGAAATTACCAGCTAGCATAATGTTTATATGGAACATATAGTATAAATAACTGTGGTCTGAGGCCTGATATAGGCGGGAAGTTAGAACGGTGGTGATTCTGTTTGAAATTGAATAACTTGTTTATTTTCAAAGATATCTTTATGAAACTTGGTCAAAGTGCAGACAGATGCTGTAAGAACATGTGAATTGCAGAAATTATATATAATTATGAATTTTCTTTATATTATTTCATATTATATAATAAAAATATGTAATATTTTTCTGAAAACTGGGAAATGGCTACTTTCACTTTAGCATGTCATTTAAAATTAGCCCAGAGGTAACTTTTGGTATCAAGTGCAGCTAAGTTTATATCTGGGGGTTTAAATTGATGGCTATTTGGAAGAAAAAATACAGAAAAACATTCTAAATATCAATTCCAGAAATCCAGAAATGCCGCATTTGGGCAGGGCTGTCACAGTGAGCAGTTGGTGGGATGTGTGGTATTAATCAAAGTCCATCTTTCTAGATGCAACACTGCACATTACATTTACCGGTAAGCTGAGATATTTTTTCTGCCATCTTATTTGATTGTTGGACCCAGTTGAATAGATTTAGTTTGACTTATGTCATGTGCCGCAAAATTTGATTGCGGAACATTTGATCTTTGTACCTGATATTGCCCACACTGAGAGGCTGAAATGTCTGAGCCGGAGGACATTTTCAGGCCAGAGGGTCTTTTTAGACTGTCATTCCCTGTTTGATATTATTTTTGTTTTTCTGCTTCGGTGTAAGAATTCACAAAGTACTAGACATGTATTTAAGATGGCAAAGGCAGTTTTCCTCTACTTTATGATAGGTGTCCGGGAAGACCGGCAAGTCTGGTCAAGGTAATTTTCAGTGTTTATTTACCTTTTGCTTTAAATTGTTTACTGTTTTCTGTTACATGCACCCATTCATGTTTGGAGGTGTAAATATATAGTATCTGGTGACTTTTCATTGTTCAATGACAGTGTTTTTATTGTGAAATCAGTGAGTTTTTGGTACGTGGCATTCCCTGTTTGATATTATTATTATTTTTTTTTTTCACATGTACTGAGCTTGTGAATTTTTCATACATGCAGCCGCAGTGAATGGAAACTTGTGGAATTTCACTGAAAACACTCTTTCAATGCAAGTGAAGACTTAAGTGAATGTTTTTAGTTGACAGTTCATTTATTTTTATGCATAAATAACATTAAAAATGATAATATTTTCAAAATTAGACTTAGAGTAACGTTACAAAGCATCTGTTGTAGCACATAAGGAATTTGAAGTCAGCCGCAGTGATTGAAGACATAATTCAGTGCCAGATATTGATTTGTACACTGTTTTGGTTAATCTATTTCACTTTTATACAATTAAAAATTATTTATAGGATTTTTCTGCATGATTGCACAGTTCAAATGTTCAAGGGAGGTAATTTCATCTACATTTGTAAAGACTATGATCTGTATTATGACCCATGGATATAGGTTGACAAGGGTCAAGTAAGCCCAAACCAGTGAATTGACTTGGTAGAATGTGTCTTCTTGTATTGCAGATGTCTGAAGGTTGTGCTTAATATTTATCAGTATTTTGCAGGGTTTGTTTTTATATTCCTCATTTTCTTTGAATTTGACCGAAGGTTCGGAGAGATGAACTTTCGTGTACTGGCAATTGTTTGCTCTCTCCAATACACCATTGTTATGCGGATGAATAGTGGATGTAAGGCTGTAATTTTCTGTAAAGTAATTATTTCTTCACAGATAGACATTGATGGACCTGTTTTCGGCATTGCATTCCTGCATGCTTGTGCCAATATTCAGTTTCTCTGTTGCAGTTGCACTCATATTTATCTTCACAATATCAAATATTAACTGTTTTTCACTCTCTTCCAGGTACTGGTTAGTGGTACAGTGACTGACAAGGAATAAGGAGCAGTTTCATCAGCTTTTTGTGACTGACTGCGGCACATTGGTACTAGCAACAATAACACTTGGAGCAGTCCCCTAAAAAACAGATTAGTGTGGTGTCAAAGACACAAGGTACTTGTGTGTAATAAGTCATGATATAGCTTGACTAAAGCTACTGAGACCTAGTATCAACTGGATTGGGGCTATTAAGACTTCATTCAGTGGTTCCTGGCTGGAATTTGGATGTATTCCTGTTTGTGTCCTCTGTCATAGATGCGTTAGACATGAATAGCACAAAAGGAGCTATTTCCTGAGGATAATGAGTAACAGGACCTTTATTTCTACTCAAAATGGCATCACTGCAGTAGCAGAAGTTCTCTTGAAACAAAACTTTGAGATTTAAGACTTTAGATCACCAGTAGCATCTGGTAGCCTAACTTGGGAATGATGCATATCTAGCCGCTGTCTCAAATGCTGTATAGAGGCATTTTCTATTGCCCATATCTATATAACTAGTAGTACTAGAAATATAAATGAGCAATCATTTTATGTGTTAGATCATAGCCTTTCAGAAAAGAATAAATTTGACACTTTTGAACTTCTTAAGAATGATATTATACAATAATATTATTACATAACGTGTCATTTTTATCATGTATTGGGTCAAAAAATAAAATTTCCAAAAATATTGCATCCAGCTAAGATTTGAAAGCATTTTCCAGTAGATTTTGATAAACGGAACATATTGCTTTTTACCAGTTGAAAACATTCCTACAAATAAAAATGTTATTGCATTTTATAATTTTTTGAATTTCTTAGTTTGGTCAAGCCGCAGTCTGGCTTGAGAGCTGAATATACTTGTCTTAGATAAAAGGCTTTAACTTTATCAATACTTATGATTAAAACTTTGAACACTTGTTCAGAATACAAAAAATCTTGGTTAAATAGACATTAGACCACAGTTATTTACCTGTTGGTTGACCACAATACGGAAGCAGTTTTAGGAAAGTGCTTGTGTTTGATGCTAGATATTTTTATTTTTTTGAATGAAAGATATAGGATAAAGGGCATTTATTGGCAGGGAAGACCTAAAATAGTATGAAAATGACAATTCTATTGAAGTTTTTATGTCAGAAAATATTACTTGACTGCTTGTTTACAGTAGTGATTTTGCATGGTTCCGACCATTTTCAGAAATTATCCATACTCAGAACTGACCAAATGGTGAAAAAAGCCGGTCAACCTATGTTTACTGGAGCTTAAAATGTTGCACTTGGATGATATTATTCAGAACAGGTTAGTTTTATTTGATCGGAATGTCAGAGAAATTGCCAGCTGGCATAATGTTTATATAGAACATATAGTAAAAATAACTGTTGTCTGAGGCCAGATAAAGTCCGGTAAGCCTTCCCATAGGTCAAACCTGTAACCCTCACGCATGACCTTGGGTTTTAACGCTGTATTTAATTGTCCCGGACTTGATTCAGAGTCGTCTCATGATGTGACATTGTAAATAATGAAATTGCAATTTAAAAATATCAATTTTAAATCAAGACAGTACATTAATATTTTAAAAAGACAGATTTGCAGATATTTCATGGGTTTTATTGAACTGCGTTTATAAAAAGTATTTGAATCTCATCGAACTATATCAAATTGCGTATGAATAATTCAAGGTTGTGCTGAGGCAGAATGCCACTTAGTTTGAGAAATTGCAAATGTAAACTGTTTATAATCAATGATTATAATTATCTTCAAAAATACAAGAACACATGCCATTGGGTAAAGGGGATCCCTGTCATAGAACAGGCAAAATATATCTGTACAGGACAAGAAAATATAATAAAGTGAGATAAGAAAATAAAGCGAAGAAATAGACTTTCAGTTCTTGAAACTAGTGAGTAAGTAAGTTTTATTCGGTAAAAGTGTACATGACATGGCAATGACATAATGATACAATATATATCTAACAATATTCAAATGATTAAGCAGACTAGAAATATGACATGACATAAATACATGACAAATATAAATATATGAGCCACGTAGTACCCACCAATACCAGGGATAACACAATTGTGGTCCCTTGAACTTTGCCCTTTGTATAAAGTTGCAGCAGATTTAAAGTTAAGCAATGTAAGTAACAAATTAATGTGTTTAATCCCTAAAATGTGAACACAACAATTTAGAAACAATATTAATGAATACAACACAATTGACCGGCAGCACGGGAAAAGAGGCTTACGGACATTGCTGTTATTATTTGACTACATCTGATTGAAATAGATATAAATTGGAATTTAATTACCTTTTACAATGATAAATGATAGCCACTATATTTTCTTGCTCAAAACATAATCTTTGAGAAAGATCTAGTAAGATTTTGGAACCGGAACGTTGCAAAAGTTCTTATAGATATACATACCATTAACTTTATTATCAGAAGCGTAACAGCTCCGTTCACTACATCCGTGTTACAAATAGTCTAGAATGAAACATAGAAACAATGACCTATAAGAAACAATTAGGGCTGTTTTGCATGTTGTAGCTTATCGAGTAACTCTTGAGTCCGCTTCCTTGAAAAACCAGTGCTGGTGGCATACTAGGAGGTACAGTCATTACATTATTAATGTACGTACATAATTATTACAAAAACATTTCACAAAGCATTTGCTTGTTTTATGCGATAATAAACATAGGCACAATAGGAATATTTAAGTGAAAAAAAGATAGAACATTTTTGAGAATTTTGTTTTGTACTCCTATTTTGTGACTGAATATACAAATTTTGCCAAAATGGGGGTAGGGGTACACAAATTATCAATTAAGGTAGTGCGCTTTTCAGTGTTTCCCACCTATCTGAGATGAACTGGTAAGAAACCCAGAGGTAGTCTTGCGTAGTCGTGCTATACGCCGGGCACGTAGAAAAGAACCAAGAGACTATTAGTTAAAGAGCTAGGGTCTGATACGCGGATTCCCTTGTATCTGCTTCTGTCTCTAAAATAAAGGACCACAATGGAAATAAGAGCTTGCTCTTTATTGTGTTATCCTTGTTACTTGGTACTGAAATAAATACATAGATACAGTTCTCAAAAACTGTTATTTCAATTTAAATAAAAAACCATTCGTAAAATTCTAAAAAGAAAAATAACACAGACATCTTGAACAGTGACCTTGATCCCCCTTAAAACAATTTAAAAACAACAAGAAAATTTGTTTTTTAAATAACTATGTTCATAGCTACAGTCACCTTGACCTTGACCCCCGAAAAAACAATTTTGCTCAAACAACTAAAATTAAATCATTTTTTAATCTATTCATAGTTACAGTCACCTTGACCCCACGAAAAAAAAACATTTTTGCTCAAAACAACTAAAAAGAAAATGTGTTCCCACAAAAAATATTTTTGCTCAAAAGAGTTTAAAAACTAATTTTATTAGTAACAGTGACTTTGACCATGACCCTAGTGACCGGCAATACAATTCAAAGTTTACTCTCCACGCAAGCTACCTACAAACCAAGTTTCATTGCAATTATTTAGTCCAAAATCAGTTATTGAGCGGAAACGATTTATCTTAACAGTATGTTTGGCTTGGAACTAAAGTGGTCGTTACATGCGCTCACAAATCATCTCAATATGGTGAACATACCTTCTGATCTTTCTTTGATCTCTTTTAACCTGACAATACCATTTTTAACCCCTTAGTGACGGAATGAACTGAAACAACTTCATAATGCTAGGTTTTACTAAAAACCTAACCCCATAATATCTACTTGGCATGTACAGACAGACAGACGGTTGGATGGACGGATAACTCGACCAAAACCAATATGTCTCTCCTCCATTACATGGGGGAAGACAGCAAAAGTCCCGGTCATATTTCTTTGTTACTTAAAGACACACCTTGTGTAATTTTCATTGGATTTACCATTTTCCCTAATTATTCATCCTTAAGTTTGACATATGACATTAGAAAAAAAGGAAAATTCATAGTTATGCTGAAATACACACTACAGACATAAAAGTTTATGAAACCCAAATTCATTATTTGTCGCTATAAACAATAGTGTCAATAAAATTTCATGTTATTTTGATTGTCAGCAGTCAGCAGTGATTCCCCCTTTAACATAAATTTGAAGTCTGAAGTCATATTATGTATCTTGTCACAGTTGTCACACTATATATTACCTATTACGTAAAATGTTTTTTGCAAATCTGAAAAGTTATAGATCAAATTTCTGATGTTAAGAGATAAAATGAAATATAAGATACCCTTTTCGAAGATATCTTCCTTTTAACGTAAATATCTCATGTTAATAAAGATATCTCTCAAACTATATGTGTTAAAAAGATATCTTTTAGTGTAATAGAGATATCTAAGTCATACCAAGATATCTCTGCTACTTAAAATATACCTACAGCAGACTCAGATATATATATTAAACATATATACTAAACATACAAATATCATTGTCAAAAAGTTCTTATCATGACAGGAATTTCTGTTTCGAAGAAATATATCTTTATTATGACGTCACATGTGCATCTTTTTTCATTAGAAAGACAAGGAAGACAGGTTATACACTGCAGCTTAAATGTTACAGTACCTATATTAAAGACACGTGCAAAAGTGAAAGACAACCCACAAACCAACAATCTAAACACACAAGTAAGCATAGAGCACACACAGGTATCAATTAATTCGCTAATGGTTATTTCCAGAGAAACTGAAGTTACATCCTAACAAAAGCAAGTTCAATGTTTTAAAGCAGAAAGATGTTCAACAAGCCGTTCTCGATCAAAAACTAGTGTTTTATTAAGTCGAGCATGTTTCGCAAAGTCAACGTGATATCTTGTACCATGGGACTTTAAATGATGTTTAACAACCCATGACTGCAGTTTAAATGATCGTCCAGGAGTGTATACTTTCGTTATCCAGTCATCTGCCCACCAGTCATCAAAATACGGAGGATAATAAAAGTCAAATATTTCTAAATGCGTACGATGCACCATATCATGTGTCAAAATGGCTGTGTTTCCTTCATGACAAGTCGGTCCAACTACACCAATATTTGGCGGTGTATAGTTTCGTAGAACATCCAAACCTTCTGACGTCCAGTTCTTCGTTTCAAATGTTGTGTCATCGTTTATTCGCACTAAGTAGTCCATTCCGTCTCGGTAGGCTTCTCTCGCTAGTGCATTGACTGTTTTTGTAAATGACTTGCCAGTTGTCACAACAACATTTACACGGTTGAACATCATTTCTATTTTGTCTTTCAC
This sequence comes from Saxidomus purpurata, assembly GCA_022818135.1. Classification (NCBI taxonomy): domain Eukaryota; kingdom Metazoa; phylum Mollusca; class Bivalvia; order Venerida; family Veneridae; genus Saxidomus; species Saxidomus purpurata. Next base: position 38,504,144 of record JAFMSR010000004.1, on the reverse strand, counting down.
AGTTTCCAAGTAGTCACCTCGGTCAATTCCAACGTATATTGTATATACATACTCCATTTGAATTGTCTTATATATGGACGGTAAGCAAATTGTTATTAAACTTAGCTTTTCTAAAAGCGGACGTTTGATTTTCCGAGTTGTAGAGGGAACTAAAATACCAATTTTATTGTTGTTGGTCTCTGACATTGTAACCGTAGCCAACGATATGGCGTTATTTGTTGAAGAATTTATGCAGTCAGCGGCAGTGTTTCCCAAACAGCCGTTCTCCTTTGTTGTCGTGTTTAAGCCGTGTGACATACGTGAAGTTGTTCTTTTGGAAATATCTGTACTGTTCTGTTTTATTGTATCCTTGTATGAATTAAAATATCGTTCATATTGTTTCATCACTTGGCTCATTTCTGTTAAATTATCTTTACAAGCCACTGTGTCAGACAAAACATAGCGAAATGGAAAGTGAATCGCTTTTAATTGATGGCCAATGATTAAAATATAAATAAAAAAACAGAAAATAACAATCAAAAGTTTTTTTGTTTTCGAGGCTTGAATTGAATGTGTCATTCTCCTTGATTCACACTGTCTATACTTCTTTGGCGTGAGTACTCTGTCTGGTAAAATCTCCAGGAAGCAATCATCGAGCAGTAAGTAGAAGTTGCAATAGTTGATTCTACAATCATAAAAACTAAAATAAGAAAGCTTAAAAATGCAACAAGAATACATTTAAGCCGGATTCATGTATTACCAAGACTGGCAATTTACAGCAAGGATAAGACTGCCCAAAAGAACAATGCAGGGTTATATAAATGAGAAAACACATACGTATGAGATGAATCAAGTGAATCTGTGTGAATCCAAAGTTACTTATCATAATGATTTTGATTTATGAGGAATGTAAGCGTGAAATTAATTAATCGCTATAGTTATTATCCATTCCATCGCGTGAATGACCGTTTGTGCAAATCACAAGGTAAGCAAAAAGTGCATCATTTCGTTTGTAAATACAATTCCGTACCCTAAATTTGATGTCAAATTAAATAACTTCAAATCATGAACTACTTGTTTTTAACCTCCAGTAATGAATTATTGAGTAAATTGTCCAACTATGAAATATATTACTATATTATGTTTCACAATGGTTTCCCAAAATTTACAACTCTATCCGCGAATTATAAAACTTTTACCTAAAAGCATAGTTTCACTTTGTTCTTGATCAAGCGCATTCTGCCTTTCCACTTAAACTATCAGTTACATATTTTACATGTATGAAGTCAGCATATCGCGTTATCTAAATTATTCAGGAAACAGTACTGATGAATTATATACATCATTAATTTTCAAGTGGGTGACATTGTCAATTACATTATTGCAGCGGCCCGCTATATTTAATAAGGGGTGAGTAAAAGGTGCATGGAGACTTAAGGTAGTACACCCCTTATAAAAACTTCCATTTGAAACTCTTCAATTTTAATGAGTTAGCCTAGGTTGTTAAGCATTGGACTGAAGATGTTTTGAGGTTTTTGGGGGCGTAGGTTCGAATCCAGCCGGAACCAAAATTTGTTTTCACTTTTACTTCTTTGTTTTCATTATTTTGCACTTTTCATCATGTTTATATTGTTTTTAGACTAAAAAGAAATTAAATATTTTTTTACGAATTAGTATTAGCTTATTTGAAGATTTTATTACTTGTAGACACGTCTAAAATTGTCGATGGAGTTTTCAATAAATCATTTTAAATAGAGACGGTAAAACATTGTGAAGTTTTGGCATGCTGTTCCCAAAATGTTATAGATAATTTTGAATATACAAAAAGACATGCCCCATTTCTAGAAACTGTTGATTTTTCCTAAAAACTTTGATCATGGCAAAAAAAGTACATGAAAATTGTAATACTATTTGATTATTTCATAAATCTTTTATAAAAATTGTTGATGATATAGTAAATGGTGTGTAATTTCTGAACGAAAAAATAGTTCTTGTTACTCTGATACCGAATCTGTACCAAAGTTTTGAATAATAAATGAAATACATGTATTTTCTTATCTCTTGTGTGATGTCATTTTATAGATAATTCCAAAATGGGGGTAGGGTTATTCAAATTCCTAAAACTTCTTTTTTCACGATAAAATTCTTTTAAAATATGTTTTTAAATCCAGGAAATGATACAGATTAAGAAAATATTAAGCCTATAATGATTTGAATAGGTGCCCATTAGGGGTCTACTACCTTAAGTACTAGACCGAAAATATGCCTCTCTCTTCATTGAAAAAATTATGTTCTTCTGAGATGAATGCTGTAGACACAGCGTATTTTTTCTTGAACACACGAGTTGTCGTTCGTTACTTAGATGTGTCTCTCATTATTGAAAAAATGAGATGCTTCTGAGATGAATATTACAGATTCAGTATATTTTCTATAGAGATGTCGTTAGTTACTGTTTGTGTTCTAAAAATAATAACAATATTTCATATACTGTCCTACCTCCGAATTTAGACAGTGACTTTAATAAATTTATTCATATTATTCGATAACAGTAAAGTTTTTATACTACACGCTAGTGTAAAGTTTTTATACTACGATATAGTCAGTAAATGAAGTGTTGTGTTTTTTATGCTCCTTTGTCATCTCGTACCCTAATTAGTCAACTCGTACGGATAAAAAACTCAACTCGTTCCCTTTGAAGTCAACTCGTACCTTCTATTTCAAATCTTCAGTTTTATCCAGGAACAAAAGGAACTGACTTATATGTAACTAATTGCAAAACATGAGAATCTACCTAGAGCTTAATCAAGCCAGTATCACCTTACAAATGGCCAATGCCAACAAAATCCAACATCATAAAATGTATACGTAGATTCTGATAGATTCTGACAAGGTCATGCACCGTTTACATTGTGCTTGTAACATTTTGTTACATGTACGTTTGCTGACATCTGAAGTAGGTTAAATGGTATTCAGTATATCAGGTACTAAGTGTAGTAACCTTTTCTTTCAGCGTACTATTTATGATTTCTTTGTATGCAATTATCTGTTTTATTAGCTAGTTTTTACATTGTTTACATGTTTGACATTTGCTGAAATACATGAAAAACATCATAAAATCATATGATATGTGTGTATTGATACATTTCGATCTTTTAAGCATTTAATATAGAACTGTTGGTCCTTATTTATTTTTAATAATGTCTTGTGACTACATCTCATTTGAAAAGTTTTCAAGAAATGTTATCAGATGTTCATTTCATCAAGATGTTCCGTCTGAGTCGACTTTAAGACAATTGAACAGGAAATGAATGTGAGATATGTTGCCACAGGGATCCAGACCTGTGTATTCACAGTAGGGGTCTTAGCCAATGACAGACTAACTTCTGATAAAATTGTTCAATATTTCTCTTCCACAAACAAATTGTTCATTCTAGTCAAAGAGTCACTTAACTACATTAAAAAAACATAAAAAAACTAGTTTTACAGACATAATAAAAGTATTAACGAAAAGCTGCATTTTATTTTATATCTTTCTGAAACAAAATAATTAATTTTGATAAAATTTTTCAATTTTTCTTATAATTCTCTAATGTAAGAGAATTAAATTTCTGCAAATAAAATGTGTTCAAGGTATCAAACATTGCTGCTAAATATGCCTTAAAATGGCATGTTAAGTATTAAAGTAAACCTTTTCTGTGAAAAAACGTTTGCATTGTTTGATAATATACTTATTTCTTAAAAACAACAGGAAATAAGCAATAAACCAATTTGTCAATAATTATTGAACTAAATGTCCAGTCTATAGACACTTAGTAAGACAGTATCTTATCTGATGAAGAGTCATAAACCATTTTAGAAATTAGACCTCCTGCGGTTTGAGGGAGAGGGGTGGGGGGGGGGGGGTCACATATGAAGGAGGTTTTAATTATCTTAAATTAAAGTGAAGATCGCACTTCGACATTCAGTCATGAGAAGGAGAAATAGCTTACTTTATTGCCAAGTTCTGAAAATGGACGTAGTAGATATGGTTAAGCGCTCACATGTTAGAAACTTTGATAATTTACTATGTGCGTAAAAGAAACTCGCCACTATATTGGGGCATAACCCAAAAATTATATTCGCATGACCAGCTCACCATAATGATTCATATGTCCGTACAATGAATGGATGAATGGTGTTTTATGGCACATCGACTTCAAATGCCATTGAGCGCGCATTTGAGTCTTTGTATCAAAACTTAAGTTAAAGCTTGTTCCCGTGACCTGTGTATAGTATGCATATCTTCTCGGTTGCGCAAATGCATGTCGCACGTAAAATGTAAATAAGACAGCCATGATGACCCTTTATTGCTCACCTGAATACCAGTTGACTTACCTAAGGAAGTCACATGTTGCTAAAGGGAGTCAATGGTTGCTAAGGAAGTCAGTTCTTTCTGTTGAAACTCATTGGAAGTTAAGTTTCTGCTAAAACTCTATACACAGACGAGGGACATCCCCATCCCCATTGCGGGCGTCGTCAACATGATTTGAACAAACTTGGTAGAGGACCACTAGACAATAATACATACCAAATATCTAAGCTCTATGGCTATGGGTTTAGAGAAGAATATTTTAAAGTTTCTGTGGGTCAATTTCACCCCGGGGGCATGATTTTAACAAACTTTGAAGAGGTCCACTAGACACTGTGACACACTTATATCTAAGATCTAGACCTTATGGTTTTGGAGAAGAAGATTTTTAAGTGTTTTTCTATTATGTTAAGCGACCCCTTGGCTGGGCCAATATTTACCCAATTGGCATGACTTGAACAAATTTGGTAGGGGTTCACTAGACAATGCTGTATATTTAACATCTTAGCTCTAGGCCTTTTGGTTTTAGAGATGTAGATTCTAAAAGATTTTCCTATAGAGTTATATGTAAAATCAAGTGACCACTGGGCGGGGGCCAATTTTAACCCGGGGGTCATGAATTGAAAAAATTTGGTTAAGGTTTACTAGGCAATGCTACATGCCAACTATCTACGCTTTAGGCCTTGCAGTTTCCTATATTAGTCTATATAAAATTAAGTGACAACCCAGTCATAATTTTAACAATCTTGATAGTGGTCAACTAGAAAATGCTACACGATACACATCTTTGCCCTAGGCCTTGTGGTTTCAGAAAAGAAGAATTTTAAATTATGTTCTATGTGTTGCCATAGCAACCAGAGTTCTGCATTTAATTGAATGTTTTGAATGATTTAAATTAAACTTTATGAAAGAAACATCCCTGCCAAGTTTCATCAACATTTTCAGAAGATATGTCTTTCGAAGCAAAAGGTTGACGGAGGGACGGGCGACCGGCAATCATCCACCGTCAAAGCTCACCCATGCACAAAGAGCCAGGTGTGCTAAAATGGGACCACACATTAAAATTAGACTATAAAATAAAACGTAACACACAATATCGACATGCCTTTTGAAATCTGATTTTTGCCATTGTCCTCTATTGTCATGTGTCTTTGTAATTGTGTTAATTTTTACTTCAATATTGATGTTAATTCCATACAGAGAGATTGTAAATAAATCTTGGATCTTAGTAATTAAATCTTGTGTTCAGCTACGTCACCAGCCGTTACTTTTTAGCAAATGGTCATTGAAACGCTGATTATGTATTCAATATCACCGATGTGTTTCTCACTTTGAAGGGGTGGGGTAGAGTAGGGTAGGGTTTGGTACCTTTATGAGGAAAGATACCTGTGTGAATTGTTTAAGAAATAATAAATGTATCCCTGTATTTTATCGTTGAATACACTAAAGTCAGGAGTTTTGGATGAGTATTAAAATCAAATCACTCGTGCTACGCACTCGTGATTTAATTTTTCGCATCTTAAAGACTGACTGTATTTTATTTGACGGTAACATATAGGGAACAATTTATTATTTCGATTCTAACACGTTATTTTCTATGAAAACTGTCCCTTTTTCTAACGCGTATAAGTACATTATTGTAACCTGAAACGCGAAATACGATTGGACGCGCTTATTTACATACGTCACGTCGTTACGTCATTTTCGGTACGTCGTCCTTGGAAAAACATGCTGTTTTTTATCGAAAAACGAAATACGGGCTTTTACTTATTCATGTATGTTTATATAAGACAGCAGTCGGTTGTGTTAGAATAAATGATAAAATCACTAATCATTTGCTGTACTGTCACAGTGATAAAACACTCATTAAGATAGAAATGTAAAGTTTTACATGGGTGATTTATGTTTAACCTTGAATATAAAGCAAATTAACGGTTCCTAATGATTTGCCCTTTTTAAGGGACAATTTTGTTTTAAAGAGATTGATGATGCCGAATAAAGTCAAATATTTCATTAAAACAGGGTCAAGTATTCGAAAATGCTGAAAGTAACAGTAAACGATAACAATGATCATACTTTCACATCATGTAGAATAGTATACACGATTATGCGCGAACATGATTATGCAACGAACGAGAGCTATCAAGTAATATAAATGATTTAATTTTCCATTTTTATTCCATTTATAAAGTTTTCGATGGAACGCACGCCTGAGACGCATGTGTGTGTATAATTTATCATAAATCTACGAAAAGTTATATCCGGTAATAATACTTTTAAAGATAAACTAATTGTTTCTCTATTGCTTTCACCATGAGAGCTCCCCAGATTATCACCTACCTTATGCCCCGCGAAAATAGTGTTTTCTCAAATTCTCTAAACGTTTTAACTGGCCATCTCGTCTGCGCTTCATTGTCGTCTGCTACCGGTGCAACGGCGCATTGATATAACTCAGACACTTCAATTTTATTATGAAAATTATCGGTATCACTATCTGTTTCGTTCCATAATGATTATTCTTCATTTGTTTATGACATGTTTATGTTTGCGTGTGAAAGCATATATTTTTCAGTTACCAGTCAACAAGCACTTAAACAACCTTTACATTATTTTTCAGTGGAATTGGGAACAGCCCCACTTTAATATATTATATTAAAGTTATGAGCATTTCTCATTTCATCACATACATCACGGTACTACATGAAGGTCTAATAAAAATTTTGTACATATCTTCTGTTGTCCATTGTCTTATATCAGAGGAATACGTCCGGTGTGCCTTGTTTTACTGAATAATCTCCCTCTGCTTAAAAGTATACTAGTAGATACCAATCTTTGGATGGTATATGATGACAGGAGCTAAACAATCCTAGGGTCATTATTGCTGCCTAATTTGATGAAGTATTCACATTTGTTACTTTAAAAAAATGTTTATACTGATTTATTTATTCTCGATTGCGAAACAGGATTAACCGCTCTCGAGACTCATTCCAGATGGAATCAACCTTTTGTTTGGACCTCATGTTGAAATTGTAAATAGTAACTAGGATCGAACTTGGTCTTGCGTTAGGTTTTACTTAAACTATCTGACAATACACATTATTTCATCTTCTTACCAAAAACCAAGCGAGCCGCTTTCTTGCTTTTTTAAAAGCTTACCTTGTCAACGTTTCGCACTAGAAATAATGACGGCAAAAATATATAAAATTTCATATGTGCGTATTCTGCAGATGGAGTGCTAGCATTTGGTACTTTTGAAATATTTCAATAGGGGGGTATTTGAACCAGTTATGTATGTAAAACGTTGATTTTACACCATTGACAATAGACGTCGCGTTGCCAAGAAACGCAGCGAAAAAAAAAGAATTATTTAAACGAATAAAATGCGAACAACATGTTAGAGTACCATTATGCAAACTTTCTTACAAATCGGAGAAAACTCGTTTAATGTCGTCTGACGTTGGAGAAAGATCGCATACTACATGTACCTTATACCATGCACTAATAAGGTGTTTTTATTTTTAGATTTTATTCTGAAGTTGTTCTTAAGACTTTGTGTTGTATGGAATTATTTTATTATCTATTTCTAGAAATATGGCAATTTAAAATTTCATATTTTGTTTTCCAGTGTAACAATTTCACTTTAACGTTTTCACTTAATGGCTGATTATCAGTACGTTTTAACAACTACTTTATTTGTTTCAACGTGTTGATGAGGGTATACTTGTGCTGCATTTTTTCTCACCTAAGTATGATCCTGAAAAAGAAGCTCCTGATAACTATCTGTTTGAACCAGAAGTAAACATTGAATCAGAAGAGGATGATACACTCAAACAAAAGTGTGAACAAGAGACCGGGGAAACCGATGAAACGCTAAAATGGTCACAGAAAGAAATCGGAGAAATACAGATATATTTTGCCAGGCATCTTGCAAAACTAAGACTGTGCCAAGAATGGCACATAGCTTTGTTTTGTCGTCGTTATTCCATTAAAACTTTTATATTGGCAATAACGTTTATACTCCGTGATATATTTGGTTCATGTATATTTACATTCTGATACAAGCATAAAGTAGACGTCAGCCAGTTTGTTTGCTATACATGATGGTGAATATTTTAACAGTGGCTGAAAAACCCGATAAGTTAGGTACATGTATTTACCAAATTAATTTGTGGTAAAAACCCAATAGTTTTTAGAATCATGGCGTAACATAAAGCATGATAATTTATATAACTCAATTCATCTGTTGGCAAGTGAAAACAAAATATACACTAAACCAAATTAGCATAGTACATTGTGTATTATGTCAAAAACTCATTTAAAATGCTCAAATAACGAATTTATTGAAAAAGCATAGGGTAAATGCCCATTTCCTGAAAATAACTTATTTGTTGATCTGGTGGCTGTGCTTTCTACAAGTAGAATTTTAAAAAAAAGTGAACAGTTAGTTGTGAAATAGTTCATAAGTTAGCTTTTATATGAAGGCAGTTAAATCTTGTATGTACTGAAAACGAAACACTTGACTTTAAACTGATTTGAAGTTGTCTGTCATTAACAATTTGATTTTAATGATAGATTGTGTGTGGCTTTTTTGCCTATATATTATTTCAAATTTGTATATGGACACATTGTAAATATGAAACGTTTATGGTGTTGGTTGGAATCTACATAAAAACGCCCTATTGAAGCAGCTTTCACAAAAATGAAAAAAAGCCTATGTTTCTAGCTCGACAATTTTAAGCGAAGAAGGGCTATCTTACTTGCCCCGGCGTCGGCGTCCGTTTAAGTTTTCATACAGTTTTTTTCTTTGGTCCATAACTTTTAAACTACTAAGGATATCACTTTCAAACATTGAATAAGTATTCACCATCTTAAATTTACATCATAATCCAATACAACACGTTCCATTTGCACTTGACAATTTCCATACTGTCAAGTTATGTCAAAAACAGACCAAAGAGGCGTGCAAAACGTTTTCCGCCGAAATTGATGTTTTTTTTCCGTTATATTTTCATGAAAGAAGTCAATACCGGGACAACGACATCAAATATTATTTACTGGTAAAAATATTTTGAATAGAAGAACATTTTTCTTCTGAAGAAGAACACATCTTAACGAAATTCCGTTAAGAATTTCCCATTTAAACTTAACTTGATTTTGGGTAATTTAATTCAAAGTTTCGTTGTTACATTAAGGCCGTTAATCTATTAAATATTTGATAATTTCTTAACAAAATTCCGTTAAGAATCTGGCTACATAATCATGTTTAAGCGAAATATACGCATTTAAATATAATATATTTCTTTGTTACAGTTAGGTCGTCAATCTATGAAAACTTTGATAATTTCTTTACGAAATTCCGTGAAGAATCTGGCTACATACACATGTCAAAGCGAAGTCCACGTATTTAAATAGAATATATTTCTTTGTTACATCTATGAGAAATTTGATAATGTCTTAACGAAATTCCGTTAAGAATCTGGATACATAAACATGTTAAAGCAAAATACAAGCATTTAAAAAGAATGTATTTCTTCGTTACATCCAGGCCGTCAATCTATGACATTTTTGATAATGTTTTAACGAAATTCCGTTAGGAATCTGGATACATAAACATGTTACATTGAAATACACACTTATAAATAGCATTTATTTTTTCGTTACATTCAGGCCGTCAATCTATGAAATATTTGATAACTTCTTAACGAAATTCCGTTAAGAATCTGGATACATAAATATGTAAAAGCGAGATTTTAGAACGTTGCATGATGTTAGATTGGTACTTTAACTATATACAAATTGAATATGCCTTCTATACCTTAAACTTGTCGATTGTAAGAATGCTGTATTATTTTCTGATTGCGTTTTCAAAACAGGCGACAGCAGATGGTTCAGACTGTTTAACCAAATTCGGCTAGACAACGGACTACAAGTTTCGAATCTTAACCGAATTCGACTAACAATTATCCGATTTTAATTGGTCAACGAATACAGTAAGTTTGCAACTAATCGCATTCATTTATCACTTGCACTAATCAAATACCTGAAATTATCAAATACGTTTTGAAAGATGTATATTTGCCACGTAAATTAGTGTTATGATTCTGTTTACATAGGATTGATATATTTCAAAAAGTCTGCATGAAAATCTATAGTGGCGTTCCAAAAGTTTCACATAATGTTTGACATGCATGTAAAACAAAACACAAGTGATTTCTTTCAGCAAACCGTAGGATTTTTAATACAAATATTGCAAAATCTACAACTGCCAAGTCAAACTCCTGTTTATACTTTGTATGTATTTATAGGTATTACTACACAAAAACAACGTATATATGCATTTATTACAACAATTTCATTATTACTGTCCGTGCCAGAAACAACTAGATATTCTAAACAGTTACTGTTCGTATTTCCACAGTAGAATATATGACACGTCAACTTCCTCTGGCGGTTAACTGTTCACTGTGAGCTGATGACGCCAGGGGCGTATGTGTACTTTCAGTTCAATCGCTTTTTCCACAGTCGCACGTGCTTTCCGGCCCCGAAAGAAACGTTTGTACATGTACCTGACAAAAATGTGTAGATCAGATATAAAGTCATTAGCCTACGTTGTATGTAGCTTTATCATTTCAACATAACCTTTTTACAAAATATCGCAAAATGTGACCAAACTACTGCGACAATACTAATTGCAGAAGGAAATAAATGCCATTTATATAAAAAAAATACAATTCTAGCGGCTGGTGTTTTATCAATGCAGACATATAAATTATGCAAATGCATGCAGTCCGTTGGTAATGTAATGATATGATGATAAGAGGCGAAAACAAACGTTTATGAAAAGAAAACAAACCTGCATATGATGACATTGCAGTAAACCACCATGATAATTATTGTCATCTATGTACGAGAGAAACATCAATTGTCATTGCAACATTTGCCTTAAATAATTATTCATAATTATTTTAGGCCTAAACTATGTGTATAACATTATTATATTATTATTTCCTTTAGACGTTAATGTATGTATTAAAATATCACATTTTCTCATGTTTCATAATGTTTTCAGTTGCCTTAGCAGGGTGTAAAACTGTTTTAGAAAGCAAGTTCGACTACACAACCGACTCAGCCGTGTAAATGATCGAACACACAGTGCGTCGATTTCAATATATTTGTGAGCTCATACAAATGGCTTTATATTACAGCATGTACAGGCATAAATCAACACATCCACACTTTTCTAAAGCATGAGCCCTTTTACATGGCATAGTTGCTGCCTATGAACCAAGGGCTTGTCTTGCACAGCACACGGGCAGCTATTTTTAAGGTCGATGTGACACTAAGTAGTGACTTGCAACTACTTAAAGTGACATTATGCGCATCTTACTGCACATAGTGTATTTTGGTGACAATTTTATAAATGCGATTTTTGGTTGCTGTGCATTTAAATGTGGTAAATTAATGATTAAGCCGCATTAGTATTTGAAATTGGTGCTTTAGATATAAAAAAATTCGGACTGATAAAATGATAGTTGATTGTGTCGTTGTTGATGTTGGTAGAGATTTCAGCAGTGGAAGGGAAGCAACTCATGCATGCAGTTGTTCTTTTCTTAAATTGACTCTCCCAGTCAAATAAGAAAATCAATATTTGGAAAGTTATTTTTTCATACTGGTAGCGGGAAGAGTTTGGTGTATTGGGTTCAAAGCTATTCTTTACTCTACACTTTTGTACACACACCATTTTCAGCTGGATTGTTATTTGAAAAAAATGCGCATAATGTCACTTTAACTGTTTAACTTCTATTATACAATGAGAATTTTGTTATACAAATTTTAAGACAAGAGCTGTCAGTATCACAGGAGCCATATATGCTCGAAGAATGTGGGCCCTTGTTGCCCCCGGCATAAATATTGATAAAAAATAGAAAATTTCTGCTGGTGGGTGCCACCCATCTTCCTTCCCCCATGCACAATGTCATCTAGTGACTTTGATTTTGCATTCAGTTTTCAAAGTGCAATAACTCCTGTGTTTTTTAAGCAATTTAACTAGTTTATACAATTCATTTTAGATAGATTACGAAGAAAGCTCCGTAGCTTATTCAATCGCTCTCGAACACTCCACGCTCTATCTCTCTTGAGAGAGAGAGAGAGCGAGAGAGCGAGAGAGCCAGAGAGCCAGAAAGAGGCAGCACGTTTTATAACGCTGCTACCCATTTACAACTGGGTAGACTGAGACACTTTTGACATCAGTCACCTTGCCCAAGTACACACCTCGTGCTTAATTTGGGATTTGAACCTAGGACCTCCAGTCATAACCACTGAGCTATCGAGGCCCACTATTCAACTAAAACTCTAGGGGCATCAACTCTATAATTACAGTAATAGACATTTCCACAATGTTTGATTGAAGTTGCAATTACCAATGTGATACAATGTAGATGGCTCCGGACAGAAATTGCTAACAGATGGATGGATAGACAGACGGATGGACAGACATACAGACATTGTATGCACCTAGACAAACACAACGATGTTATGAGCATGTAGACCGCTGAGGATCAGGGCGAACGGCATTTTAACTTAATTTCAGAAAGCGTAACTTTTTATCATATTTTGAATTGAAACTATTATCAGACAGGAAATGTTCTAACTATAATATTGAATGATCACCGTCATACATTAAACTCCGAAGACATTTACAAAAACTGAAAGATATAAAGGTAATATCAGCTTATGTCGCAATTTGTTATAAACAGAAAAGAATCATTTTATTTGTCCAATATGATACCTGATATAAAAGTTATAAGTCACAATGCAAGAAACCCTGGTACCGATTGGTACCGGTTATTAAAAATACTGGAAACAGTGCAAGAAATCTATGTCCAATTTGAAACCGGATATGAAAGTTACTCGGCACGATGAAAGAAACCATTCTCACGATTAGTACCGGATATATAATTGATGTCCACATTGCAAGAAACCCATGTCCCGGATGTTACCGGATATAAAAGTTACTGTCCACAGTGCAATAAGCCCCATGTTTCGCCCAACATGTACCTCGAATGAGGGCGGTGGACCTTAAATCTATACAGAGCCCCGTCCAGATTGGTACGGGGTATACAAGTTACACAATCATAGAAACCCAGATTGGTACCGGATATAAAAGTTAATAGCTCTAGTGAAAGTACCGGCGATAAAAATTACTGGCAAAAGTGCAAGTCACCCTTTTTGGATTGGTACCGACTATAAAAGTTACCATTCACAATGCAAGAAACCTATATCCCGATTGGTGCCAGATAATCAAATTACTGAACACACTTCATGAAACCCATGTCCATATTGCTACGTGTAAGATACTAACTACAGTGCAAGGGACCTACCAGAGCTATTTACAGGCAATAGTTCAAGAAGGTCATGTCCCGGTTGATATCAAATGTAAAAGTTACTGACTACAGTGCAAGAGACCCTTGTCCCGATGGGTACCGGATATAAAAGTTAAAGGCAACAATACAGGAATGTCATGGCACGATTGATACTAAATGTAAAAGTTACTGATCCCAGCAGATTTCTCCTTACTTCTTTTTGGCAAATGTTGCGATCAATAAAATATTTCCAATTTAATCAAAATATATGGTATTGCAAAAAATATCCAATTATTGACCTACTCATCTTAAAGTAATTATTTAAAAGCTGAGCAATCAATGAATATCCTAACTACTACCGTTTTGAACATTCAGCAGAAGTCAGGTTAAAACAAAATGAATTCGCGCGATTTCCTGTAAACTTACTGAAACTTATTTAAAAAGTCTAAATGCAGACGTATATTTCCATTATTTATTGCAATCCTTTGAAAAAAAGAAAGAGGGGTTCGCTGCACAAAAAAACTATGTCATAACAGTGGACCGACTACCTAACCGACCGATCGACAGACAGGGTAATTCCAGTATACCCCCAAAAACTTCGTTTTGCGGGGTAAAGAAATGACATAATATCATCTATATTCAAAGTCTTTTAAATATACGTATTATCTAAAGTGAGTGAATCGACAACAAATTTAGTACATCCTCTTTCTATAGGAAACTAATCTTTACTAATCTATTACCAGCGCAATCCTGATAGCACGTACTTCCTTAAAAGCGAGATCTGCATTGATTAACGTTTCGTCCTCTCGACGTTATCTACAAAACCAATTTAAACAAAAGTAAGACAGTACGAAATACTTGTCAACACCTAATTTACACTTAATCCACTAATTGTGCTCTTGTATCGTATGACTAGATCTTAGCGATAAATTTTATGATGAATGTGTCATATTTCCGCTTTAAATTTATCATTTTTGTGCGAGCTTTACTGTATACTGTTCATTCAGGATAATGCGACAGTGACGTAACAGATAGGTGCGTACACAAAAATTTACAAGCATTGAACATCAATATAAAACAATCATTTAATATAAAGGTACATCATGCGTGCAGGAAAGTATTAATAATTGCATACACAATAATACTGGACTGTTCTGTTACGTCACTGTCACATTATGTGGTATATTTGTAAAATCATTTCACAGTTGCTACCTGTTTGGCCTGGGGCTGTAAACCCCAAGGCTATAGTTAGCATTCCACACCGTAAAATGTGCTGTTAACAACTGTAAAAAGAGTACATATATCTTCAAACGATTGCAGAAAAGTCGACATTTTAAAACGAGCTCCATCGCACAGCTTTTTATTTCTTAAACAGCTTGTTTAAGAAATTATTGCGCTGTTAAGGCCAATTTGCACCGATTACGGAATATAATCATATGCATATCACGGAAATGTACGGATATTTAGGGAATGTAAGGAACTCAATATAAAAGTTTGTAGTTTGATTTTCAAACATAAGATCTTGTTTCATTGAAAACCTTCTTATGTACGAACGATTATATCTATGTTCACCTAAACTAAATTTGTTAAAAGATAGAATTTACGTACATTTCCGACAGGAATTGTTTTCCGCCGCTCGAAATGCCGTTGTTGTAGCACTGCAAGGAGTTGGTAAATAGCGCTGTCTTAAAATCAGTTAGTAACATTTCTTTACATTATTTTGATACAAATACTTTTATGCCTTGCAATCGTTATAAAGTGAAGTAAGACCAAGGAACATGTATGAAGGTTGTATGTATGTGCCGTTGCTGAGCACTGTCAACAAATGGTAAACTGTCTAAGAGCTACCATTAATCAGCTACAGACATGGTAATCAATTTGTAACTGCGCATCTCTTTATGCCGAGGAAATTATGTTGATCACTTTTTAGAGCCAATTAAGTTTTTTTGTAGCCCACTTTGCCACTGCCATTGCAAGCCCATAAAACTCGGCTGATTTTTATGCAGTGGTCTATAAAGACATCACATGATTAGCTTTTAAAAATATATAAAGCGGCTAGTGTACTTGAAATGAAAAAAAGGACTCTATCAAGCTGTTTGCTTGTGTAGACGTAATTATTGTGCTTTGAAAAACGAGTAAATTACACTAAAATTTGCTCTCACCATTTTCCGTATTTGTATTTTGTAAGAACAAAATCCATCCATTGGTTATCAATGACATTTAGAACAAGAAAATGTAGAAATGTATGCTCTATTATAGATAAAGCAAGGTCGATTTATTCATGATGTTCCATTCAATGCTGTTGAGTACTTTATGTTAATTCACAATGATTTTGAGTAAGGACACATATCTGTGACGAAGGAAAATAGGCGGAGATGTCCAGATTGAAAAGATGCTGGTGGGCATAACAGTTAAAGGCCGCTGCTAAGCGAACATCAAGTGACATTATTCAATGGCAAGACATTACCTTATGCAAGACACTAAATAATGTAGATTGGCAGGACAGTGTTTGAAACACAAGAAAAGTATGTGTTGTTTACATCTCCGTGAAATGACAAAATGACCACCCAGGTCTTTTCAAATTTCTTCATAATGCATAGAAAAATAATTGTACATGTACTGTGATTTATTTAGAATTTCTACATACCAACTTTCATTTTTTATTAAAAATAACTTATTTCTGTGCTTTTTAAGATATATTTGAATTTTCGCCTTCCTTAGTATTGGACCAGCGGATCAGTGGTCTAGTGGTTATCGCAGGTTTGATCCCCTGCTCTCCCACTAACATAACTAATGGTCTTTCGGATGAAACCTAAACCGAGGTAGATTGTCGGATCGGACATGATAAAGAACCAGTTGGTGTCCCTGGAACGGGTTGCGTTCTGTATCTTGCGCTATCCTCCATAACCTAACATAACTAACACTATTCTTGGCGCGTTGGTCATATGGATTATTCGGTAACAATTAAAACTCTAAGATACATACATAACACCTTTTTTTCAAAATGCCTTTGTATGGTAAAGGAATTTTTAATCTTTTTTATAATTTCTATGATATCCAAAGGATTTTCAAAATTCCAAAGGTTCTAAAATACTTAGGATACTCATATTTCATATTACAATATATTTTTAAAAAGAACTTACGTTTTTCATAACGGCATAATGTTGCCGCAATAACCTTTGCTAAAAATAGTGTAAGTTACAGCGAATTTCAAAAAAGTAAAATAAAATTGAAAATAATGTATAAATTGTGCATTAGCTATCTAGCTATACTTGTGTATAAAACTTTTTTAAAGAAAGTTTCAAAAAAATTGGATTACCGACCGCGCCCACCAGAGTTTTGTCTATTGCGTAAACGGAATTTTTGTAAAAAAAGGTCAGTTCCATATGAAAGGGGGGGGAAAATTTTTTGAATACCGCCACATGCGACATCGTTTAAGTTGATATCTGGCATGAGCTTAGGCGATTAAAAGTAATTTTGAATATCAATCGGAATTGCTAAGTTTGATAAAACATTGAAAAATATTGTCAGTATTGTGAATTAATCCAAAATCGTTAAGATTCTAAGGTCACAGTTACGGGTCTTCAATTGGAATAATCCAAATTGAAAAATTTACAGTCAATTGGACTTAATCCAATTGGAACTTCCAATGGAATGTGACATTTTAATGCTATTTTTAGAATCCAATTGGAATATTTATTTTAAATTAGAAATTATTATTTATTCCAATGTTAAAATTTGAAATACGATCGGAATATCAAACAAAATTATTTTACATTTGGAATTAATCCAATTGTTATAGTTTTCAATGTAGTTTCAATTGGAATAATTCAATTGGAAATCTTCCAAATGGACTTCGCATTGGAACGTGCTAATGGTCTGATTAATAGCAGTGCAAATGTTTTGAACAACCAATTGGATTTATTCAAATCGGTTTATAATAAATTGGATATTTATTAAATTAATAATAATTAAATGTAAAATACGATAAATCAACATACTTATATTACGAATCTTTATTTAAAGAAGGGTGCACATTTAAACATACGTAAACATAGTTCTATTTAATATTTCAATGTGACCTTTTAAAGAAATTATACTACATGTAACAAAGTTATGATATAACATTCATATACCATGAGACAACGATACAACTATATTACACTCTAACAGATAAGCCTTTCTGAAGCGGAAATTCCCTAAAACCTGATGAGAGCAATAAAATTAGTAAAACAGTTAACACCTCAGCATGGTTTCCTGGCAAATGGTTCTGAACAGGCAATGACTGCTGGCCAGCTTGGCCATAGGATATTTTTGTTCTTTCACATGTATTTCATACTGGAAACTACAAGCATGACTTACTTTTTAAGATATTAACATCCTTTACACTATGTTCAGAGAAAGGTGTTTATTTAGTTGTATTTTAATATTTTTCACGTTCCTCTATCTACCAGAGACTACAAGAAAATATGAAGCAATGAATTTTCACTTAATTGGGTAACAACAGGTATATTTTTTCCTTACAAGACAGAAAATGTAGCCTGTTTTATATTCAATTTGATGTTTGTGAAAAATAGATTCAATTTAGTAAGTCGGAAAAAGTCTGTTTTGAATCTAGGTTATTTACAAAGTACATTAAAATTTTATGTTTCAAAAGTTTAAGCTGAAAATTGTTATTTTCATCTGTTTAGTATATAAAGACTCTATATCGGCGAAAATCTCATTGTCTACGAGACATACATATTTACATGTAAGTTTTGCTTCGATGAAAATTAATTATAGAACAAAAGACAAATACATATACATTTTATGTTAACTGGCTGATTGTAAATGTCTTAAATGTCAGCATATATGTTGCCACAACTTTTCTATAAAATTCAGTGACAAATGTAGCAGTCGTAAATGTGGCAGCACATAGAACAAACATTTTTAGCTCGATTTTTCGAAGAAAAGCGGAGCTATCCAAACATAGGCAGGAGAAGGTAATTCTGTCAAGGATTCGAGCCGCGAACTGCGAACTGGCAACTAGTATTCATATTCAGCGCGAACTGAGAACTGGGAAATCGCGATTAATTGCGAACTGGCAACTTAGTCTCTTCATTCATCAACCGCGAACTGAAAACTATTCGGCTGTTTCCACTTATTCTCTAATCTTTTAAGAATCGCTTTGAAACTATAGAACTAGTAAACATTAACCCCATGTATAGGCAAGAGAAGGTAATTTGCAACTTCGCAATTCGAATCGCGAAATTTACTCTTCTACTGTTCAGATACAAGTTAGGGGGGGGGGGGCCATATGTCCCCAAACATGAGTGTCTGGTTTGCAATCAGCAATTCGAACCACAAGTTGGGAACAAGCCGAATCGCGAACTGAAAACAGGGAACTAGAGTAGTATAATGAGGTACCGGTTGCTATGTAAACTTGCGTTATAAAGTATAGGGAAAAAAGGTATAAAAGTGAGCAGTTTGTTTATATTTGTTTACAAATGAGTATACATTGTTACTAGGGGAAAATGGAAGCTAACGGAATGTGAAAGATAACGATATACATTTCTTATTTACTTGAAGTTAAATTGTTAGATGAAATGAATTTGTAGTAAAATTAATTAGGAAGTAAAAAACAAAATGAGTTATAATAGGGATTTACAGAATATATATTACAATATTTCTCATCCAGCTTCCTTTAGTGGAGTTGAAAAGTTGTATAGAGTTGCTAAAGAAGAAGGAAACTTTAGTTTAAGTAGACGCGAAATTTCTCAATGGTTAAAACGTCAGGAGGTTTATACATTACATAGAAAAAATAAGCGAAAATTCAAACGTCGAAAAGTTGTTACTTCAGGAGTAGACTCGCAATGGGGTGTTGATCTTGCCGTGTTTGAAATATTGTAATATATACTCTGTAAATCCCTATTATAACTCATTTGGTGTTTTACTTCCTAATTAATTTTACTACAAATTCGTTTCATCTAACAATTTAACTTCAAGTAAATAAGAAATGTATATCGTTAGTAATACGTATATATAAATCCGATCATCTTCAATCATGCTATTACCTCATCTGTTATCTTTCACATTCCATTGGCTTCCATTTTCCCCTAGTAACAATGTATACTCATTTGTAAACAAATATAAACAAACTGCTCACTTTTATACCTCTTTTTCCCTATACTTTATTATACAAGTTTACATAGCAACCGGTACCTCATTATACCACTAACTAGTCTTAAGTCTTAAGTTTGCAATTCGTAATTCGAGTCGCGAACTGTGCACTGGCAACAAGTCTTTATTTCAACAGCGAATTAAGAACATGGATCTAGTCGGCAGTTCCCAATTCGCAATTCGAACCGTTAACTACAGACTATTTGCAAGTTCGCAGTTCGCGATTCGAATTGCAAACTGCGAATTGGCAACTAGTCTGCAGTTCGATATTCGTGATGCGAATCGAATCGCGAACTATCGAACTTACGGATATACTTATTCATGATGTCGATTGAAAATATAGCATCAAAGTTAATGTTTTGAGGTCCGTGACATTTGAGAGTTCTTAAGGAGCAAGCATTCAAATACAAAAAAATATTTAACAACAATAACGTTGAACTGTAAAATCGTTTGGGGGTGTTTTAAAGTTCGAGTAATATATGCACTATACCGATCACAACTGGGAAAGGTAATAATTGTTCGCATAATTAGCATCTTAGCAGGCTATGTCATCGTATTAAGTTTATAGCCAGTACGAAATAGCATGCGCCTCGCATATAAGACGTTTTTTTATAATGGTATAAAATTTGATGAATAAATTTCGACGCTTGAGACGCTAGTCGCGATTATGTGACGTCTAAACAGTAAAATTCTATCAAATTTTGCTTAAAATTTTGCCTTACAATTGGAGTTATTAAAAATCAGCTTGATGAAAATAACGCATACGTTTGACATGCTGTACAAAAATTATTTTATGATCATTTGATATGATTAAAAGGATGGGTCACCGGCTTACTATTTTTACAATTCCACGAAATTACACCCCTAACCCAAACGTAATTTAGAAGTTGTGATGTACTGGGAGTAACTTTGTACGTTTTTGTTGTTTTTACACAGGGATAAGTTGATTAACTAACAGGCTCATGTTTTTCAATCAAGCAATTTATATTCCAGGATGGTCTATTTTAAAACCTACGAATCTTTATCTGCCTAAAACAATTTATAGGTCAATGTGATCTTTGACCAGTGATTTACACCCACCCGTCGGTACCATACCTGCAACTCTTATAGAATTAATTCAGATGCTCCAGTGGCGACTGGTTATATATAACGAATACTTCTAAACCTTGTAAAGGTAGAAACATTTATACAATATTTCAGTATTTCAGTGACTAGGATGGGTGCGAACAACCAATGCAAGATCAGATATAGACTCATAAAGAACAATAGTTTATTTGTAAAGAAAAACTACAATAGTTGCTTAACTAATTGTTCCGTGGTATTTTTATGTTTCTCTATGCAAAAGAAGGAACTCGTGAAAAAATAAAACACGTCATATAAACAGCGATATACAAAATACATTGATGAACAACACTGAACCCTTGCATGTTCAGTTCGTGGATGTTTGCTTGTGATTAGCATCGATATTGTATTAGAATTTATCACAGAAGGAGTAATTTTTCACCTCCTCACTGAAAGTATCGCCTGAACGGGGTCTTCATTCCCTATTCACACCAAGCGTCATCTGGATACAGTTTAAAGTATACACAGGTCTACATTCCTTTATGTTTTTTAAGTTTTCAAGCTAAGTACATGTATGTATCTTTGTGTTTTCGAAAATATTGTGCATCCTTTCATAACCATACGTATTTCTTTTTTCTCAAATGTAATACACCAGCATACGAAATCTTAATTTAAAGTCTAGGCTGAAAAAGACAGCTAGTAACATTAGTTTGTGGATATTGAGTTCAAATTCGCCGCCCCTAGTTTTAAGTGCGAACCTTTTTGTTTTAAAACTACATATAATTTGTGTTTGCTCATTTTTTTAATTTATCGTTCTCAACACAAAAGCAATGATCAACCGAATCACTAATGAGTGGAAGAACTAGCGACTTTTCATTAGTGGAACACGTATCATGCGGTCAAATTAACCGTATCCTGACCTTTTTGCATAAATAATATCTTCCAGCGATTACTCCGAACAAATAACTCTGTAAGTGCGAGATGACGGATATTGTAGGTGCAATACAATTCTTTTATAATTTGCTTATAACCTACGCTAATAGAGTTTGCGTGACGTAAGCGTATAGCATTTATTTATCGTAATATGAAATAAAAATTATATGCTTGAATATTAAAAGTTTTAATTATTAATAGCTAAAGTCAGATTTTGTAATCACACTAGTTTAATTACTTTAGCTACTTTTTTCTTTGATTGTTTGCAATTCCCGGCCGACACTGGCACTTATCCTTGGTGAACTTGCCAATACTCCTGACAGGCGCTGGTTAAAGAGAGACAGATGCATATACAAGGGAATTCGGGTACCAGACCCTAGCTCTTTTACGAATATACCCCTTGTTTCTTTTACATGCCCGGTGTAGAGGATAGAGACTACCTTTTGGTTTGTAACCAGTTCATCTCTAGATGGATGGGAAACACTAAAAGTGTTTCTGTAATTCCCAATGCCCCGGCCGGGATTCGGACCGGGGACCTCCGGATTAGAGCGTTAACCATTCGACCACCGCAGCACACATCCCTTCTATTTGTTTCATCTGTGTAAAATATTTAACGATGTCACCAGACTTTTTTTTATAATTTATTTTTGTTCTCATCTTACATTCGTACATGATTTTAAACACATTAGCATAGTACAATTACATGAAGGTATTCATAGTATAATACAATTACAGGAAGGTATTTACTCGATAATGGTACTTTTTTCTCGCAAAAGACTTACAGTTCATTTAGGATACTATGTCAGTTACATACTAGATTTATGTGTACACATTATGACATATACAAAAGGTGATATACCACGATTTTAACTAAATGAACTGTACAGTGGTACAGATCTAAGATAGACAACTGCTCTAAACTAGATGCAATAATTTTGATTGAGTTACCTCCCTTAAAACCTGTATGTATCAGTAATACTGCAATACTAATGGTTATATTTATAATACTTAGACTTGGAGTTATTTTGTTTAAAGAAAAGAAAAGGGGAAAATATCAAAAGATCAAAGCAATCCGGGTGGAAAAATGCACCTATGGATGTGGTGGGGGAATAAGGTGTTATACGTTAGAGACAAGTGGATCTACTTAAAAAAAAAATTCACTCAATATCTTTACAAATTTGTGTTGGCAAGCACTGCAAATGGTCTCCACATTTTATTAAACTTATCAATAGTAAATGACTTTATTGCATTTATTTTTTCAGCATGGAACAGTAAAGAAATTTTCATTTTTAGAACACTCAATACTGGCAGATTTGAATTTAACTTGCAATGATATACATACAACTTTGCAGTCATAACTATGGTATTCAAAGTTGGCTGGAATGATACATTACCAAACAGAATATTGGTGCCTGAAAAATCTACAATACTTTCATTACATATTCTATTAATCCATACCTTAACATTTGTCCAGAAATCTTTTATGATGTCACATTCCCAGAATGAATGTACAATGGATTCTATTTCTTGATTACAGAAGGTACATAAATTACTATTTGCCCTACCCATTTTCTGTAAGAGACTATTTGTCTCCAAGATTCTATGGTTTATTCTGAACTGAAACCACTGTAGTTTTGTATCCTTAGTACACCTAAAAGGTAATTTATATATATTTTTCCAATTGTGATATGGTATGTTAAGGACTTGTGACCATTTATGCTGTGATGTAGGCTGGCAACTTTTACTATTTAAGATATCGTAAATTTTCCTGCATTCTTTATGGCCAGAATTTATTATTTCAATAGGTAACGGTTGTAAGGGTTTAGGTTTATTTATCCCCCAGATAAGAACTCATGCCAATTACAGGTCTTTTTCCTTTCAATAAGGGTTATAACGCCCTTCCAAGTATCTCTCCAAAAATCATTTTGAATTAATTTTTTTTTTGTTTTAAGAATTCATTTCCATATTTTCCAAATTTGGTGATAAAAGGACAAGGTTCTTTCACTAGTTCAAAATATTTTGAATGTCTCTCAGCATACCTTCTTAGCCAAGTCAACTTCAAAGCTATATTAAAATTTTCTATATCAGTTACCCTAAGTCCTCCATTTTCAAAATCTTGTGTTATTACTTCCCTTTTAATTTTATCTGGGCCATCATTCCAAAGAAAATTAAAAAATATTTTCTGCAGGTCTTTTATTATTTCTTTTTTAGGGCTTGGAAGACCAATTATTAAGTGATTGATTTTTGATAATGCTAGTGTTTTTATCACTGTGTTTTTACCAATTGGGGTCAATATTCTTTTTGACCGGCATGAAAGAAGTGACTTAATTTCTCTTATTTTAGGTTTATAGTTGATATCAGTAATTTCATCCATTTTAACAGTGAAGTTTACTCCAGTAATTTAAAAACACCATTTTCCAAATGTAAACCAAGTTCTGGGCATATTACCTCATTACAATTTCTTTTGGAAAAACTGCGTCAGTTTTGTCCACATTAATTTTAAGACCAGATTTTTTAGCATAAAATGTTTAAACCTTGAAAGTGTTATACAATGACCCTTCTGTACCATCTTACATAAGTGTTGTATAATCAGCATATTGAGAAAGGAGGAATTCAAGTCTATTAATGGATATACCTTTTATATTACCTTTTATATTATTGTTGTTCTTTAACAATATTGCTAGTAGATCTCGGCGCATACAAGAAAGAGATACGGAGATAAGGGATCACCTTGACGACAACCTTTATGTATAAAGAACCAGTCTGATAAGTGACCATTAATAATGACACTAGATTGAATATTTCTGTAAAATAGCTCAGTCCAATGCACAAAATTGTCCCCAAAATTAAAGAAATGAAGAACATTTGAAATAAATTTCCAGGAAACAGAATCAAAAGCTGTTTGAAAGTCCAGTAGCAATAACATGCCTGGAACGTTATTTTTCTCTGCATAAAACATAACATCATATATAAGTCGAACATTATCTCCAATAAATTGTCCTGATATAAAACCATTCTGATCTTCACTAATTATTGTATTTAACACCTTTTTCATTCTGTTAGCTATGCTTGCAGAAGCAATTTTATATCCTACATTTAAAAGTGAAATAGGACGCCAGTTCTTAAGATATGCCTTGTCTTTGTCTCCTTTTGGGATACATGTTATGACCCATTGTTTCTGAGAAATGGATACATAGTTAATAGAACTAACTAAAAAGTGACCAATATCTGACCAAAAGAATTTATAGAAAGATGCTGTAAAACCAGAATTTCCAGGAGCGGAATAATTTCGCATTTTCTTCAGACTGTCAAGCATCTCTCTATAGGTCAAATTGCCTTCTAAGTGCTGTTTTTCTTTTTCAGACAATTTTGGGATATTAACATTCATGAATGTTGCATTTAAATCTATTTCTTCAGTTTCATTTTGAGCATATAGGGTTTTATAATGTTTATAAGTTTCATTTAGAATGGAGTCTTGGTTTTGGAGTAAATTTCCCGTCTTAAAATATAACCTCTTCATAACTTTAGAAACAAAATTGCGGTTTTCAAGATTGGCAAAATATCTACTTGGTTTCTCCCCCTCAAGAATCCATTTTGCTCGGGATCGGACCAGTGACCCTTCTAGCTTCTTTTTCCTAAATTCTTGTAATTCTGCTTGTTTTTGTTCAAAAAGGTCTACATTAATATTTTGGGAATTTTGTAAAGCCTCTACTACTTTCTGCAATTCTGTCTCCCTTTTATCCTCTTGTTGTTTTTTGTGAGTTGAGTAAGCAATTGTTTTACCCCTGATCTCCATTAGTGTATCAAAGAATAATTGGTCATTTATTGTAAACTTAACATCTTTATTTGAAATATTTTCAAAGGGTATGTTCATGTCTTGGTTGTTTGAGGAATACTGTATTTTAATTAGAGTTATGAGCTGTTTAACCTGAGTAACATACTGTTTGTTTTTTAAGAGAGAATCATTAAATTTCAAGTAACTTGAACCCTTTTTGAATTTATCATGCTGAATATTCATAACTATCAAAGAATGATCCGTTCGGTACCCTGGAAGTATAAGTGAATCGTTAACCTCGTAAAACGGACGGCTTGAGATTAAAAAGAAATCTAGACGTGCTCTTTTGAAAGGGTTCTTCTTTAACCAAGTATACTGTTGTAATTCTAAATGTTGTTCACGCCAGCAGTCTATCAGATCACATTCTATCAACATCTGTAGCACCTTATTTCTTGCATTTGGATTATTGACATGTAAATAATTTAAACAGTATGTTTGGGTTAATCACTAAGTTGAAGTCGCCCCAAATTATACAGTAACTCTTTAATTTGGTATAAAAATCTGTAAAATTCCGGCTCATCTTTATTTGGCCTGAAAAGAGTGAGAATGTTTGGTTAATCTTACATTGTAATATAAGTAGATTACCATTAAAATACTTCTCAGTGCTTACAAACTGAAAATAAAAATTATTGTTAATAAGAATGGCTACACCTCTAGAAGAACTATTGTTGTTGTTAAAAAACATTCAAAACCCCACTGGCTTCTAATATAGCTAGTATCTTTCTCTGTAAAATGTGTGTCTTGTAAAAAGTATACACTGTAGTTCTTTGCTTTCAAGTAATTCAACACATCTTTTCTTTTTTGTTTGTCGCCAAGACCCTGCACGTTCATTGAAGCAAAGGTTATCAACTCATTCATTGAATTTTAGTGAAATGCCATTGTGTCAGATGCAGTGCTTTTAAGTTCTTATTAGATCCACTTGTTACAACATATGACGCCACCACCTTTATACAGAGAAAATGAAGAATAATAATGGAATAGAAAAAGGAATTCAGCACCTTGAATGCTTGTTCTGTTTAAAATGAACAGAAATATATACTCACTTAATACGGTGGGCAAACAGTTAACTAGCCTGCCATGTGACTTATTGAAAGCAATTTAAGAAGAAGAAATAAAATTAAATTGCAGTTTCAGCATGGATATCAATACCGCGTTACACAGTATATATGTAGTAATCATAACGAGGATCAACTGAGTGTTACTATCCTAAGAAATATTCATTATGCATCCGCAAACATAACGGAGGAAAATAATCAGCGCTGCACTATCTAAAACAGCATATCAAACATCCGAAAAAAAGCAGCATCCGAAATATTGATTTTAACGCATGTGATTTAGTTGTATACCTGCTTTAAATGACGAAATGTCACTCAAAAGCTTGTGCGCTTTTAGTTCGGACATTATTTGGCCTACCTGCCTATGTTTTATTACCTGAGAATCACACTATCTCATTTAAATCTTCAATTATTAATATCATAAATATAATATACATGTTTATAAAGATGACAGCTAATGTTTCTAATTCCGTACACAGGTTGACCAATCAGAGTTCATTTTATAAACTGCATAGACCACGTGTCACATTTAAACCAATCTGAAACTTGATTACAAGTCACATGAGTGTCATGCCCTGTGCATTAACCAATGAGGACGCAACATTATTATTTACAAACATGCAATGTAAACATTTGCACGTAGTAGAAAAACACAATTTATGTGCTCGTTTTCTTTGCTGCAAGCAACTTGGTGAGTTCATCCTTTAAAATGAGCGACTGTGAGATGTCCGTAGTGATGTCAAAGCGCATTTTAGTCCCATTAAGAAGAAGCCCTATTATCTTTCCGTCGTCCGACTAGACATTTGAAATTATATCGCGTGTTGATAAAGTTTCCAGTAATTTAGCATTTTTTGTTGTGAGGTCTTCTCTGATGACTATTTGAGTACCTTTAAGCTGTCTACGTGCCTTTATTATCCTTATTTTTGTAACACGGGGTACAAACTTGCAAATAACAGGCCTGTTTGCCTTGACATCAAACTTTCCACGTCTGTGTGCTATGGCTATATCTGACGGTAGAAGTTTTGCATCGAGCTTTGAATTGAGTGCCTTTATCACCATTTTGCTTGTGGTTTTAACACTTTCATTCCTAAATTTGTCTTCAAGCCCATAAATCCGAATGCTATTATTTCTTGTACATTGTTCAAGATCATTTATATATTTATCATGCATTTTCAAACGAAAATCTCTCCCTTTGACGTTTTCTCTGAGTTCCTCGTTTTGTCTGCTAATTTTGATGTTCTCTTGCGCTATTTCTTCAAGCTTTACTTGGACGGCCCCTTGGGCGTTTCTCAGATCTTCGACTTCATGGATCGAATCTACGAGTTTTTTTTACCCTTTGAACCTGATCTCTCACCTTGTCGAGTTCTACTTTAATTTCAGAACTTAATTCGTTTCTGAGTAATGACAGTTTTTCGTTTACAAAATCTTCTTTAGCTAACTTTTTCATGTTCTTTTCCATAAAATCTTTTACAGATTTTCTTGTCCATAGCGTCAAATAGCTTTAGAAGATCGTCGATTGAATGTTCTTCATTTTCTTCTTTACTGATCTGCGGCAACATACTGTCAATCTTAACTTGCGAGGTTTCTTATTCCGCCGGGGCACCCTCGCTAACACTTGTTGCCTTTCCTCGGTTACCCCTTGCTGTTGTTGTTTTTTTTTCGTTCTTTTTCTTGTCCATTTTTAACTTAGCTATTGGAGTAAATTGATTGTTGTTCGAACTGTGGTGAATGTACACGCACTTCAGCGCTCTTCGAAAAAATGGAATAAATAATATATTTCGTGGAGAAAATTTACTTTTTTCTAGTTCAAACTGTATACAATTGGAACTGGATACTTTTGAAAAAAAAT
The DNA here is from genome assembly GCA_022818135.1 of Saxidomus purpurata. Classification (NCBI taxonomy): domain Eukaryota; kingdom Metazoa; phylum Mollusca; class Bivalvia; order Venerida; family Veneridae; genus Saxidomus; species Saxidomus purpurata. Next base: position 38,475,562 of record JAFMSR010000004.1, on the reverse strand, counting down.
AAGGGCTTGAAATTGTGAGCATTCTGTTTAAAATGGAAATATATACGTTCTAAAGAGGGTGAACAGTTGTCAAAACCGGTTTGGCCGTGTCACGTGGACATTTATTGAGGAATAAGCCACATGTTATACATAAAGTTTACACGGTTGTACATTGGTAAACACATATTTATCAACGATGTCACCAGACTTGCCAAGTGCATATTAGTAAGACGAAAACCGAAGATAAATGTTAAATCAACTGCGAAACTATTTAGTCTTTTTATGTCAGAAGGTTTCAGGCCCCGTGATCATAACTCAATTCAGTTTCGTGCTCAAACTTTGAATCAATATGATATTAAAACATTTAATAAATTCTTAGTAAAATGAGTCTAACTTGCTTTCTATAAGAATTTGAAATGACTTTCAAAATTGCTTATCTAGTTATCTAAAAGCTTTTAAATCATGGGGCTTGGTTAATTTGCACGAGTGATAAACTCATTCACAGCTTAGTGTTGTGCTAGTTGCATTGCCGTAGGGCACATCCCATGTTTCCTTGCCGGGGATCACACTCTGGTCTTCTGCCACATAGGCCAATACGGTGTAGAATCAACTGTCTCATCCTTATCCACATATCTACCCATATCTGTTTCTGTTTTGAAATTGTGTAATGTTAATATTTTCTTAAATAATCAATATATAGCAGTCTTTCCTTTCTGTTTATTTCTACGTAATGTGGTTGTCTTTCTATTTTTTATGTACGTCATTTTCACATTTCGACACAATTCCAGGAACCGTCTATTTATAGAGTATTCCTGACAATTCATATGAAAATTTTGCATATAAAACTTGTGACGGAAAACTGATTTGCTTTTCACACTACCAACATGTGATGATGAAATATGAAAGATAACTTAAACGACCAAATTAAAGTGAAGGAAACATTTCTTTCTTACCTGCCTTTTCGAACACCCGGACAATCAAAAATATATCGCAGATAGACTGCAGATGTCATTTTTATTTATCCCTGCACTATGATTGAAAAAGGTCATTGTTATCGAACGGAACATCGAACAAAACTATGCGTTTAAAAAACTTTGTTAAAGTAAACGATCTAGAATAAAGTAAACGCTATGCAGGGAGGCGCCGATGTGTAGATGTAAAGCGGCGGACACCTCATTCGAAGTTGCCGGTCCTTATCCCATCGGCGGAATTTGACCGGGACCTGTTTAATTCCTCCTGTCTGTGCCAAAAACTAGTTTCATATACCAGGAAGATTCCTTCAATATTATAGTTATTATGGCATGCAAGATTATTCAATAGTTGATTAAAATAACTAAAATTAAACGAAGTAGATATCTTATTTTTCATGATATTTAATTTTTCAGTATGTATATACGTAATCATTATTTACATACTGCTAATTTCATGTCTTAAATCATTACTATTTTGTTATAAACATTATTATTTATCTGACAAAGTATCAAGTTGTGCATAAAATTTTCATTTATTCAAAGGACACATGTGAAAATTGCATTTAAACGCTTATTTCAGACATGGGGTAGTGTAGAATGGCATCAGTCGTTAGAGTCATTACCTCCCGTCTTTTCTGGACATTTTTATAACATCTTCACAATTTCACATTCCCTTGACTCTAGCGACTGGACAAATGCTATTGGAACCTGGCAGGATTGTGCCTGGTTCTACATTTGTATAATTGCCATGAAATAAGGAATAATTGAAAAAGTGATCATGATATAATGTTACCCAAGATTGACTTCTGTAGCCATTTAGCATGTATTAGATAACACTTATCTGGTCATACAACAGGAATCTCTGTAACACCTGGCATGTAATTAGATGTTTCTAAATAAAAGTGAAACTGACCGATACATTAATTACACCCTGATAATTAATAGGTTCTATGTAGCAATATTTGACATAAATACAATAATTAAGCGAATTATAAACTATAAATTTGAGCTGAATATGTTGCATATGGTTTACAAAAATTGAAATAAGAAATATGAAAACAGTTGTAGAGGGATATCTATCTGGAAAGGATGTATTTTTCTGTGCTCCAACATGAAGCGGAAAGACTTTAATATTTGAAAGCTTCCAACGGCACAGTTGTAGTTTGCCATGTTGTGTCAGCGCTAGTTGATACAAAAAGCAAGTGGTTGGACATACTGAAAGACAGTAATAGTATTTTGTTGTGCAGTCCCAAAATGAGCTTTGATGGAAAAAAATGTTTGATAAAGATTATTTTTCTTAAAAGACAAAAGCCTTCATGAGAAAAAAGACCTCTAAATCTCAGCCGACTTTTATAAGTCTATTGTCTTCCCACATAAGTATGATGCATACAGTTGTCTTTGTATTATCTACAAAATCTGTTTTGGAAGTGTTTTGAATTCCATTTTTCTATATTTCAAAACACCGTTTTTTAAATGAAACTATGGAGTATTATTTATTACAAATAATTCCAGTACACTATATACCTTACAAAAATGCTATGCGTGCTGATCTCCGAAACTTTAACTGAGAATTGTAAAATCATATCTTTTCCGTACTTCAACATCTGGTCAGATCTTTCAAGGCTCATTTGTCTTCTTGGGGTCAGTACTACTTGGGCATAAATTACTTGCCCTGAAGGCAATAAATTTCTTTCCTGTTAAACCACAGATGTGTTTCTCCTTGGATGAGGTGACCAATTTTTGAAAGAGATCCGTTTTACGTCGAATTTTATATCAGTTTGATGCTCCAATTGAAAGATACAAGATACAAAACGCTACAGGTTGAAAACCTGCCGACAGTGTCGGAAAGCGCGCTGGTAAAAAGTGACGTCAGTAGCTATGTTTGAAGTACTACTGAAGAAAAAGTTTACATGACGAAATTACAAGAAGAAATTCCCTGTGCAATCGGAAATATGCTGAAATATGAATGGTGCAAATGTGAGAAGAAAATTCGAGAATTTAATTTGATGTATCAGTGTGAGGTTAGCATCGCCACCAGGCTAGATGATGATAGTTTTCATTAAATTATCTAACGTTTAGGCAGCAAATAGAGTTAACTGAGTAAGAAATGAATGGTCAGATACTCATACAATAGATGTTAATGTACAAGCTAATGAAGCGTTAATACGTAACCAGCTTGTAGGTTTTATTATATAGATAACAGAGCTGCCACAAAATAGACTACCACGTTTAGGCCTGGGATTTAACGTAAAAAGAAATGCGATTTTATGGGTCAAAAACATATAACTAAAAGATAGTTAATGTAAGGCCCAAAAAGATTCTAGTAGTAAGCGTTAATACATTTGATAAAGCCAGTCTATGTTAGGTATTATATATGATAACGATCTTTCACAAACATAGACACCATTTTTACCTGATTTATCGTAAAAAACGAATTGAACTAATTTTACACCCATGGGTACAAAAAAATCGAACGAAAAGGATGAATTTTTTATAAGGCCTTGGCAAAATAAATTCATCAAGTATAATCATTTGATGGCAACATTTGTACATCTTAACAGGTCATACCGATCTTGTACAAATAAACTCTTACCTTTTAGGTATTCACAAAAAGCATAAGTCAACTAATTGACACCCATGTATTATTATATATTATTATTATTTTTATTATTAGTAGTATAGTGTGTACTAGGACAGTGTAAGTACTAAAATTGAAAATATTAAAACAGCTTATAAAATGAAAAATGATATACAAATGTCGGATATTGGGGATTTTTTAAAGAGAAGCACCAGTGTACTTTTGAAAGGCGATTAGAGAGACGGTAAGTTTCTTTTATAAATAATGACTTTTATATGCACGATCGTACAACAGTTGATATTATTTTGTATTGCAGATTTTTCTTGTTTATTTGTTGTGTGTTCTTAAGGTGTAAATCATAGAAAGAGGGGGTGCAATATTATTTTTGTACGTTAAAGCTTAATTCAAAATTGGTGTGCGAACAACCGATATCCAATTGTCTACACGACACCGGTACAGGGTCTATATTTAATGAGTTGCATGCACATTTAATGCATGGTAAGCATAACCAAGAACGTATTCTGTATTTTTAACTTCAACAATAAATAAAGGAAGTGAACAATTGTCTATTTTCAGTGTGAAAAATTATGATGCAAAGATAAGAAAGGGCAGAGAAGAGAAGCCTGAAACGAGACAAAATACAAACAGACAGAACTTTGATTTGAAAATAACTTAACCGTTGGATTGCTTAAAAACTTTATATTCTGTGTTAAAAGTCAGCGAGTCTGTCTTCAACTTAAAGTGACATTATGCGCATTGTTTTTCAAATAACAATCCAGCTGAAAATGGTGTGTGTACAAAAGCGTAGAGGAAATAATGGCTTTTAACCCAATACACCAAACTCTTCCCGCTACCAGTATGAAAAAATAACTTTCCAAATATTGATTTTCTTATTTGACTGGGAGAGTCAATTTAAGAAAAGAACAACTGCATGCATGAGTTGCTTCCCTTCCACTGCTGAAATATCTACCAACATCAACAACGACACAATCAACTATCATTTTATCAGTCTGATTTTTTTATATCTAAAGCACCAATTTCAAATACTAATGCGGCATAATCATTAATTTAACACATTTAAATGCACAGCAACCAAATGTTGCATAAAAGTGTCACCAAAATACACTATGTACAGTAAGATGCGCATAATGTCACTTTAAAGTAAAATTCTGATATTTGCTTTACGACTTTTTTAATTATTCAAATAATAAATAAAGATATATCATTGTACATGTACGATGGTTTGGCAACAACATAGTGAAAGAACATATTCATTTTACAAGTCAAAGGCAGGTAGAAACTTTATCATTAGTGTGGACAATGTTATCATTAGTACCTAATGAATCGTTCCAAAGCATAATGATCATTAATGTTATTATTTCATATATCTTCTTCTTGGCTTGATAATGTACTCAATGTTTCAACACCTGTGCTCTAGTCTACCAATTGAAAACGTATTGAAGTATCAGATAAACGACAAATGTAAAGGAATGATAGTGTTGTATATTTTGTAATGGATTGTATTGACTTTATTGTAACTTAAATATAACAAAAACAAACATTTTAGTTATGCTATGTTGATAAGCATACAGCTTGAATTGGCGCATGCACATGAGCATGACAAAAATTTTCGTATATACAGTATCCAGTTGAATTGATCAGTCGCTTTGGAATAAAGCGTAAGAGATGGAATATGTGTCAGTTAATCATATATAGCAGGCAGGATCAATGTGTTGTTCAAAAACGGCGTTCTAATTACACACGACAACAATAATTTCATTCTTCAGCGTTTTTTGTTTTTTAAATAACGAAATATTTTTATTTTTCTTGTCACAACCATACCGTTACAGCAGTCAGCATCTGATGGAATTCAAAATTTGTTATCAGTTGTTTATCAGAATTTGGCTACGTGTATTTCGCTTTAACATGTTAATGTAGCAAGAATCTTAACGAAATTTCGTTAAGATTTATCAAATTTTTCATAGATTGACGACCTTCATATAACAAAGAAATATAATCAATTTCAAGATGCGTGTATTTCGCTTTGACATGTTTATATATCCAGGTTCTTAACGGAATTTCGTTAAGAATTATCAATTTTTATAGATTGACGGCCTAATTTTAATAAAATATCTTCTATTGAAATGCGTGTATTTTGCTGTAATATGTTTGTATAGCCTTATATTTAGCCTATATTAAGATTCTTAACGGAATTTTATTTAGAATTATCAAATGTTTCATAGATTGACGACCAAGATGTAACAAAGAAACTTTTCAATTTAAATGCGTGTTTTTCGCTTTGACATCTCTATGTAGCCAGATTCTTAACGGACTTTCGTTAAGAATTATCAAATATTTCTGGAGTGACAGCTTAAATGTTACAAAGAAATACATTCAATTAAAATGCTTGTATTTCGCCTTGACATGTTTATGTAGCCAGATTCTTAACGGAATTTCGTTAAGATTTATCAAATTTTTCATAAATTGACGACAGAAATGTAACAAAGAAATATGTTTTATTATAATGCGTGTTTTTCGCTTAAACACGTTTTCTTAACGGAATTTCGTTAAGAAATTATCAAATATACATGTATGTCATAGATTTACGGCCTTTACGTAACAACGAAACTTTGAATTAAATAACCCCAAATCAAATAATGTTAAGAAATTGTTAACGGAATTTCGTTAAGAAGTGCTCTTCTTCAGAAGAAAAATATTCATTTATTCAAAATAAAAAAATGACTTCTTCCATGAAAATATAACGAAAAAAACCTCCAAATTCGGTGAAAAACTTTTTTCACGCCTCTTTGGTCTGTTTTTGACGTAACTTGACAGTATGGAAATTGTCAAGTGCAAATGGAATGTGTTATAAGTTCCATAACTTTCCTACACATATTTAAAACGTTATGCCCCTTTTTCAGTTAGATTTTGATGTTAAAGTTTGTATGCATTTGATATATAACTTAACTACTAGCGGTATCAATTACAAACATTGACTAAATTTTCACAATCATAATCTGCATCATTACAAATTTTAGTTCTGAAATCTGTTTGCATTATTTCTTTGGTTGTTTGTTTGTCATGAAAACATTTAAGCTAGTTTATTGTCTAGTTATGTGAATACTCTTTCTTCCACAGTAACCTACTGAATATGAGGTTAATTGATGTCAATCCCGTGTTCTTGTATTATCATATTTCATTTTATTGCATGTATATCAACTTAAACCGAATATAAGAAGGGGCTGCTGTGTTCAGAGAGAGCTTTTTATTAACTTTTTGACATGAGATTTAGGGTTTAAGACTTTTAGCGATTGCTATATCTCAGAAATACTTACGGAGATGGTATATTAAAGTCGATGACAAATGACATTTAAATACATTAATACAATCTTACTGATAAAAGATAATTATATTCCTAAATGTAAACACTTATACTGACTAGCAAAGAGTTATGATGACTACTCAAATTTAGATTTGGATGATCTCTGTAATACTGAGTGAGTGCGAATGTTACACAGAGTTAAATTTGTTCTTCTGACAAGCTCAGAATGTCATCTTTTGTCTGAACTTCAAGCAGTCTTCATTTACTGCAAAGATGTCATAGCCACGATCCTCTTTTACTTCTTTAAACAGATACATTTTAATGCTACTAGAATCAGCCAGGATGATGATACATTTTGATTCTATAATTTTATGGACATACATGTACAGTCATTTAGCAACTGATCAACCAAGTTGCGTTTTTTTTTTTAAATTGTTCTTAAGCCACTCATCCATCCGTTATCAATTATGCATTGTACAGCACACTCCGTATATAACGTCTCCGATATGGTGAAATTACGGAAAAATAGAACTTATTTTTCTTATTTAGTTTTGACATACACGTAAGAAGCGCCATTTGGTGGCACCTGTTTTTAACGAAAATTGATCGTTTTCCCATCATAATTGCAGTCATGTTTTGGCGATTTCACTTTTGCTTTGTTGACAGCAGCCTTTGTTCGGTAGGAGCAGGTTTAATGTTTAATGCAGTATAAACCATTATTTCTGCAGAAATATAGCCCAAAGCCAAAAACGACGTGAATTGTGCGGTATATCGCGTTTCGCGCGGCCAAATTTAAAAAAAAAATTATTTTGTACAACAAGTTTTACTATTAAAATAATCAAATCAAAAAGGTATGTATTCATGTTGGATTTGTGTTTACAATCTTTGAATATCACCATAAAATGCATATAAACGCAACGTTGCAATGTTTCGAAACTATGACGTTCCAACACATTAATACTTCTTATGATGGATAACGCATTAATTGCTATATTAATCGGATTGTCCGAAAACAAAAGAATACTTGAGGGTTGTGTTTTTTTTTACACAAAAACATATGCCTCCCCCTTACGCACATTACCTCTCTCTGTTGTATGGAACCAAGGCCAGAACTGGTTTGGGAAGTAAGTTTTTAAGATAAATGTTATAGTTTTAAGATCATATATTTCTACGCGTGTAGTAACAGTGACCTTGACCCCCTGAAAAAAATTTCTTTTTGCTTCACACAATTTAAAAACTTATAAGAATAATTGTTGAATCTATTTTTAGTAACAGTGACTTTTATTTCCCCCCACTCCTTCACCCACAGAAATGATTTGTTTTTTTTTGCTATTTTTGCTCAAAATAATTTTTTTTTAAATCTATTTATAGTAACAGTAACATGGACCCTTCCCCCTCTTTCTTTGTTCTTTTTAACCCCACAGGCCCATTTTGTAACCCCACAAGACAAATTTAAACCTCACAATGACGGAATGAACTGAATCAAACCCTAGAACGCTAAGCTTCACATAAACCATAACTTCGTAATGGCTCCTGAATATGTACGAACGGACAGACAGTCAGACATACATCCATGGCAAAAACAATGTGTCTCTCTATGGGGGAGACATAATTCTTGACGAAAAGACCCATGACTGTACAGCAACCTACGTCGTACAATGTAAAAACATTGTTAGCAGGGCATATGCCAGCCAACATGGTACAGGGGAATCAAAACCATTGAAGCTGTCTAGCGGGCCCGACACAATTCCCATCACATACGGGTAATAATAATTTTAAAACAGTAAAAATGATACATTATATATATTTATTATCATTAATATTTTTTTTATCGTCCTCATGATTATCAGTATCATTTTATAGAATGAACAATGATCATAATTATAAGTAACCAAACTAAGGTTTATCATTGCGAATCATTTATCATATCTGCAAACATACAACAAATTTTCAAAAGAATAATATTTTATAAACATATGTTATCTTCGTTCCGGAGGAGGAAAGCTCTGACGTCAGCACATGGAGTCGACGTGTTGGAAAATTTCGAGAAGAGATGCTTTTTCAGTAGTTAAAACAACGATAAATCAAAGGTAAGGACATATTCTGTGACAATTTTAAACACCTTAAAGTGGAATTTGCACATTTTTTTCAAGTAAAAATCCAGCTGAAATAGGTGTGTGTACAAAAGGTAGAGGAAATAATAGCTTTTAACCAAATACAACAAACACTTCCTGCTACCAGTACGAAATAATAACTTTCCAAATATTACTTTTCCTATTTTAACTGGGAGAGTCAATTTAAGAAATAAACAACTGCATGCTGGAGTTGCTTTCCTTCCACTGCCGAAATCTCTACCGGCAACAACACTAAACAACACAAGGGAGATCACTGTCAAGAAAGGAATTATTATTTTATTAGTCCATTTGTTCATTTCTAAAGCACCAACTTCAAATACTAACGTGGCATTATTATTTTAACACATTTAAATGCACATCAACCGAAAATTGCTTTTATAAAACTGTCACCAAAAATACACTATGTGCAGTAAGATGGGCATAATGTCATTTTAACTGTCTAGACAAGAAAACCCAGTTGTCAGTTTGTTACAAAAAATATTCTTGTATCGGAGAAGTGGGTGGGGTACGGAGGGCCTTGCATTCCTGGTGTTTATATATAGAGAGGGGTGTTTTATTTCGCAAGATAAATTGATCATTTTTATTAATTTGACAAAATGTCAACTTCCTGTGGTACAATCCAATTATAGTTGGTTTTATTTGAAAATAATCGTTCGTCCGAACATATGTAGGGCATTGGACATGTTGATTTTTTTTAATATTACAAATAAATGTATAGAAATCGGAATTTTCTTTTTTTGTTCAGTATATAACAATATGATACGATGATATTGTATCAAGTGTAACGAAGCATTACACATGGTACCCGAGTATTAGAGATTTAGTTACGAGTGACAGGTTAGTAATTGTTAACGATGAAAAGGTATTAAGGTGTGCTGTTTTGGGAATACTTGCATGGTATTTTTGGCGAATATAGGATTTGAACAATTATACAATTGACTACTGTATGTTTATCAGTAAAGATATATTCACTGGTGTAAGCTGAAAAGTACAAAATATCAATTAAATGGGTGTACTGGTAAAATGCATACTTTCTTTTTATCCCATATTTTTTATTCACATTTTCCTGTTGTAGAAAATTTTCAGATAAACATACTGTATATATGGTATATCTTATATCCTATTTCCATAGCGAAATAGTGCATGACGCCTGATTTAAGGTTACTTTGTACAATGTAATCAGGCAGCACCAAAGTAAAATAGAATCATCAAATTAATTGGTAATCTTATGCCATCAGCATGTCTTGTTTGTGTAATTTTGAAGGACACACATTCAAGACACAATACTGATACATGTGACAGAGTATCATCCATGAACAAGACAGACATGATGGCCCTCGTGATAAGCTCACTTGGCAACCGAAATGTTGGAATTCAAACTATTTCAGAACTTGCATGCAGATTATTTTATATTTCAATAGTGTTGATTGGAATGGATCCGATGAGAAAAATTGATACTGAGAGAAAAATAAAGATTAGGGCTGAACATACAGTGACAGGATCATTAAAGTTCAGCCAAACGTACAGACAGATGAACAAACGAACGGACAGAGAATTGGTCACAAAGCACATATTTTACATCTAGGACTTCGGGCTCATATTGTGAATAACAAATATCCGAAAATATCAGTTAACTATGTCAATTAGATACAAAAAAATCAACATTCTCAACACATACACCTTGTAACAATGGGCAGCCGGAGTAATCAAACACTCAACACTATACAAAATTGAATAAGGTTCATAAGTGATGAAGATATTTTGATTACCTGTTGTATTTGGTCGACCATCCCACTTGAGGCAATACACATCTCAACCACTCCTGGCGTTGTATCTTCCGAAGGAGAAAGCTAAAAGATATAACATTTGGTAAATATCGTGGCACATAAAACGTATCGGACATAAACGGGTCCGACGGGTATACCATACCTTTGTAGGTTCCCATAACTGTGCGTACAAATATGTATGAACATGTGTTCAAAGACGACTCTTTGTGTGCATCATACTATCTGAAGGTTACCCAACAGTAAACGTGTTATAAAACGTGCTACATTCAATAGTGTAATACGTCACTTCATACGTTCATTACTAGTAATTAATCTTTCTCATTAACAACTTATTATTATTAAGAATGAAGATAAAATGAAATGAAACACAATTAAGGGGGTCACTGCTGAAATTCAAAATAACAAGAAATTTTATTGACCCTGATTTTTATGGAGACTAACATATTGCTAGTTAATTTCTGGAAAAATAATGGTCGGTCAAACACTTAAATTTTTCGCAATATTAATCATCAGATCAAGATGCTAAATGCAAAATTAGCTAGAATTCGAGTAGTGTAAACGTTTATGTATGTGGTATATTTTTCAGAATGGGTCTCAATTTTTAATCTTTTCTAATGTAGTACATGTATGTCATACTTTAGGATGAACAATTAGAGATAGTGGTATTTATATCATCATCTGAGTAAATATTACGCTCCTTATTGTTACCCCACCCACTTTATAAAAATTTATTTTTTTCAATTTTTGATAAAACAATATTTTCATGATAAAGGAATAACAAGGTTTTTCAGATATTTTGCCTACAGCTTGATTAAAACCTTTATTTTAGAATACAAAAATAAAAAATGGGTGTCAATGTGCATATAAGAAAGAAATTTAATAAGCTTTGAGATATGACGGCATAGGTCTGTAACAAAGAACTGTAAAATGAACTAGTTATTAATGTATTTTTATATCCTAACAAATCTTTAAAAGTTGAATAGTAAAATCTTGAACGATTTTGAGAAAGACTATTTTGTACCCCAATCCCCATTTTGACATAAGGCAAACGTCAATAGCACAAAATGTGAGGTCAAAATATTTTTTCTCAAAAGTGTTCAATTTTTTTTTGTACTAAAATAATCCAATAGTGGCGAAGTTTACTACTGTTTAATTGTTTTTTTCCAGTTAAATCATCATTTTTGAAATATAACAAATGTAAATTTCGAAAGTGCAAAAATCCAAAACCACACCAAATCGTAATATGAAACAAACTCGCTCACCAAACTCTTTTACGGAAAATAACATACTCAAACCATTTACGGAAAATCAAAAACTTTCAAAATACAATTCATTTCATTTGATCAAGATAAACGAACTAATTACTCTCGCATGTCAAGACAAAATCATAGGCTCACTATCTAACGGCATTCTGATAAAGATTTAAAACAATTTTAAACAAACGTTTGCCGTGTAATTGTTATTTGAAGTTATAAGCAGAAATTCAGCTTAGTAAGTGTGATTTACTCCGAGAATAGTTAAGATGGAGTCATACTTGTTATATACAAAATCGTATATGATTTGGGAAGAAACAAGAACAGTGGCAACTTAGATCACAAAATCTGGTTCAACGTTGAAAGATATAATAGTTCCCTACCCAAAACAGTGGTGTTTACAGTCGAACAACAAATAAGGAAAACTTTAAAAATAATTCATTTAGGTTGATCAACGCTAAGGAATGGGAAAATTTATAACATCTACATGTCAAATCAAAATCCTAGTGCAAACACAAATTAGACTGTATGGTAATCGGAAAAGCACGTACGCACAGCGAAAAGGCAAACAGTAACGGTTTTCCGCAACCAATTTTTAATTTACAGTTATTAAATTGTTTTAAGCACGGCCCTTATCTGAACCAGCCTGGTATGATTTTTCATCTTATTGCAACAAGGTATGAAAATAGTTAAGCAATTTGGAAGGTGTATAAATGTCATAATATGTAACCTTATAAACAAAATATCTGAAATAAGTTATTTGGAAAAAGAAATCAAAACATCCACTGTGGCAAATTTTAGGAATATTCACTATAAAATGGTGTCAAGTTGAGAAACGTTTTTATATTGATTTAGAATTCGCGTAAATAAAATTAGTGGTTATGTTTCACTTAAGGATGTTCGAACATCAAACTACAATCATAGTAATGGGAATCAGCCTTATTAAATAACGGATTGAAATGAAAGTGACATATTTGCGAAAAGGCGTCAGTCATTTATAACAGTTTCGATTTAAATATGCACTGTCTTGGCGAATCGGCATACAGTCCAATCAATCCATGTACCAAAAAAAGAAGAAGTTTATTGCAAAAATGTAACAAATAAACGGCACTGTTGGAACTTATCTACGGATAAGACATCCTTGTAGCAATTAGTGGCTACTAAAATTCGATTAGCATTGTTGGGAAGAGATAAATTAACAACATTTCACAATTTAAGAACAACTGAACGTTGTTTCAACAATTCTTTGCTATGTTTTCAAACAGATAATCAATGTTAAACATAAACGTCGATATTTCCTGATATATGGTATTATCTCTGTATCAAATAAAATCAGAACACTTACTGTATTCTCCCTATTCCTGCTGAAAAAACTTGAAATGAAATTACACGGTAAACGTTTAAAAAAATGAAAACAGTTTCCGTATGCCTTTTCGGTGGCGACTTCCGGTTGGATACAGTCTTAGTTCGTACACTGTGAAAATAGTGTGTGTGCAATCTACTAATAGACTTAACCTACTACAAAATCACATTGGTCTGTAATCCGTAATCTGTAAATAATTGAGGGACTGTCTCAATGACAACTGTACAAACACTTTAAAATTTACTGTATAACTGATTCGGAACTCTTTCGCCTATTTATAATAGTAACAGTTATATTAACTTTTTACACGTGTTTTTCTCGTGAAAAGAATGGTAAAGACCTTTTCTGCATGCATAGGTGCTTTATTTAAAAATACATGTACACTAGAATGCAACATTTTCGGAGGCATGTCCTGCCGTAAATGTGGTCATAGTGCATGCTTTTTCAGTGATGGTACAATTCCGCCTGTGAAACACGTGCTTACAAATATGGTAACTCGTCATCTTTACAATGTGATGCATCAATTACAATCTCTTTTGGTATTGAAGCTGCTCGTTCAAAGTTTCATTGAAAAATTTTAATTTCTCCAAAATGATATACTAAAACACAAAATTTAAATTTAAAGTAAATGTTAGAATAATCAACATATAGTAATTTTAGAAAATGTTGGTGATTTTGGTTTGACGGCACCGCTACATTATATGTTTACATTTGGGATTTAAAAAGCATTAGCAAAGTTATATGAATTTAGAAGTGAAATCGTTTTCGTTGATTACAAGTTTTAAACCATGTTTATTTCACACAGTGCGAAGAACTTTATTTTTCACTGAAATCTGGGAGCGAGCCGCTCAAAAATGGAATAAACGCACAACCTTTAATTTTGGAATCGATCAGTTCTTTTTTCTTTCTACAGATTGCTTGAAAATTGCAGATTTAGACTACACGTCCGAAATCATCTAATTTAATTGAATAAACGAAACCTGATGAATAAACACGAAGGCTCAATGCCTGTCTCTATGGTAAAAGCACTGATAAGGACTGTTGTTTGTAATTGTAAAGGTTAAGTACACATGCTCATCCCAAAACGCACTGTTTTTCTGCTTAGGAAGTAATCCCTGTCCACCGCTGGACCCGTTTGTGTCATGTAAAGGCACACACATCTTACCTTAATTAAAACGATTTATCTGTATAATAAAGTGGTTTGGTATGAAACACCTTGTAAAAAAGTGGTTTGGTTGAAACACATTGGCTAATTGTATTAAAGTACATGTTGCAAAACAAATGTAAATGTTGTATCATTGGTGTTCTCAAAAACAGCAAAAATATTTGTCATGGAAACATGTGTGTGACCACTCAACTTCTTACTCATAGTCAGGTTGTTTCCTATCCGATCATAGTAATTTTGATTGAAATATTTAACTGATGTACAACAGTTAGGGGTGTATGTTGATTTTGCCATTAAAATTACCCAAACCAGTAATCATTGGAATTTTACCGTGAACTCTACCCCTCCTTCTGGTGCGAGTCGACAAAGCAGATCACACTTTTAATACTTCTTCGGCGTGAATACTGATAATAACTCCAGGTAGCAGTCATCGTTGTAAGTTGAAGTTGCAATAGTGAGTTCTACAATCAATGTTTAATAAATAAGTTTTAAAGTATCTTCAACAAGACTGCAAAAAGTCGGATTCAATGAATATAACTAATGACAATTTAAAGCAAGGATAAGTCTACCTGAAATACATGTATACAATAGAGAAATACGAGGAATGTTCAAATATGAAAACATCTAAGCACATAAAAATGTATCCTTGATAGATTTCAATGAAAATTTTATTTTGTCCCCTCAAAGTATTCACCTCCAACAGATATGCAAAGTTTCAGTCTTCTAATTTAATCCTTGAAAGCATTTTTCATAGTATTTCCTAGGTATACTATGAAGACAGTGGAATATTGCAGAACCGAGGTGTTTGCGCTGGACAAATTGTCGACTAGAAAGGTAGTTTTTGAGCCTTGGGAACAAAAAGAAGTCACACGGGGCAAGGTCAGGCGAATACGGTGGGTGAGGGAGCACCACAACATTTTCCTGCTTCAGAAAGTCTTGTACAATAGACGCCTTATGCGATGACGCATTGTCATGTAGCAATCTGACATTGGCCAAACCTGTTGCAGGTCTTCGATTTTTGAAATATTTCTTCAGTTTTCGAGGTAGCAGTCATCGTTGTCTTTAGTCTTGTAAAACTTCGCATTTACGGATTTGCCTTTAGGTACAGCAACCTGAATGGCAGGACCCTGATTTGTGAAGAATATGGCATACATTACCTTCTTGACACTCATGGTCCGCTTTGCATTGCATGGTCTTTTTCCAGACTTTGTTGTCCATCTTTTGTTCTGAATCTTTCATTTGGGCTCAAAACAGTGAACCCATGTCTCGTCACCAGTGACGACATTTGCGAAAGACCGTGCATTGTAATTTGGAAACTGTTTAAGCAACATTTTCGCGCATTGCTCGCGTGCCTTTTTCTGCTCATCTGTCAACAGATGGGGAATCCATCTAGCACAGATCTTTCTCATTTTCAAATTACGTTTCAGAATTGCATGAGCTGCTCCTAATGAGATGCCAACCATACTAGCTATTTGCCTAGCGGTGTATCTTGCATCAGTAGCAACTATTTCTTTCACTCTAGCAACATCTTGGCAGACGTTGCTGTTTTCGGCCGACGGCAATGTGGTGCATCTTCTGTTGAAACTAACCCAAATTTGAATTTCTTAAACCAACGAATAACTGTCGAAAAAGACATTTCATTATGCCCATAAACAAACATATTTCAGCAAAAATGTCTTTACACTCTATGTCAAGAATACAACGATTCTTAAAATAGGACCGTATTTCAACGGCGTACGCTGACCATATTCCAATCATTTTTGTATTAGTATACACGAGTAGGTAATGTTTAGCGAGCGATATGTGAACAGATTTTAATCAGTGTGGAATCAATGTAAAGATAACATGTTTATCTACCCAATAATCTTGATTTCCTCCTGATTTTCGCATTATTGAGCGAGATAACGTTCTAGATGCATTCATATTTGAACAATCCTCGTATATATGTACGAGATTAAGTAAGTGTATTTGTGTAGATCCTAAGTTATGTATTTTTAATTGATGCGGAATGTAAAAGTAACACCAATGCATCGCTACGGTGATAATATAGTCCACCGAGTGAACGACCGTTTGTGAAAATACGATAGAATCAAAAGGTGCGTCATTTCGTTGTTAAAAACAATTTTGTATCCTCCAACAGATGTCAAATTAAATCAGTTCAAATCTTAAACCATTTAAATATATGTAATTTGGTATTGAGTAAATTGTCCAAGTTTGAAACATATTTCTACATTATGTATTACAATGGTTTTCCAATGTTTACAATTGTATCCGCAAATTATAAAACTATATCTTAAATTCAAAGTTTTACTCAAAGTTTGTTTTAGATCGAGCACATTCTGCCTCTCCATTTAAACTATCAGTTACATATGTTATGAATTCAGTATATTGCGTTATGTTAATTATTTAGGACACAGTGCTGGTGCATTCTATGCATCATTAATTTTCAAGTGGGTGAGATTGTCCATTACACAATTCATCGTTATTATTATGTTGTTGTATTAGTTTAACGCCTGTTTCAACCGTATGTCAGCAATGTTATATGCGGGTAGATTACCTAACCATCGCTCATTGCAAGAACTATTTCTAGAGCCTTATCCTTCCTAAGAAACTGCCAGCCTTTATCACATTAAGAGACAATCTATCTGTAGCACGGCCCGAACACATAACTCTCAATAAATAAGTGGTTATTTGTTATCAATTGATGTTTTAGGTCTGGAAGCGCTGAAGGTTTCCGTCTTACACTTACTTCTTATCTGACGGACGTTAACTAAATTTCAAAGCCACTTTCTCGAGGCATTTAATCAAAGCTAAAGCAAGCTTAAAACAGACCAAAGAGTGAATTATCATGGTTGGATATAACTCGTACACAAGACGCAATTAACGATGATTTTAATGAAAAATAAAACTCAAGTAAACATCAGGTCTAACGTCTTAATTGTTACATTTATGCCACGTTTTTAAATGTACACACAACCGAATACAAGGCTTGGCACAAACAATGCACAACGCAGTAACCAAAGGGCAAACAAATGATAATACTATAAAAGGCATTTATCGTACTGAGTATTTATCTGCTGACATAATACTCAGTCATCAGGAAACTACACAAACTTTACTTAAGATTTTAGTTATAGAATATGATAAGTTCATTTAAACACACTTGTGCAGAATAATAGCGTTCAAAAAACAGATGAAAAATATTATGAACGTTATCAACTAACGTTACTACATTTTTGTATTCTTATCGTACAATTCTAAAATACGATCCGATCGTAAATAGCAAATCTTTTAATTTTTACGATGGAGGTTGAATTCCAGGTATTGGAAGATATTCATTTTCAAGAGATTACTTACAGCTAATTTTATTTAGGCAGCAATTATAGTCTCAATTTTTGAAGATTATGATCGAACAATACCCGAGAAAATACGCGAAATAGGAGAGCAGAACGTCATTTTTACTGTAACATATACATTTTAGTTAATGTTAACCTCCGTTTTAATACGTATTTTAATGATACTGCAAGTATCTTTTTTCGGGAATCAAGAAACGCGCAAAATTAACATTCACAAATATGCTGAACTTCGACAAAACGCGAAACTTTGTCTTCGCGAATATAAAGTTGAATGCAGTAATAACACCAAACGAAAGTTTAAGGCGATACATAGGGATCGCTTTGTCAGTCACATAAACGTTACGTTGGCTATAACTTTGCCATTTCATAATATTTCTTCATTAAACTTTACAATTGTATTGATTATGACAAAAGGGTTGTGATGCTGCCATATTTTGTAGGTCAAGGTCATATTTGACAGAGTTATGCTCCTTTCCGTACATGTACTTAGTTTACGTATGCTAAAATTTTGCCATTTCTCAAGATTTCATTTGCATTTTAAGTAACTATGGACCTCAGTCATGTGCAGTAAAGAGTAACACATATGATTACGGATGTGTATATCGCAAATGAATGCTGTTTATAGGTTATTAGTAGCATGTATTGGACAGATACAAACACACATATAACATGAACATGCCTCTTACCTTCAGTATTTATACAAGTCAATGCTATTATTTCAATTGAATACCTGATTTATCAAAATGCATATCTGTTGTATTCAAATTTAGCATTAATTATAAATCTTTGCACAGATGTATTAAGAACCGTTTTTAATAATTTGGAAGGTTCCGTTTATAATTTGATTATAAAATGGAATGCGAAACTTTACACTATTTTTAACTTAAATATTTCCGAAGAGCTTAAAAGTTTATGTAACAGTCTTAAAGGAACCGGTTTATCAGTAAAACTTTATGTTGGAAATGTTTTGTTTTTTGTTTTTGCGTCAAAACTGTTTAAAATGTCTAGATGCTAATATTATCCATCCACAGAATGTAAGGTGGTTATTTGTTTGACCCATTTTATTTAGTTTTAAAGGTCCAATACTAAAGAAAGCGAAAATTCAAATATACTTAAAAAAACACACAGAAATAAGTTATTTTTAATAAAAAATGAAAGTTGGTATGTAGAAATTCTAAATAAACCACAGTTCATTTACAATTATTTTTCTATGCATTATGAACAAAGTTAAAAAAGACCTGGGTAGTCATTTTGTCGAATCATTGCGATTTCAACATAATGCACATTCTTTTTTTCGTGTTCCAAACACTTTCTGTAAATTTTAACCTGACAATCTTCATTATTTAGTGTCTTGCATAAGGTAATGTACTTGCCATTGAAATAACTGTCACTTAATTTTCGCTTAGTAGTAGACCTTTAAGCTTTCTTATACTCAGTCAGGTAATGAAACTTGTCTTCTGAAAAGGAGACTGAAAATGCAATGATGTACAAATGTACTTATTTACTTGAGACCATCTACTGAACATACATATAAAAACACTGACCAGCTTACCTAACATGCTATCTAGGCTGAAAGACTAGTATTTATAACATGACCAATGGCACAGCAGTGCAATAAGCCAGTTGTTTATTTTTATGTATTCAACGGGTCAGTAATACACTAGTGTAATAAATATGCTAATGAGCCGAATAACTTATATCAATTCCTGCTGTCAAAACCCAAAACAAAAACGGCGTCAAATGACATTTCTATCAACGATTATGACAGAATAGACGGTGATGTTCCGAGGATTTTCAGGCACAGTGATTAGATACTGTAGTCTACTTTCTAGTCGCGATATACCTTGTCCGGAAATTAAATGACAATAGATCTACATAATTTACCAAGCCATATAAGAATACTGCATCCATCAACAATTATTACAGTCAATAAACAGAATCGGCACAGGCAAATATCCGACATTCTTCACTTAAATTCACAAGATAATCCTGTTCTATGTAATCCTTTTCCATCATAATCTAACACAGCAAATGTCAGCAAAGGTTCTAAAGTATCTGATGGCTTCCAAGTTATTACCAGCGCTCCAATACATAGTGGAGCGTTTCATGTACACGTTCCTCAAACTGATTTCTCAACGAAAAAGTCCTCACCAGTATACAAGCGTTTAAAATGCATTGACAGGTAATGTCGAAAAAAATTCAAATTCCTATGTATTAAGCTTCACATACTTTACACAAATGTATATGCATAATGACGTCATGACATAAATAAGGAACTGGTAATTCTTGCGCAAGTCATCACCATAGCGTAAACACTGTTTATAAAATTAGGTAAAATGTGATGAACTTAATATGTAAACAGCCTTAGGAGGCCATACGTATTTTCTTTTTAATGAATAATGAAATATGTATGGTACTACTTCTTTGGCAAATGTTTTCTTAGAAACCGCATAACACATTCGACCTAGTTTTCCTTATAGAGAAATAGGCTGCGACGTTTTCGTCTTATGTTTTAATTTAATGATTTCTTTGCAATGTTACAAATAGAATCTTTCATTCGTGTGTGTATCGTATTAAATTTATTAAACTGGTCATCTAACACTGATAAAAACTCGACGTTTTTAGATGACTTGTTGAATAAATTCAATACAACACGAACAGTCATGGAATATCCTCTATGTACATGTATGAATGGGCGAGTATAGAGAAAAATTAGAAAAGGAATTACATCGTCTGTAACTGAGAAAATCCACCAACAAATATTGTTTCTATGACATGCCGGCGATACCTCTTTAATAAAAAACCGCATCAAGCATAATTGTTTTTTACACATATATTTTCAGTTATCCCGGTTAAAGGTAAATACATGTGCCAAATATGCGTCCTATTTTATTGTTGTTTTCCAGTTAAGGGTCTAACATAGCCCTTACATGTAAAGTAGGGTCCATTAAAGAGCTGGGAAATGCTTAATGATATCTTGTAAAACATAAATCATTTTGTACGAAGGGTGGGTTTTATTTGCCAAAATGAAATAAAAATTAGGTCTATGACAAGGTGACTTATGTGAATTGGATTCTATATCAAGTTTTCGCAACACAAGTGTCATTTCAAAAAAAATGAGAATACAAGAGAATACAAGTTTACCTGGATTTTCATTTAAGAATAGTGAACAGTTTAACAGTTTCTT
Source organism: Saxidomus purpurata (assembly GCA_022818135.1). NCBI lineage: Eukaryota > Metazoa > Mollusca > Bivalvia > Venerida > Veneridae > Saxidomus > Saxidomus purpurata. The sequence continues at coordinate 38,454,466 of JAFMSR010000004.1, read as the reverse complement.
TCACAATTTAAACAGTTTCACTTAGTATACATAGTATTTACATAGAGATAGATTTACAGTTCCTCAGGTGTACGTTATTTTATTCTCCGTTTTAGTTTAGTATTTTTCATTATTCACTCTATTTTGCCCATTTCTGCAGTAAGTTTCTTGAGATGCCTGAGTGTAAGACAACATTGGCAACAAAGATAGTGATGTTATCCATCAAATAGAAATTAAACAAACAGGCAGCATTTCACACAAAATTGAGAGAATATTACAACTAAAAAGAGTATTGGTTTTTGGCAAGCAGATAAAAGGGAGGTTATTCGTTTTCCAAAATAAGCGTTATAATTGTATAAGTGAGAGTTTCTAGAAAAGTGCTTGTTTTTTTTACCGGAAGGTAATGATTACAGAAGTACAATATAATGATATACATGTAGAAGGTAAAATTATTATTGAAATGATTATATACTCATTACATAACATGAGAGTGAAATTTATCTCTTTATTTGACTCGTAGAGAAGTTTTTTACAAAATGTATGAGAAAATTATGTAACATAAAATGAAAAAGAAAAGTTACACTACTCATGTCGTACAGGTGCGCTTGCTAGGCTTTTGACCCAGGGCGTTGTCGTTGGCCGTTGGTGTATCTCGTAGTCGATGATGTCTGGTCCAGTTTGCTGTTGTGAAATGGCAAGACGACCGTCATTCGTGAGTGGTTACAGTATTGGCCAAGTAGGTTGTAGCAGAACAATGGTTCGGGCTGGTAAGGAGTATACATCAGTGTATCTTTGGTGTTTCCATCAGAAACTTTCACCAGAAACATTAGATTAAATACCAAAGTTCTGAGAATGCGTGTGGTACAATATGCAGTTATTGGTACCATTACAAAGTGACGAAAGCACGTTGGAAGTTACATGTGTGTTTTGTTCTAGCATTAAAGTTCCTAGTAGCTGTTTCAATTCACGAATAATGCTCTCGAGTGCAATCAACAAGAGTTTTAGACTGTATAAGTCGCATGTAAGTCATTCAAACACATCACGTGATATCAATTATCTTATACATTGTACGTTAACTGTTTTGAAAGTACTGTCTTCTTCTTCTTGTATAAGCAAGAATCTGACAGAAAGTGATGTTCTTCCGGATTAAGCAGTCACGCGTCAAATGCAAGTTATATTGATTTTCATGCTAAATAAATACATAACATGAATGATACATGTAGTTCCTGACAGTACAACGCTCACATCGCCACACCAAAGACGTCATATGCGCAAAAGAAAACATATGCGTTACAATTTACGTATCTTATCTATATGAAGTAGAGAATATCAAGTTGTTATTCTTGTCGTTCTCAGCATCAGTTTAGTAAGTTCTGTAATTGGTTAAAACTCTTAATGTTCAAACATCACTAGTGTCTCAAAGTCCAGGAATTCCATTACTGTTAAGTACTTTCTCAGAAAATACTTATGTCAATTTTGCAGTTAGTATTGTCACAAGGATTTTATTCTAAGGTGTTTGATGTATTGAAAATCCGGAGTCTGAACAGGTGGCACAGCTGGTATTTGCTGTAACAGTCATGACTGTTACACTACCTATGCTACTAGCACAGCTTGCAAGCCTATGTCATATCTACTTGATAATTGATTTTTACATTTGTTGAATATAGTAAACGCACATAAAGCTATTCCTAGCAGAAAACAAGTGTCCGAGCAAACCTTACAATGTAAATCTACTTAACAGTTTAACATGTGTCACATAGTTATGATAGTATATACAAAATACCAAGTTTTCCGTCTCTAAATCTGTACGACAGATGAAAAGTACGTATAAAACACAACTAAAATAAATAACCAAATATGTATATACATAAATGATTGACCATAACATGTGACCAAAACGATGTAACATATGTCGCCTTTTTGTGATAGTCGATAGCGTGAGAACAGAACTGCTGACATAACCAATAGGGTGTCAGCCCATCATTACTTTTACACTTGAAAAGGAAGATACGCTATTCTTAAAATATGTACTCACTACATTGAACGCAAGTCTACCATTTCCCTCATCATGCAGTCCAATGCGTGGATCAACATCATTAAATTAATAATTGTGCTGACGAAAGTAATACCAAAACCGGTTTAAACACTCCTGTTTAAATTAGGCACAATTCAACTATACTATAGTCACCAACCGCAAGGTGTCTCAAACAAATATCCTAAATGTCTTTCCGGAGCACCACAGCTCCTCGCCTCAAGGGCTATATCAATTTGCAAAAAAACAACAACAAAAACTTAAACTTCGTACGGGAACAAAGCACCTTTTACTCCATACCTCTAACAGTCCCAATATCTATTGTAGAAAAAAAAAAAAAAAGGAAAAAAGAAAAAAAGAAAAAACCCCCCCCCCCCCGAAAAAAAAAGAAAAGAAATAAAAAATAAAATAAAAATAAAAAAAAAAAAAAAAAAAAAAAAAAAAAAAAAAAAAAAAAAAAAAAAAATAGCAGATCAGTTCTTAAGTGTATTTAAAAGAAACACAAATTTAACACCGTTCAGTAACGTTTTTGATATTTTATTTTACACATAGTGACCGTATAGTTTTGATGCGCAGCTCGAGTTTAAAGTCAAATCTCTTGTCAAATCTGAAACCAAATCTACCAAAGTTGACGTTTCTTATATACCCTTGTTTTTCGCGGTCACAACATAATTTAAAAGTAACTTAGATGACAGTCCGAGTGAAAGCCGGACATATGATCTGTGAGGCATATATTCTCTGGGCTATTTTTCAATGTAAGCATACACGACAGACATTTACACTAAATACAATTTGCCAGAAATAATTTAATTAAATGACAAGTGACGAGGAACAGTAATGTTTCGTAGTAACAGTTCAACAGCAATCTGTACTTTGGCAACTCAATTGTTCCTTAGACTTGAAACTAGTTAAAATTGCAAGTAACTTTTGAATACGAGTATACAATTTCTGTTTTACACCCCAAGACATTTCGGCAAATATGCCATTATTTTACAATACACAGTCTTTGTAGTCTGTACCGGAATTAGTAGCAGACTACATTTGCATAGTTTCGGTATGAGGCCTCTGAGATTTATCTTAACCTCATGTTGTTTGTTCAGAAGTAAACTTGTTCTACTGACTCGCTATTTGAGATCTCACTTAATCAAATTTCTTAGCTGTATGACTAGTCGGTACATTTAAATCTGAGAATGATCTTCTAAAGTATTTAGACACAGCACTATTTCAACGTTCCAACGTTATACCAAGATCTTCAGATTTAAACCATGAGTCAGATTATAAATTTTGAAGGATTCTCTTGAGGTGCAGTAATGTGGTCAGTTTGGGTGTTATGTCTGAAGGACTTTTCTTTAGCTCCCATATGCCAGATATGTAAGAATATTATATCAAAATGTTAATAATAATTGGCTAAATGCACGAAAAATAATAAATATAAGCATTTTGTCAAGAAGAATATCTATCAAGATACGTATCATTTCTACACAAAATGCCAATATAGTAACATTTTGTGGTAAATCACTATTCGAACAAACATTTAAACTAAGTATGAAATAAAGTCTTAACGTCACACCAACATGTTTTATTTTGCAAATTTTACGTGTTTTATAATAACATGTACCTTTCTTTTCATTAACATATTTCTAACAGTTTTTTAAGTTATTTCAAGAGTACATCCAGTTTAATGAGTGCCTCTGTAACTAGACATTATGGACATGCTCAATAGTTTAATTTAAAGACGTACATGTAGTTCAATTTAAAGACAACAGTTGTTAAATGGACTTACTTAGTCATATAGACTTACGACCATCACATCCCAGGCAGACGTATTTCACTATGAAGACTTGTTACGTCAATGGAGACTTACCCTGACCGAAAAGGAGAAAAGCCTTAAGACAATAAAGAGTTGCCGGCAAATAGTGACACTTCTTTAATACGACATTTCTTTAGTAAAGTTCATTGATAGTCTTTGTCTGCAGGTAGGATATTTTCGGTAAGGCAATATTTCTTGCGGAACGGGACATTTTTGGACGTTATGTTTTCAACAATGAAACCTTCTTTATTAAATCCTGCTACTATTCCATAAAATACCGATTTTCAAACAGAGACTACATTAATACCAAGACTCTCGCTCAGCAAAGTCTTTAATGAAGACTGAAGACGTTTTGAAACAGCCCTGTGAATAACAGTCGTATCGGAACCTGTCTCACAATGACTTTATTAAAACAACAATAAATAAGACATTTGACTGCCTTAAATAGTACCGCCATGTTATAATCTGTAAGGAGACTATGAAGATAATGACTAAAAACGAACTTCGTAGTTCGAATAAGCAGTTTGTTTATACTGATTATGTATGTTGTTCATTTATTGCAGAAAACATATAATACTATTTTATTTGTGTGATGGAAATCGTGTGTGATGAAAATCATGTGTGATGGAACTCATCTCCAGACGCAAGGTATTAATCAATGTCATGATACTTTGTAAAACAAAAACGGGATGTTAAGGAAACCGATATGCTTTTTCTCTTTCTTGGCGAAAACTTGACCAGGTAATAGAAGATGTATACTTAAGGACAAAAGTTCTGTCGGCTTCAAAAATGTTGATTCACATTTAAATTATACGTTACTCTGAATCTTTTATTTGCAAATTTATATTTTGAGACTACTTGCTACATCAGAAGGTGTTAAGAATTCTATACAAAACAGTCAATCAACCGTGACGGCATAAATCATGAATTTCACATTGATCTAAATTTAATGTACATGAAGCTTATAACCACAGTAATTTTAAGTGATACTTGTTGCCAAAGGATAGTCCTATCGAAAGACGTAAAACTTTAGACAAACACTCAACATATGTTGTTAATACGAAGCTTTCAAGACAGCACAATTTGCGCGTTTTATGTCGACTGCGGGTCAATGAGCCTACAACACATGCTGCACGTCCGTTAAACGCCCACAAACATTCTATTCGACGTCACGAACATTGAAAATGTATAAATTGATTCGAAAATGATGATTTTCTTATACTTTTCTAATTATGAATAAAATATCCAATTTCAGTTTTTGTGTTTCTTTAATTATACCGGACAGAACTTTTGTCCTTAAGTATACATAAATGATTGACCATAACATGTGCCCAAAACGATGTAACATATGTCGCCTTTTTGTGATAGTCGATAGCGTGAGAATAGAACTGCTTACATAACCAATAGGGTGTCAGCCCATCTTTACTTTTACACTTGAAAAGAAAAATACGCTATTTTTAAAATATGTACTCACTACATTGAACGCAAGTCTACCATTCCCTCATCATGCAGTCCAATGCGTGGATCAACATCATTAAATGAATAATTGTGCTGACGACAGTAACACCAAAACCGGTTTAAACACTCCTGTTTAAATTAGGCACAATTCAACTATACTGTAGTCACCAAGGTGTCTCAAACAAATATCCTATTATATATATTAATAACATTACCGGAGCACCACAGCTCCTCGCCTCAAGGGCTATATCAATTTGCAAAAAAACAACAACAAAAACTTAAACTTCGTAAAGGAGCAAAGCACCTTTTACTCCATACCTCTAACAGTCCCAATATCTATTGTATAGCAGATCAGTTCTCAAGTTTATTTAAAAGTAACACAACGGTAACCAATGATGAAATGATAAACCTATCTGGTCATTTCTAGAAAGAAGTATAGCTGGTTAATGTACTGTAACTATTGATTAACAATGCGCTACAGAACACGCATCCGTAACATAACACGAAGACACATTAAAACCATGAAAAAAAACCCACAAAACCTTCAAAACCCATCAGGTTCCTGAGATTCACTCATAAAACTCATTGTATGAAATACAAAGTCTGAATATACGAAGAAGTAACCTGATCATCGCTAAAATTAACATTGTACATACACAATGAACCCTTTGCACTTAACTTTAGTTCAGTTAATTGTTTTATTTAGTTTTTCGATTTTGGTTGATTTAGTTATTTTATAAACTAGCCATTAATCTTTTTATTTACAAATTACCATATTTGCAAAGAACGATAAACTGTAATTATATCGTTTTAAATGAATGCCAACACTGGAAGAAAATATTGTTTGCAAAAATGACTGAGCTTGTGCCATACAAGAAATAAAGGTAAAAATAAACAGGACTTCCTTTCTATTTTGTTTTGGAAGCGTCATAGTAGTGATGGTTCTTTATTATCGTGGCATGACAAATGTTCAAAAATTTATCCTGTCGAACGGCTCCAAATCTACCAAAGTTGACGTTTCTTATATACCCTTGTTTTGGCGGTCACAACATAATTTAAACGTAACTTAGATGACAGCCCGAGTGAAAGCCGGACATATGATCAATGAGGCATATATTCTCTAGGCTATTTTTCAATGTAAGCATACACGACAGATATATGCACTAAATACAATTTGCTGTCCAGAAATAATTTAATTAAATGACAAGTGACGAGGAACTGTAATGTTTCGTAGTAACAGTTCAACAGCAATCTGTACTTTGGCAACTCAATTTTTCCTTAGACTGGAAACTAGTCGAAATTGTAAGTAACTTTTGAATACGAGTATACAATTTCTGTTTTACACCCCAAGACATTTCGGCAAATATGCCATTATTTTACAACACACAGTCTTTGTCGTCTGTACCGGAATTAGTAGCAGACTACATTTGCATAGTTTCGGTATGAGGCCTCTGAGATTTATCTTAACCTCATGTTGTTTGTTCAGAAGTAAACTTGGTCTGCTGACTCGCTATTTGAGATCTCACTTAATCAAATTTCTTAGCTGTATGACTAGTCGGTACATTTAAATCTGAGAATGATATTCTAAAGTATTTAGACACAGCACTATTTCAACTTTCTAACGTTTTACCAAGATCTTCAGATTAAAATATTGAGTCAGATTTTTAATTTTGAGGGAATTCACTAGCGATGCCGTAATGTGTTCTGTTTTGGTCTTATGTTCGAAGGACTTTTCTTTAGCTCTCATATGCCGGATATGCAAGAATATTACAAAATGTATATCAAATTGTTAATAAGAACCGGCTAAATGCACGTCAAGTAATAAGTTAAGACATTTTTTCAAGATGAATATATATCAAGATATGTCGCATTTCTACACAAAATGCCAACATGGTGATATTTTGCGGTAAATCGCAATCCACCCAAACATCAAAACCAACTATAAAATGAAGTATTACCGTTACAACAACATATTTCATTTTGCAAATTTTATGTGTTTACTACTACCGTACTTTTATTAAGATATATCTAACAGTTTTTAAGTTATTTCAAGAGTACATCCAGCAGTAGGGAGTGCTTCTTTAACTAGACTTTATGGACATACTGCGACAACTGGACTTGCTCCATTTAAGATTTACTCTTCAAGCTCAATTTAAAGACAACCTTCGTTAAATTGATTTACTGAGTCGTATAGACTTGCGACCACCACATCTCAGGCAGATTTATTTCACTACTAAGACTTGCTACGTCAATGGAGACTTACCCTGACCGAAAAGAAGAGCCTTAAGCCATAAGATAAAGAGTTGCCGGCAAATCATGACTCTTCTCCAATTTGACATTACTTTAGTAAAATATATTGATAGTCTTTGTCTGCAGGTAGGATATTTCGGTAAGGCAATATTTCTTGTGGAATGGGAAATGTTTCCACGTTGTTTTCAACAATGGAACCTTCTTCTTTATTAAATACTGTTATTTGTCCATAAAATACCGATTTCTTTTCAGAGACTACATTTTCAACGTATCTATACCAAGTTTTTAATGAAGACTGAAGACGCTTTCAAACAGCCCTGTGAATAACAGTCGTATCGGAACCTGTCTCACAATGACTTCATTAAAACAACAATAAATAAGACATTTGACTGCCTTCAATAGTACCGTCAAGTTATAATCTGTAAGGATACTTTGAAGATAATGACTAAAAACTAACTTCATAGCTCGAATAAATAGTTTGTTTATGCGGATTATGTATGTTGTTCATTTATTGCAGAATACATGTAATACTATTTTATTTGTGATGGAAATCATGTGTGATGAAAATCATGTGTGATGGATCTCATGTGTGATGTGATGGAACTCCTGTGTGATGGAACTCCTGTGTGATGGAACTCATGTGTGATGGAACTCATCTCCAGACGCAAAGTGTCAATCAATGTCATATTACTTTGTAGGATGTTAAAGTAACAAAATGCGCATCTTACTACATATAGATTTTGGTGACAATTTTATAAATGCAATTTTTGGTTGCAGTGCATTTAAATGTGTTAGATTAATGATTATGCCGCATTGGTATTTGAAATTGGTGCTTTAGATATAAAAAAAAATCGGACTGATAAAATGATAGTTGATTGTGTCGTTGTTGATGTTGGAAGAGATTTCAGCAGTGGAAGTGAAGCAACTCCTGCATGTAGTCGTTCTTTTCTTAAATTGACTCTCCCAGTCAAATAAGAAAATCAATATTTGGAAAGTTATTTTCATACTGGTAACAGGAAGAGTTTGGTGTATTGGGTTAAAAGCTATTATTTCCTCTACGCTTTTGTACACACACCATTTTCAGCTGGATTGTTATTTGAAAAAAATGCGCATAATGTCACTTCAAGGAAACCGTTATGCGTTCTTTTTTTGGTGAAAACTTGACCAGGTTATAGAAGATGTAAATGTATGAAATTGCTTCAAGGGATTTTTATCTGGGATATATCATTTATGATAATTACAATTAATTTTGTATGTCAATGACTTTCACCAGGCTTTTCATTTTAAAAAGGCCGATAGACCTGAACACAAAAATCTAGAAACTGTCCGAACTTTTCTCAAGGTGTTTTTAGTTTGGTAAGTTGAAATCTACAAATATATCATGAATCTAATTTTATTGCATTAAAGTGAAATAACAGACTAGTAACAACATTTATTAGAAGAGAAAATACATTTAGAGTTTAAAAATAAACCCAATAAAATTTAATATAAACAGTCAACAAATAGTTCAATATGTTTTTTTCAATGCATCTTACAATGTATGAGGTGAATGCTGTTGCATAACTTTAACATTTGAAAACTTTTACCATGTGACTTAAAATATATTAATGATTGCCTCAAAATAGGACATGACTTAGAGTGAAACTGACTTTCATATCATTTGGTAATGAAAAAGAAGAGATGCACTGACTGTATTCTTAAAGCGATCCTAAAAACCTTTTAAATTTCATACTATGAAAAGTTGTGATGCACATGCAGTGGTCGATACATAAATATAGAGTTGTACCATCTGCCGTTTTAGGCGGTAGAATAAAGACTCAACGTTAGGTTTTATTGATCACTATGTTTCAATTGGAATTGATTGTACTAATCGTTGTATTTCGTTATTGACCGTTTCTAAGAAAAATCGAAAGACCAACTGCTGACTGACTGAGTCCGGATTTGTTTTTTTATTTACAGCCGCTTAAACTGTATCTGGTGAAACATGTCTACGGTGAAAGAAACGGGGTTAATAATGGAGTCATTACTTTCTCGATAATTCTAAACATATGTTTCAGAACTTGTTCCGTCTTGTACCGTCCTAGATATCATAGAGCTATCACACAGAGTTTAATAGTTTATTTACGTTTCATCCAATACATGTATATAGTAAAGAAATTCATAAATTAGACATAAAACATGCATTGGCCATTCTATCACAGAATTACAAGAGACTACATGTTTTCAGACCATCAGACTGATTATATACACCGATTAAAAGCTAGATTACCATCGCCTATAAGACATTAAAAACTGCAATAAAAGTAATGACAGTAAAACACTGATGAGAGAAAGCTGGCACTAATGTGCATAAGTAAAAAAAAATGTTTTAAGAGACCAAATATCAACCCTGATCAGATCAGAGATGAACAGATAAGCAATGATTACAGTAAAAGGAGACAGTTGCTTAAGACAAATTGACATTATACACATTGAATAAAATCTATGCACATGATAAAATGGAACTTCTCCCTTCATGCATACTACACATACATAATGTGGAGAATGTACAATTTAACCTGTCACCAAAGAGCCATATTTGTACATTATTTGAAAAGTTTGAAAAGGTGATACCTAGCAAAAAGAGTCTTTAAATCCATCACAAAATAAATACCTCGGCGGAGTCAAGTTCAGTTTAATTTAATACTTTTAATACTGAGAAACTCTGGATGATAGACAGAATGGTGAGGCCTCAAGGAAAATAGTCAGTATAGTAAGGAATCCAGGATGATAGTCAGTATGGTGAGGAATCCAGGATGAAAGACAGTATAGTGAAGACTCCAGGAAGATAGTCAGTATGGTGAGGACTCCGGGAAGACAGTTATTATGATGGGGTTTCTCGAAAGATAGTCAGTATGGTGAGGACTCTATGAACATAGGCAGTATGGTGAGGACTCCAGGACGTACTCAGTATGTTGAGGACTCTAGGACGTAGTCAGTTTAGTGAGGACTCCAGAACGTAGTCAGTATGTTGGGTACTCTAGGTCGTAGTCAGTATGGTGAGGACTCTAGGACGTTCTCAGTATGTTGAGGACTCTAGGACGTAGTCAGTATCGTGAGGACTCAAGGACGTAATCAGTATAGTGAGATCTTCAGGAATATATTTTGTAATAATAATTATAATTGTGCATGGGCACAGAGCTCTGTGAGCGATTTGCAAGGGAGACCATCTTCTGAAGCTTGATTGAAATTAACTAAGTGACTAAGTGGTTAAGAATAACTGTTGTTTAAATATATATATCTTTATGTCTCAAATGGCCATTCTGTGCAGTCGAGCAATACCATCTTCATATTTTCGGTACTTTTTACACACAATTTAATTGTTTGAACAATCTAAATAGAGCTTCGTGTTTGACGCTTATTATGGGCGACGGACGAGCCTTGGTGCTGTGGTTCCATATTGCCCCTCTCTCCCTCTGTCTTTCAAATTGACTCCATCTGAGGTGAACCTCGAGGGCGATTAATAGTGGTAAGAACTTGTTTTACAATCGAAGATAAATAAATTAGTATAAAATTTGTTGCAGAGTTCTGGTAGCTATGACAAAAAGTAAGTTTAATTTTCTTCTAAAATTCCGGAAGGCCTAGAAATTAGATATTTGTCAAGTTGCGATGTCCAGCAGAACTCTACCAGGATTATTAAAATCATAACCCCTAGTCAAAATTGCTATTCAAAGACCTTTTTCTCTGAGACCACAAGGCATATAGCTTAGATCTGTGTAACATTACCTATTGAACTTTTGCAAACACTGTTCATATTAAGTCTCCTGGGTTATAATTGGCATAGGTTTATATCAAGGCCTGTAAACATCTCGTTGTGAAGGTACGTTGACGTTGAACGATATAAGTATCAGATACTCTTGTTATTGGTATTGTAAAAGGAGAAGACTTCTATTGAACACCTAATGTTATATACTTGCGAATTCGACTGGTTAATAAACGCAACTTATATCTAACACCCAGAACAAGATAGGTGTTTAGCTCTTCCACTCAATGGTAGGGTAGATGTCACACAAATGATATATCCTCCCGCCGATGACATCATTCATACCAATAACATCCCTTGACCTCAAATTCCAGAGGTCCTGAGCATTATAGTATGCGCATGGAAAGGTTTATAAAACCAGCCATCGCAGGTTCAACTCTACCTTAACAAAGAGTAAGTAGAGTTTCTGCTCTTCGGGGTGAAGGTTAAAACAGAACTTACCATGTATAGTTAACTCAACTACGTCAGCTTTATGTGACGTAGTATTCATTTTTCTAGTACCTCCGCTCTTACCAGTCCCTTATACGTGCGTACAAAAAGCGAGGCAAATCAAAGACTTCGCTGTCTTACTAAAGCGTCTGTTTTAATATGTGGTTTTGTTATAGTCACGTGATAGATAACGGAATAATAGGGAAATCTTTCACCATGGACGAATAAATGAATGTGAATGTAATAAGTATGCACATGACAGTTGTGTCCATTGTATATACATTTTAATGTATAGTACATTCGTATTTTGCGCGCATCCATCACACAATTTTGATAGAGAAAATGTTACAAACTACTTTGCATGGACCAAGTAATCGACATGGTGTCCCCCTTGAGACGTGTATTGTCATCCGCTAACCTCTTTTCTGTTCAGTCATTGACTGCAGTTTCCTTTTTGTTTCTTGAATGCGGGCTAATACCGAAAAGGACACCTCTGGTTGAAAGTGGTTCTACAGTGGAATTATTTTGCATGATTCCTTACTTGGCTGTAAAACAAGAGTTGCGTATTTAAAGGGAGATCGGACAACACAAAAGTTATAGAAAATGTCAAGCCAGTCAATGTATGCATGCAGACATATTCAAGGCATATCTTAGGTGTAGTATAAACTTCAACAAAAGTCAACTAAAGCTACAATAGATTTATTGAAGAAATGTCAATTACTAAAATAGCATGAACGTCTAACGCCCCTAGAACTAAAATCGTCTTGCAAGATAAATAGTACGCTTTACGCAGTAACAATACTTCACTATAAATCATAACAGAATAAAAGTTTTCAAGATATCACACATCATGCTCATTTTTAAAACAATTCAACAAATTATTGTATGTAATATCTTCTGATACGATCTTTTAAAAAGTATTTTATTAATAATTTAATGATATGTTATAGCAATAGAAACGATTCGTGAAGTAATATTTAAAAATCTAAACTGCATTTGGTGAAAAAGTTTATTACATATAGCTTTTGCGTATCCATATCTTTTACCCTTTACGTCGTTTTATATCTAGGATTGTCCAGTCTATTAAAGAATAATTAATAATTTTCTAAAATTAAAAATTATTTGTATTAAAATGAATATTAGTAATCACAACCGTTTGGATATGAAACATTGTCATCAAAACTATCACCAAGCTCTGGTTCCTAAATTAAAAAAGGCTACATTTTGACCGACTATCCCGAATTGTTACTTTGTATGGATATTCTAAATATATAAAACGTATTAAAAAAACAAACAAAAAAACATGGTATGGCTCTATATCGCTCACCTGAGTATTATTGCACTTTGCAATTGCTGTAGCTTCAAAGAAAAAATAAGGCAATAGCACAAATTACCCCAAGTTTGCAACGTGACTTCAACATCGGTAGTGGTATTTAATTTATCAAGACCAATCTCACCATCAATATTTTAGGTAACTGACTTAATGGTTCTCCAGCTAGTGTACACATAACAGAACTGACGTTGACCTTTGACCCGGTGACCTAGATATCAAAAGAGGTCTGCTTCTGGTAAAGATCAACCTGCCCATGCAGTCTGAGGATACTATGCATTTTAATTAATGTCGAGTTAATGAACAATTATGTTCAATCTTGCTATTACATAGGTGTGGGCCATTTTATCAGCGGGGAATAATGCAACAGGCTTGATTGAAAACCACCAGACAATGCTTTATGCTCTAGCTCATGCAGTGTCAGACAAGAAAATATTTAAAGATTTTTTAATAACTCTATAAACAGCATAATGACCAACACGGCGTGGTCAAATTTTACATCAGGGGCCCATAAAACAATTATACAAACAAAATTTGATAGCGCTAGGCCTTATGGTTTTGGATAATTTTAACTTGTCCAAATAAAATCTGTGAAAACTAGATGAACCTAAACCTAAAAAGGACCAATTTTGACACATAATTTGAAGAAACTTGGAGAATGCTTACTAGACTATGCTTCATACAAAATATCTATGCTCTACATATTGTGGTACTTGAAATGATGGTTTTAAAGTTTTTATTTTCAACTCCAGGTTATGCTTATTTTGACTCTAGGGACGTGATAGAACTTGGTAGAGGTCCAATAGACAATGCTACAAACTAAATATCTAATATCTAGGTCAAGAGGCCTTGTGCTTTTCCAAAATAAGATTCTAAATAGTTTGTCTTATATGAGTCTATATCAAAACCAGTGACCATGACCTTTGACTCACTACCCTAGAAACAACACAGTACATCTACCGATTGCATGCAACCTTCTGGGCAAGTTTCATAAAACTCAAGTGAAATTCGTGTTCCGTAAAGTATCAAAGAAAGCTAACGGAAATCACTGTGAACATGATCATTGACCCACTAACCCTATAAACAATACGGATCGTATAATCGGTAACACCAATCATCCTTTGAAGATTGAAGACTGTATGTAATCTCAATATATTGAGCAGAAACGATAGTTCGGGTCACTTTGACATTGACTTTTGAGCAACTGATCCCAAAACGCATCGGAATCACAGATGTCTGAATGCTTCTGGCCAAGCTTGACGAAATTCCATGAGATGGTTTATTTGAACAAGTCATATGAAGAAAGAGTGGTCAGCGGATGGACCGGCAGACGGGGTCAAGTTTGTCCCTACGGTATGTTATGAAGAAACCTGAGCTATAACCACTACACAATACTACATTGTACATACCATATTTCAAAACCCTCTGCCTTATAGACGAGAAGATTTTTGAAGAATTCCCTACAAAACTCTATGTAAATCAAGTGACGGGGTCAAATTTAACACGTGGCGTATGATTTTAACAAACTTGGTAGAGGACTCCTAGACAATATAACATTACAAATATCTATGCTTGGGACCTTACGGTTAGAAACAAGAAGAACTTTCAATATGTAACCGTATGAAAAACAAGTGATCACGAGCAGGAACAATTTTGACCACGCTTGAGACGCTTGAGAGAGTAACACTAGAAAATGCTAAACACAACATATCTAAGATCTAGGCCTTGCCATTTTGACATGAGGATTTTGAAAATATCAAATTTTGACATACATGTATATGTAAAATCCCATGCATGATTTTAATTTTGATCCAAATGGAATGATTATTATGAGCTAGAAAATATATAAGTTGTGGACTGCATAGTTATTCTTTGAATATTCTCTATTTTTATGTAAAATAAGTGAGTCCTGGACGGGCGCAGTTTTGATGCCAGTGTTCTCATTTGAAAAACACTTCGCAGAAGGCTGCTAAACACTGTTTCATACCAAATATTGAAGCTCTATGTTTTGTAGTTCTTGAGAAGATGGTGGACACAGGGTGATCATAATAGTCTACAATAAGCACGTAGTGCTCAGGTGATTTTAGAATGAATACAAAAACAAAATACAACAACAAGAGCTGTCCCTCATAAGTGACGAATGCCCCTTAATAGGTATCTCACAGTCCTCTTCATTTGCTCAACAGTTGTGATATGTAATTTTAAAATCCATCCACGCATAACAGACATACCATGCATACAGGACTCCATTACTTTTAAACTCTAAGGGTGACATTAATTTTTAAGATTTGAATGCCGGTCCTACACGCGCTACGTCGTCTTATGTGCTGGACATCTGTGCAAAGTTATTTTAACATATTTCAATGCATGACAAAGTTACAGTCCGGATACGAATGTTTGCATGTATATCGGTTTCCATGACATTTAAACTCCAAGTGTGACCTTGATTTTTAAAGTAAGGACGTGAGAAATGCACGCGACACGTCGTCTTGATGTGCTAAACATTTGTGCTAAATTATTCTTAAACCCTTCAATGCATGACAAAGTTACAGACCGGACACGAATGTTTGCATATGTATAGGACTCCATTACCAATAAACTGTAAGTGTATCTCTTTACCTTTGAGATAGGTTTACCGGTTATACAGTTCCGGTTACAGTCCGGACACGGATGTTTGCATATGTACAGGACTCCATTACCAATAAAATTTAAGTCCCCTTGACCTTTGAGATAGGTTTACTGATCTTGCACGCGACACGTCTTCTTAAGTGCTTAACATTTGTGCAAAGTACATGTAATTACAAAATCCTCCAAAGCACGGCAAAGTTACAGTTCGGACACGAGTGTGTGCATATATAAAAGTTTCCATGACTTTTAAACTCTTAATGTGACCTTGAGTTTTGAGGTAGGGACTCGATGTATGACAAACGTTTTGGACGGTTTCACGAACGGACTGACGGATAGACGGTGCGATTTTAATATGCCCATTTACGGGGCATGAAAAGTTATAATTTCTATCATAAAAATGCACACAACAATTTCGATTTGTAAATATTTTCAAGCATGTAAAAATGTTAAAAGCAATAAAAAACAAATTATTGACAAAAACACTTCACTGTATTTATAGTATTTACATTTAATAAGAAAGACAATATTAGTAATGTCTCTGTATCAAATAATAGTCAGGTTCTGATCAACTTTCTTTCTCAGTTACATAAAAGCTACAGGTAATTCAACATTCAAGGTGTTAATGTGACTATAAATAACGGTAAATTCTACAAAAAATCACGAACGTAAAATGCATAGCTCCAACTCTTAGCAGAAGACCGTTACACAATGTTACATATAAACTATCTAAGATCTAGGCCCAGCAATTCTTAATATTTTTTAAAAAAGTGAACGCTGTTTCAACTGTCAATGAATGCATGAACTTACTATCTTATTCAAAGACTCTAAATTATATATTTTCGTTTTCCTTTACTTTATTAAGGTATATGTTAAAAACAAAAATAATATCAAACAGGGAATGCCACGTACCAAAAACACAGCATCCCCAAAACGAGCCCCACAGCATTTGAAACAAAACAGGTATTTACGTATACCAGGTATTTACGTATAAATAAGATAGAAACTGAACTGTTCAGTAAAGACAAACCGTCTAACCGGCATTAGCGGTCACATGTATACAGCGTGACGCTGCCTTAAACGACCAGCTTTAAGTCCGACGTACTAAAATCCCTATTCAGAGAATTTAAATACAACTTGACCCTGCCTATCATAGCCAACTAACATTACACTAGGTTTATATACAACAGTCATAGCCATAATTGCAAGTATAAAAAAATCAATAAAAAGTGTAAAATCGTACCAAGTGCAACACAATGACAGTGTCGTAGGTTTACTTTCTGTTCTGTGATGGGGCATGTGTTTACCAGGCCTGCAAAGGCACAATTACACAAGGAAATGAATAATTTCTGGTGGAAAGAAGAAAAAGTCAGGCGTAAGCCATATCGACTGTATTCCAAGTGCCCAATGCATGAAAATGCATATCATTACAATATTACAGGCGCGCAATGCTAACAAATAGCATGAAACGAAAGCAAATAAGATGAACAAATGAAATGAAACAACTAATTACCTGCAAAGGCACAATTACACAAGGAAATGAATAATTTCTGGTGGAAAGAAGAAAAAGTCAGGCGTAAGCCATATCGACGTATTCCGAGTGCGCATGCGCCGGGTGAAAACCCGGGAATGTCAAAAATCGTGAAAGAGGCCCGTCATGCAAAATTAGTCGTTAGGTAATGAAATGAGATGAATGTTAATGTGGATGAAGAAAAATTAAATGAGTGGGATTTATAGGATGTATGGTCTGGTAAAGGATGTATGGCCTGTAATATTACATATACTGACAAATACAACAGATATATATACAAGAGACATGGACAGAACATATACTTAGGAACAAAGACATATAACATATAAGCAAAATTAATGTGGTGTTCAACCTCGTGACAACAGGAAATCATAATTTGTTTATTCATTTTTTTGGCGCTTGCGGTCAAAAACGCTCATATCTCCCTAAAATGGTGTTACAATTGGCTCTTTTATTTGTATCATTGTCAATGTTGAGGAAATTTCAAAAGCTATCACACACTCATGATTCCAAAAGTGAGTAAATTTAAAATAAAAAAACAATAACAACAAGTAATAAAACAAATGCTATTTACATGACAACCTGAAATGTAACATTGTCAATATAGAACAAATGTTAAAAACTATCACTGACTCATGGTTCCCATTATCTACAAAAACAAGAACAACAAGAATGTCATGAAAATCTCGATTTTCAAAAAAATGTTAAAAGCTAAAACAGACTCAAAATTTCAAATTGAGCGAATTTATAAAAAGATAACAACAAGTTATAATGATTATTAATGTCATCATAATTTTGCTTGACAACCTAGATGTGTTACATTGTTTTTTTTTTTTTTTTTTTTTTTTTTTTTTTTTTTTTTTTTATTTGGGGGGGGTATTTAAAAAGGGGGGGGGGGGGGTTTTTTTTTTTTTTTTTGGTTATCCCCTTGTTTATAATAGAGGGTCAACAACGGCACCGCAGAACACAGTAAATGTACTGTATATAATTAATGACATTTCTCTTTTTTTCAATATGAATTTTATTATACCCGAAAATGAATATGTGAGGGTCGGGGAACCATCCTCTCCATATCGTACACGTATTCAAACAGTTATTATGCAATCACGATCATAACAATATAAAGATTATCATGAATAGTAACTGCATGTCAAATCATGTGAGCTAAGAAGAGAGATCAAATACAATGTCAAACATTCCTTCACAGTCTTGACATTTGTATGTCTTATAAATATATAACACATTCACATGAACCTGTACATAAAAATATGAAAAGGCAAAAAGAGAACAACTTTAATTTTGTTAATTACAATTAATACATTTCATTTCAAGTTTTCTCTAAAGCATTTCACTCTGTTTTGAGACCTGGTTTATTATCTAAAATGCTAAAATACTTGTATTATAGAGTAATTTTTACCGACTTATAAAACAGATGTACTGTTCAACTAGATTTGCCATGAAGAAGGTTCTACTTATTCGCCCGGAACGCGAAATGCAGAAGTGTGCTAGGCAAGGAGACAGCGCTTAACACTTTTAATAATTATGTGAATGACATATATGATATTATTGGAATTCCTGAATGCAGTCGAATTACTATTAACGACATTAAAAGAATGACTACCATTCAAAGTACGCTAATAATTTACTAATACAATGAGATAACACTTCTGGTCTGCAAATATGTCTAAATAATTTGGGCACATTTTGTCAACGGTGGAAACTTGACATAACATATTAATATCAAAACAAAAATAATATCAAACAGGTAATGCCACGTACCAAAAACGCAGCTTCCCCAAAACGAGCCCCACATCACCCAGAAGTGCACACCACCAACACACACACACACACACACACACACACACACACACACACGACACACACACACACACAATCATGTACACACACACATATACACTACCAACACACACAAGCATACAAAGCAAACACACGAGGACAAAATGAACAATTAAAGGAACACAGTGGGGCACCGCCTTGGAACGGTCAGTGGCAAAAACACCACTGGGGAGCTTAAACCGGTTTATGGTGCGCACCCAGCCTCACTCACACCCCCACCATGTTCCAAAGTCACAGGACAGTGTAAATAAAAGTAATCCCTGCTAGGTGAATCTCTAACACACGCAATGGAAACAAAAGGCATGGTATGTAAAACACAAAAATGCTCGTGTATAAATATATAAAAAGCAAACCTTGAGAACCAAAAAACGTATGTACAAAAATCATGTTATCAATTAACGGAGAATTGAATAAAAAGAGGTTCCCATGTCTAAGTTTTGATTTGGTAGACATATACAAATATCTTGGCGTAGCACTGTTCTTTAACGGAAACTTAAAACACGCTGCAGAAAAATAGTATATATTGTACAATGAATCACTCAAAGCATGTGATTATCTATTTTCAAAATTATCAAACGTAAAAATATTAGCAAAGAACGAAACTTTAAACTATTCTATTCTTAATTAGATCAATATTCACATAATAGGTCTGAACTATGAATCGACTTTGACATTCGCACACAAAATGTACACAATGACACCTTCGAAAAAAATTAACAAAATGTTTTGTAAATATACACTCTGTCTTCAAAATGAATCCTCAAACATATTATTTCAATGTGGACAAGGTAAATTATAATCGACATAATATTTCTCAGCAATAACTAAAATATCAAGAAAAAAGGAAACACAACAAATAAATTGTAAATAGACGTTTTCAACTGCGATGAAATTGTAACGGGCACCACCTTCCTAAGCCGGGACAAAGTGATCAGGAAGTTTTAATTATGATTAAAAATTCAAAGCCGGTCAGGCAATTTTTTGAAGACTAAGTCCACATAAACTGAATAAAATAGTACTAAATGTAATGCATTTGATATTTTGCCCGTGTCTTGTCCCACTTATTACAAAAATACAAACGAATGAACCCTACTCTATGCCTAAAGCGGGGGAGCTCGACGCTTGTGCAGCTAGAGAAAAAGTGTCGTTCTCCCATTTTATACACATTTTGCCATTCAAGTATATAAATGAGTTAGAAACTTTATACTGATAAGTCCCAGCCTTTAAATATCTTGGCAACTAGCATAGCAACCTACAAAATAAGATGTCGTGTCTTTCCGTTTGTGTAACCGACTAGCCGATTACAAGATAATTTAGTAGATTATGATTGGCTTCTATCGATGCGCGTTCCAAGCAAATGCAACTTTCTTGCTAAGGTTTATGACACATTTTAGTTATAACCATACACTACGTTAAAACTGTATTAAAACAGTTACGAAGCAATCAACCCCAATAAGAATATCAGGCCATTGATTAAAAACTGAGAGAGGCAGACGCACGAGACACAAAACAACACGTTCTGAAAGACTGTGCTTGGTCTGCAACTCAGTCGAAGATAAAGTGAATTGTCTGCTTCATCAACCGAAGGTAGCGGTAGCATCTTCGGGTATTCATCACCTTCAATGATACAGTGTAGCTCTAGTTTACCCCGGAACAAAAGGCTGTCCTTGATAATACGATCAAGGATCACATTTAAAAAATCACACATTACCAGGTAACAATACATCAAGTGATGAAAATATAAAAGATAAATAAAAGAAGTAAACGAAACTAGAACTATCACCGAACAACCCACTTGCACAGTAAATAAAATTTATGTAAAATTTAATTATTAAACCTGCACACATTATGGCATGGTTCGTATCACTTCTAAGTATGATTTAATTCTGACCAGGGATTTTTAGAGTTATTATGTCGATCCCCTGTGACCTTAGCCTAGTGATCCCAAGCGGGTACCACGCACAACTAAGCATAGTACTTCTGTCAAATATCATAATATTGTGACAAGGGGTTAAGGATATTAAGATCGCGCACGAATTAACTACATCGTGTCCCTGTGACCTTGACCTTTGACCTAGTGACCCGAAGCATAAGCCATGTACAACTAGAAATGGGACTCATCACTTCTGTAAAATATCATTTCACTGGTTTTTTTTATTCCGTCTACAGACTGGACGGACAATCTGAATCCAGTATTCCTATTCCCCTAACACTTTGTGTTCGGGGGGTATAATAATGATTTAAAAACATGTACTTATAAAACATGAAGACATGATTGATGCAGATGATTTAGGATTTAACAATAAAACCTTTGCATTCGTGTAAATTGTTCCGTTTTAGGCTATACGGAAATATTATTTCTATAAATTTTCAAGGGGGCATTCCCTACAACGAGCAAATTATTTTCACAAACCGATTAAAACGAGCTAGATGTATAGCAAAATATTTCAACAATAACATAAATCGATAAATATCTCTTTCAAGAACAGTGTTCTCATATAGCCACGTTTTCTTATTAATCGCTATAACAAAAACTGTAAAAGAAGTGTTTATGAAGGTTTAACGGAATTATTACACGTACGAAAATGCTAATTTTATGGATCTTTGCAGGAATATTGAACTGAAACGTTCCGTTTCGGTGGCAATATTGTCACTTATTTGAATTCAAATCGGTTTGAGGTTATTTACATTTATTCCAGATTTAGGATATGCCTCTTTGATGTAAAAGAGTAATTTTAAATTTTGAATTTTTCATAGTATAGTTTCGTGTGTTTGGTTCTGCTTTCACTCTGTTTCATTAAAACAATCATTCAATCATCATTCTTTCACGCTGACCCAATGCGTCAAGCCAGCTTATCTCCGCCGAGGATTTTGAAGGCGTCTAAGCATGTTATACGTGTTAATTTGCCTCCTCCCAATATTTGATAAATGTTCATTCATCCTCCTCTGCTCACTTTCAATAACTGCTAGCCGGCTCTCCAGCCCGCCTTGCTTAAAGTTCATGAACTCTGAAACACCAAGCTCGGACATTATAGAAGAAATGGGAGTAACCACACCTTGACCTCGTGGTAGAATTTGTCCAACAACCATCCCTAAACATAGCAACTCACCATAAGGGTCCTTTTTGAAAACAGCAGCCCCAGAATCGCCACTTCCGACAAAATGGACATTGCTGGTTGACCTGACTTCATACTGATGATGAAGTGTATATGTGTATGCTCGTCCGAACACCCTGTATCCGTGATCATGATCTATTTGTTTCACAACAGCATCCGAAAACATTACATAGCCCTCTGTTTTGCCCGTTGACGCTCCGAATTTGGTTACCCAGTTATTATTTTCGTCAACAGACGAGCAAACTCTTCCCGAGTCGAACTTCGATATATCTGAAATTTGTTAGTAGTCATAAATGTAATAATTAATTAAATTGTTTCCTTTTTTCAATTTTAACTCATGTACGTTGATCCTACAATGTATTATAATTAGGGATGACAATGAGTACTCGATTATTCGGTTACTCGATCGAACGTCCGAGTACTCGATACTCGGAAATTTATGTTTTTTTGCAAAAACTGTACGGGATCGTTATCAAAACACGCCAGGTGATGAGCAAAACTTTTATGGTTTAACCCGTAAGGTAGGCCCCTAAATGCAATATTCGAGTTGACAGTGTGATATGCAGGTATTGTTATGATTCTATGTCGCTTATGATCTTAACAAAACAGTATAGACGTAAGATTCAGCAAAGATAATATTGGGTAGTAGTTACAATAAAGTTTATAATCAGTTCCTTGGGTAACCTCTATAGAAAGGTAAGACTGTTTAATATATCGCGATAATCATTTTAAGAGTTAATTGTAATGTATCTGAATAATTAATATGAAATTGATAGAAAATCAAATTAATGTCAATATTTATATGAAGGTTTTATTCAAGCTATACCAGTATGCATATAAGCTTCCTGAGTATCATAGTGTACGTATGTGATCAGATTTTTCTAAATGGTCATTATTGCTTGACACAACTTTTGAGACCAGAATGGTACAATGTTCTATATTTGCAAAATATTATGTGTGTATAAGGTTGAGAAGCAACAAGGGATCTGGAATTTACCACAAATTGGCACATTGCTATCCGGAAAATATCCGCTGTCAGGTGGCCTCTGTTCAATTTGAACAACTGCGAGATCAACACCGGAAGTATTTCTCCCTCCAGATTTGTATATCGTTTCTTTGACTTGTCCGCAATTATTTCTCATTTCGTCATTTCTGTCAGGCTGATAAACATATCTTCTTTCTGTTAGCCATAATTTCTTTGACACGCGTCGAAACTTACGAAGTTCGTTGTCATTTAAAACAACATGTGCACATGTGATAGCACATAATCCATAATGCGGATGGTGCAGAAAACAACCCAAAGTACCAATCTGTGCTTGACATGCAATCTGGCAACCATTGCGTAACGGTGTTTGATAACCGCAAGCTGACACACAATTATGAAACTCGCCTTCTCTTACATCTACTGCAATGCCATCTAAGGACGACGGAAGTTCCTTTTCATCCAAAGGTATGTTACCTTTAGCCTTGACGTACATTACTATGCAGGCCTCCCGAATTAATCGATGTTTATTACTTTCAAATCCTTTCGATCGAACTCCACTCCCGGTAATAACTGAAAGGTATCTGTGATTCTGCATTAATTTCTTTGCATGCTTGTTTATGGTCGCTCTAATTTTTTCTGAATCATCATCGGACAGAATGTATTTTCTATCCTTGTCGGTTTCCATTACTGCAATATCTTCACCACTGTACTTACGTACTGGCCTAACCACAGTTGCATATTCAAGTTTCATCTCTTTTAGATCGGTACCTTCTTTAGTAGTAACAACAAACTTAATACTGTTCTTCTCTTTCGAATCGTATGCAGGCCAAACATCCAAAATATTGTTTGACTTGTTCCTTATGTAGGTGCATATCGTATCACAATTAGATTGGACAATTTGTATGCCCTTTCTAGTCATTTGCAATTTCGTCCATTGTGTGTTCAAAGTGTTTTGTTCATCTGAAAGTCCTAGGTCAGCTCCATCTTTAAATTACGAAAATGTTTGAATAGATAAAGCTTCATGAATGAGAAACAATCAACATAGAATTTAAGTGAAACTTTAAATTGCCTCTGCTTATTGTCATGTTTTTCATTGAAACGTTCGTGATATTAAATTGCATGCTATTTACCGATAGCTTGAATCGTAGTCAACAAGTTTTAGTAATCTAAATTGTGGTTTTGACCGAAATAACAAGCAAGTCTGATTTGTTATGTGAAATATGTGTGACCAATGATGTTTACCGCTCATGCAACATTTATCACGGTATTTTTAAAAAAGGGGTATTTTTGCTGCACGTAACATTAATGAAGAACTCAATTTTTTAAGTCAAAAGAATATTACTCAGTCTCGAAAAGGAGATTTTTTAGGTTTGCATATAGAATACGTAAGAAAAGCGCTTACATCTCTTAAGGGCCCCATTTCTAAAATATCCATTCTGTACATTTTCCATTGTTACAGAATACAAAATTGATTACTTGTGCCAAACATAATCACAAGACAGAAGCATTTGTTAATATCTGACCCGACTATCTTAAAGGCGGAGGCGGACATTGGATGTAGGTTGTGTGGATATTAGAAAGAACGACACGTAGATTATTTGAGCCTATTGCAATTAAATGAAACCGGATTTGAATACATATAATTTTAGTGCTTTTATATTGAATATAATACATATGAAACAAAAACAGTTTAAGGGAAATAACTCTGCAGTTACATAGACAATTCGGAAAGAAGTCGTGTGTTCATCCCCGCATAATGATGATCATTACTCACTTTCATGAAGTCTGCAGTTTAGATATACGAATACTTTCCAGAAACACACACTTTCCTGACTTCCCTATAGTTGTTTTAGGTGTTTATATCACTCATTTAATAAGAAACATTGTGGTTTTATAATTAAGTGTGTTGTCATATATAGCTAAAGTATGCAATCATTATATTCAGGAAATCACGCTTCTTTCATGCGAGCTGTCCATTCTTCTTTAATTTCAAAAGGTCAGATGATTTTAATTCTAAAGTTACCAAAACAGAACTTGGTACAGTAGCATAAAACCGGAGACAGTTACGTACAGACGACTTAAATTCAGTCGTATAGTTGTCATTTCACTCAGAATGAAAATAACGGTATTTAAACTTTAAACAAACCAAATATTGTTGATAACACTTACAAGATTCCAAAAAAGTAATTAATATCTTACCAGTTTTACTGATTTTAGGTTTGCTACCAGGTACCATTGCGTTGGCTGACAAAGAAGTACACTTGCGTTTTCGCTTGGTCGCCTAATCAAGAAATGAAAATATCATATTTATTATAATAAGGGGGGTCACTGGTGAGGTTTTGCACTTCCGGACATTTACATTTGTTATATTTAAAAAATGATGAGTTAACTGAAAAAAAAACAATTATGTAGTAGTAAACTTAGGCACAAAAGGAATATTTTAGTGTACAAAAATTGAATATTTTTGAGAAAAATATTTTTACCTAAATTGACAAATTTTGTCATATGCTAAAATGGGGGTAGAGGTACAAAAATAGTCATTTCTCAAAACCCGTTTAAGATATTCACTTAATTCAAACTGTATTACAAGAGTTATTTTAGGATATAAAAATAATTAATAACTAGTTCTTTTACAGTTCTTTGTTATAGACCTATGCCGTCATATATCAAAGCTCGTTGAAATCTAAAAACACATTTTTTGTCAGTTTTTATTGAATTTCTTTCTTATATGCACATTAACCCCCATTTTTTATTTTTGCATTCTAAAACAAAGGTTTTAATCAAACTGAAGGCAAACTATCTGAAAAATCTTGTTATTCCTTTATCATGAAATATTTATGTATCAAATATTGAAAAAATGAATTTTAGTAAATCGGGTGGGGTAATAATAAGGAGCGTAATATTTATTCAGATGATGATACATTGTTGTATAAATACCACTATCTCTAATTTTTCATCCAAAATGGCCATTATAGAGGACTGCTTACTTTAAGTCATTTTCTGTCTTTAATTGTCCTGCTAGTATGTGTGTTCCAGAATTTATGTATGCAAAAAATGATAGTCTTAATGACATGTAGAGTATTGTAACATTAGGGATAATGAGATAATTTTGAAATGATGCGATTTGTTTAGTTAATTTCATCTTAATGTCATCCCGATTTCATGTCTAAAGTACCTGATGTTTTCATCAATGTTCAATTTATTTACCTGGTAGTGCTTCTTAGATGCTTCAGTCTGTAACAAATTATCATGTTTCCGTTCTTCAACTCTTTTGATATATGTGGTATCAATATGAGATAATTTCCATTTCCTCACAGTTAATCGAGAAATTCCAGTCTCTGCGCTTATACTTGACACAGAATGTCCATTTTGAATGCGTTCGCGGTAGTCATTTTCCAGCTTTGCAAATATTCCCCTGCTTTTCCTGGGCATTGTGCTGTAAAATATCATAATTATCTTAACCTCTTGAAATTGACACTACAGTGCGTACTTTCTAGATCAGTAATAACGATGTCCTTGTTACTGCCAATGCTACATGTCAAAGTCTCTGTGATCTTGACCTTTGACTTTAATAAAAATTAATAGGGGTGTTCCACTGATAATGATAATTAATCCTATCAAGTTGTATCATTTAACGACCATTTCTTCTTCAGTTATGAATTGGAAACCATTTTAAACAAGAGGTCCCTTGACATTTGACCGCAAAATCAATAGTGGAAGACTGGTTATGACCTATAAGTGTACCACGTGATAGTAATCTAGGACCAACTGTTCGGAAACAATGAAAAGTGGACAAGATTTTCAAGTTTCAGGCCCGTGTTACATTGACCTTTGCCTAATGACCCCAAATTATTAAATGCACAACTTCACTTTATACTGATGCTTTCCACCAAGTGTTGTAAAATCATATACAGTTAATTATCATAAGCAGTAGACCATATGTCCATGAGCATACATGCAAATATAAATGTATAAACAGTAATACACTCATTCCGGATGTCGCACGCAGAAAGAGGCAGTGAGTTTTCATCACTGCTACCCGTGTACAGCTGGGCGGACTGAGGAACGTTTAACATCAATGTCTTAACCCACGGATACATGCGTGCAGGGACTGGTTTTCAAACCCGGTACCTCCAGTCCATGAGGGAGACGCCCAAACTAATGAGCTATCGACGCCCAACCGAGATAATTGAAGGTATAGATAGATATTATCTTTCTCTTCGTACATAGTTATAATTCTAACTCATATTCACATAATCATGTATAGAGAACGCTATAATAAGGATATAATGTGTAAACATCCTCTCCCTTTTAAAATACAAACTCAATTATGTGACCATAGCGTGATACATTAACGTTGTTATTAATGAAATCAAAATTGATTACATGATAACTGAACCCTACGTATGAATTTGATGAGACATTAGAGGAAATGTGAAAATTATCCCGACAGTAAATAGAATGATGACTTTATGGCTGTACAAATCGGAACCTTGATCCCCTGTATAACAAGCTCAGTCATTTATCAAATTGTAGTTTATTAAACTGCCGACATAAATTGGCATAAATGGTGGCGTTCCGTAAAATCCAAGATTATTGCCAAAACTTTGGCTTAAAACATAGAAATGTATAAATACACACTAAATATACTTTTATCATGAATTTGAGTAAAATTTATGGAACAAATTACATTTTTCCCTGAAGAGTGAATATTCAAGGTTAGAAGAGTTATTTTTAACAGCAGTCAGTCATTTTACCAATTTGATACACTTATGTGAAAAGAAATAGAATATGAATTATGGCTACTCAAAAAAGCTATACGTGTACATGTACATTGTATGTGTATCAGAAATAACAAGGATAGGTAATATACAAGCTTTTTTATTCTTGTTGATCGGCTCTACAGCTGAAAATAAACTTGTGGTATTCCCGGAAAACCCCAACAGGTCTCTATTTATAGCATGATTTATATCGAGGCCTGTCCTAAATATGTTTTCTGCTGGTTTCAGTATAAAATCAACATAGAGGGTGTATTTTTAAGGTTTAAACTGTTTATATGTCTTACAAGGCTTTTCCTATTTAATTCCTGAATTTCAATGAAGGTATGAGAAGCCTAAATCGGTGAAAACCTGAAGCAGGCTATTTTGTCTAGGGAACATGCGGAGCTACACTATGTGTTTGATTGCTGATTGGCTGAAACTTAGCGGACACATACGGGAAAAATTCTTTTGATGTAATCGCTGAATGGTAGATCGCAAATGAAATATGAAGAGAACAATCTGGATATAAATCATTATTAAAATATTTGGTATTTGAAAATACTGACATATTTGGTCGGTGACCACTTAAACTGCCACGAAAATGGGGATGGTGTCATTCATAAAGTACTGGCATCAAGTATTTGATCACATGTATATATTTTGTTATTTTTATGTGGGACTAAGATGATTCTACAAAATAAAGCGCATTTCAGCAGTCGGTGATATTTTGGGTAGTCGCTCCGGCAGAAAACCTTATAATGTAAGTCTATGGAAATGTATTTAGGCTACTTATACCTGAATTCAGATGTGCTGGAATTGGTTGTAAATTCTGCTGCAAGGAACGGGTGCGCTGTCGTGAGGAAGATTTGTGTGTGGGTTATACATTTTGATTATATCATTTGAATTGATTTCTCTCATTCGTGATGGCTGTTTCTTTAACTCATTTTAAGTCAAGTTATACAGCTTTTATAATGAGTATATTATCTGGCACGAAATATGCAATATGTATATAATTAATGTAGAAACAAATGAGAAACACAAAACCAGTGATTAAGGTATCTTTATCTCATACAGATAAAAAGAAAAAATACTTCATCAATAACTATTTCACCTGTCTGTCTGTTTGTCCGTGAGTCCGTCTGTCAACCCGTCCGTCTGTCTGTTGCCTGCATGTCTGTCATGTTTGTCTGTAGCTGTCTGTCTGTCTGGCTGTCTACAGTTTCCACATACACATTCCAAAAATCACTCCTCCTCATATATCCATGGCTTACAATTTTGACAAAACCATTGTACATTTTCATTCAGACTTTCCAACACCATTTCAAGTTCTGTTTTATTTAAACACGCGTCATGGTACCACATGTCTCCTCATCACACCCATATCAGTTATCTCCAATCAACTCGTCCATCACACCCCCTCTTCTCCACAAACATAGCACACGTACTGCCTAGCGGCCATGATCTCTGCCTGGCTAACCTAAATGAAAAAAAACCCAATAACATCGTATTTCACTGATTTCTACTTCTAGACTGCAATAATGAATACAGTGTATATAAAAACTTATAAAACATTGTTTTAAATCGACAGTTACTAGAATGAAGTTCAATTATGAGTGTGTTGCGTGATATAAATATACCTTTGAGTTAAGTTTATAGATACTCAGTTCTTTCTTCTGTCTTTCCTTATCTATTTTTTGTTCTTTCATCTGTTGTTTTTCCTTTTTCTCTTCTTCTTCTTCCACTCGTTTTTTCTCGATCCTTTCTTCTTTAGGCTGTTGTCGCTTAGCTTTTCTCTCCTCCTCCAGCTTCTGTTTTTCTTCTCTTTTTTCTACCTTTCTTTTTTCACGATCTTCTAGCTTTTTCTTTTCTTATTTATCTTTTTCCTTATAATATTTTACAACATAACATCAAAACCTGGCATTTATCAAACCACATCTTTTCAAGATAGAAATTTTCTTACCCAATTAAGCGTGTTTTCAGCACGAATGTAAACTACTCTATAGATTATTTTTATTATTTACACTGTGTCACTTGTTGAAATGTAAAATACCGTTTAAGCATGGCAACTCGTGTATGTCCAGCCTATTATATTAGCAATTATAGTTCGACCCACTTTCCTTGCCAATCAGATTGCTCCATTTCCTTCAAAATTCGCAGATTTATTTCCATAATTTACTCAAGTTCGCTGTATGAGAAAAAAATAATTGTTAAATTGTTCCGATTTAATAGACTCAGACCACTGTCTACACCAAAATTGCGCATGCGTCGTAGTGATGGGAGTAGGCAAAATTGGCAACACACGTTAACAAGATTGCAATAGGAGTGCTTTGTTAAATTTCAATATTACAAAAAAAGAAAGAATGCTTACTTTTCTGGACTTTATCCTTTTTATTGCAATAACAAATCACTAAACATAATCCTCACTTTATTATGAATGAAATGCGCAACAAAGTGTTGAAATGTTTAAACAGTATAATCCTTTCTATTTAAATGAAATAAAGTAAATAATGTCCTTTTTTAATGAACTTACTCTAGATTGTTAATTCACATGTCCATGATTACCTTTTTACCGTCGGGTTAAATGATCACAACATTTTCTATCAAATGTGGAATGTTGAGAGTAACCGTCACGTATAAACTTGGCCCGCTATATAATGATAGGGTGTTGATGGTTATCAATTGACATGACGCGAAAGTATCGATCGCTCCGCCTACCGACAAGGCGATCGATAGATAGCAAAATCTCGGACACGCTTTAGTGTTCAGGCAGTATATACATGCTGATCTTGCACATTTTGACTGGGTTAGAAGCACATTTAAAAGGGATTGTTTTGTTTTATTTATCGAAATTTTATGTTTTCTTTTTATAAATGAACAAGATCTAATCACGCATTATGTACATACATTTTAAACTTACCCTTCAAGACGGGGGAAATGAGTGTACAAAATGCCGAAAGGATCTCGAAACGGAAAATATTTTAAATATAAATTAAAAAAAACATTTTATATAATATAGTAATGTAAACAAATGTATTTACGATGCATTTTCACAGGTTATTTTTTCACCACCATGGAAAATACGCTCGTTCATATGTAGTATTTTTTGCACGCCGTAGTAAGTATTTACATGTATCATGGTATTTTGTTCTCAACATGTATCAAAATATAAAAGTTTGAAGTTTCAAAGTTAATCGGCAAGCGGCATTTGTAATGGTGATAGCGATGTCAGAGGACAAACAATTATTACCTATTAAATACAAACGAAACATTCAAGTTTTAATTAGATGGATCATTAATGTTTATTGTACCATGAAATCCGACCAGTCAAGCAGGGCGGCATTGAGATACATAACAAACATATCTCGCGGTGACTTACCGAAATAAAGGCAAGATGTCACACTGTATATTATGTATCATCTTCTGATGTACAGCAATGTACAAAATATTTGTGTCAGAACATACATAATATGTAATGCGTACAGTTAGTGCAGATTACATTTTTTTAAAACTTCTTAACAATTGCCCTCTGCCTATCTATATTTAATATTAGTTAAAAACTATAATTATTAATTCTAATATTATTCCTAGAAATTAAGGTTTCGTATGATACTCGCCGACATAGACGAAGTATATGATTATAACTAAACTATAATTCTTTCCGCTGAAAGTTACCGTAAAAAAATAAAGCGTTTGCAAAAAGATTTTAATTAATGTAGATATGAATTATTATAGTATGACAAAAGTAACCGAAACATTTGACATGGTTCACGACACGGACCATATATACACATTAGGTCCGTGGTCACGATCTTGTGCCGGTTTAACTGTTTCTGTAAGCAAAGTATAATTTAAATTTCTTTCAGTTCTTGGTGTTAACTTGATATAAAACCCTTCGTAGTAATTAAATTTACATTTTCATCATTTTTATATATTTTTTTTACATAAAACATTCAATTATCCAAGATGACAATGACCCTACATACGCAAGCTCCTCTACCACATGTCGGGGGTAAAAACTCTCGAAAACAGAATGTGTGGAGGTGTGTAAAAATAGTGCCTTTTGATTGGTCAGTCGAACGATTTGATTGACAGTCGGCGTCATGTCAATTGGGTAAGAGACTCGTCAGTTTCATCGAAAAGAAAATCGTCTCCCAATTCAAAACTGAAATCCATTTCCCCCCCGGAGGCTTTCAATCTAGCAGTTAAAATGCGCCAAAAATTTCCAATAAATCGTCGCTTACACAACACATGCAGACACATTATTTCTCCACCGGAAGTTGTTGATTATAGAAACTATTGACGATCCAGACCTCTCTGCTTGGTACTCTGCCCTGGAAACAGGGTACGACTAGAGCGTTACGTGTCTGACCAAAAGTTTATTATATTATTACATAGTAGTTATTGTTTATATATTTATTCAGGCATTTATATCATTATGGCAGAAGAGGGAGCTGCTGGTAAGAATCTAGCACCCATAAGGATAAGCTATGCTTCTGTAGAAGGGTTGCAGGGTATCCCTGGGATTGGGAGAAGGATGGCGAATGCCATAGTCGCGACCCAGTGGTCTGTTTCCGATGAAGCAGATTTCTCGGGGGCGTTGAGGCAGCTGGAGTCCAGACTAGAGGTATGGCTGGAGAGGAAGATTGCGGCTGCCCCAGCAAGCCTGAAACTGCAAAAGGGGTAGAACCGCCCTTTGGCATAGCCGGGATCGACGGGAGAGTATAGCAGAAGCCTCTGATAGCATTGTAACGAGAAGGGGCATGTTAAAAGAGACTGCCCAAAGAGAAGAAGGGATTTGAACTAGAGAGTTCTCCACGGGGGTCTAAGGCGGGGACCACATAATCAGAGCAGAGGTAAACACTGCAGCCTAGGTCATAAGATTATCAGTCCCTTGGTTACCAGCCCCCTAAGCTTAGAGCAGTGAAACTGATAGCTGCTGGAGGGGTTATGGTTGTGTCCGGTTTTGTGACAGGTCTCTTTAACACAAAACTGGGAACCCGCTGGTTTAGCGAGAACTTGTATGTGGTCCCAATTGGGCAATAATTGTTCTTGGAAGTTGACATCTTGATTTTCCGGGGTCAATCTGTTTTGGAAATAGGGCGGGGTCCGCATCAGTCATGTGTCTCCCTAGCCCCACTGATAGGTTCAAAGACATTAACAATGGTTTGGAGATAGGAAAGGCCTTTGCAGTAGAGCACTGCACTGAGTTATATTCCGATCCAGCCAGCTGTCCAATGGGAAACTAGCTTGGTATAATAGATCACAGGAACATGGGGTTTGAGTATGGTGATGCAGATCGGCCATGGCTCGGCTAGAGGAAACATGGGACTTAATGGTGTGGTACACTGGATGAAACTGGAGAATCTTGTTCTTTGGGTGCACATCAAGGGGGTCAGGAACACAGTTATGGTGAAACATGCAGGGTCCAGCCTCCAGATGCCGGATGTGCTGGACAAGGTGTGTCATTTTGTGTTGGGGCACCAACGCGACCAGAGCGTCAGCTTTGTGGTGGGGGGGGGAGGGAGGGGGTGGTTCGGGAAAGAAAGAAGGTTCATTGCATTTGGGCCTAGTCCTCGCATGTGTGGATGTTGTGGTGCTTCAGCGGGGTCTGCATGGAGGAACCTGGTCAGCTCCTTCATGTCTTGGGTCCCTGATGGCACGCGACACATCATCCAGTGGGTATGAGTAGGACCATCGGTAAGCCAGAAAAAGCTAAGGAGACATCGATAGTTCAGTAGAAACTGGTGCAGCTAAGCGGTGAATAGGTCCTCGGTACCGGACACTGTACAGTGTCAGGGTTATGTACAGGTAAGGGGAGCAACAGATTGGCCCCCGATTTATACTACGGGTAAAAGGCTTCAGATATGTAAGAGAAGTTTACTGGGTATGGTCTGAAAAGGGTTGCTACCAGAGAGTGGGCTGAACTGAGCCGGGCCGAGGTCCCTAGTCGGGCATGCCCTTGTTCGGCCCCATCTGGGCCATTCGAGTCGTGATGGGGAGGCGATCCGAGAGCGGGCCCGACCCAGTCGTAGGCACCATCGGAGTCGTGATGATGACAAACGCCTAAGACAGCAAGTTCGCCCTGCGACCGGCGAGACTTGCAGTTATGGAGCTACCTGCCCCCAGACCAGAGTGACAGACAACTAGGTCAACGATGTGTGCAGTCATGGGGCTACAGGTACAGTGGACTCGAAGGCGACGGCAGTGGCCACTGACCTCAGCATAGTCAACGTTGATGTCCTCACTACTAAGTGGAAAGTCGGGCCAGGCCACCAACAGTTAATGTACATTAGTGGCTGTACATCAGGCGAGAAGCCCCTGAGCAGCAGTGAGCCAGGGGTGTGTGGTCCCACAGAGCAATGTTTCGGCATAACTTTCAGACCTGTTTACTATTTTTGGACTGTTTAACATCTACCGCTCTGTGGGACAGTAACAATTCAAAATTATTCAAATTAACATGAAACACAAACACCTAGCCAGAGCGGCTGAGTATCCGTACCTAGAGGGAACCGTCCGAAGCCAGGATGTGGCCATCTAGGGCAAGAGCGGCTGAGTGAAGCTACCTAGAGGGGCCCGTCCGTAACCAGGATGTGGCCATCTAGGGCCAGAGCGGTGGAGTAATCGTGTCTAGGGAGGCCCGCCTGCAGACAGGCCGTGGACTTCTATGACCAGAGCGGCGAAGCATCACATCTATAGGGGCCCGTCCACAGCCTGGACGTGCATCTGGGGCTAAAGACGTGGTGCGTCCCTTGGGAGATCCTGCCTACTGCAGATACCGGGACAGGGCACACTCCTTTTAGGGTTGGGAGGAGTGTAGTGATCGGGCCCTTCGGCAGTCTGTTACCGCAAGAATTAAGGGGTCTGTGTGGTGACGTCATCCAGTTTCGCAGAGGATCTTGGAATCGGGCAGCCATCATGCAGGGCACTCCAGCAACCGAGATATACGTATAATCGAATGACCCGAGCAAATTGCATAGGTATCAGGTAAATGTCCCTTGTATTGACATCCCTTTGAGTTTTATTATGTTTCAGAGTGGAAACAACAGTTATATTGAAATGTTAAAGGTCGATTATATATTATAAATTATTATTATAATTATATTCACTGTGCTCGCTCGAAAATTAATTTCTTAAAACAACAGAATTTAAACTATAACCTATACTTAATATATTATATCTCTACATGTACGAGAGATGCATAATGTAAACGAATATGTTGACTACCTGAAACAGAATGTAGTTGGCCATCTTTGCAACTCTTTGGTAACAAACATATCCTGGAATATATTACTTTCCCATAAGTCGAGTTAGCTTTAATAGGCAATTGTGGGATCGTTTGTAGACAACTTGTGGTACTGTATTTACGGTAGTGATTTGGTTTTATTGTATTTGTTTAGCTTTATAATTAGATAAATATATCGAAATACTGGTTGGCTGTATCGCAATACTGGTTTGACCGTATGGCTGCACCCCAAATTACTGGATTCTTCTAAAAGGCAACCTACGTGGCAGGTATTTGTTTGTGTTAAAACCAGGCCACTATTCAACAAAATACATTTTCGATCTACAGTAAAAAGTGGAAAGAGAAAATCTTATCAGAACGCATGAATACACAGTCTGATCATGACCCGACATGTTTTTTTCCTTTGTTTACAGTCACGGTAGTCTCATTATTTCGACTCCGAAGGCAAACCGATTTTACAGGCTGATAATTTTGTAGTTGTAAGCCTTTTAACGGTTTGCCAGTAATAAAAACATCAGATCTATAAAATGGTTCAACTCGTTCAGCCGAAGTAATTAGGCTAAAGTCCCGACTGACCCTGGAATATATCCCTGCTGACCCTGGGATATTTTCAAGACAGACACAGGGTGCTGAGAGACAGATATGCAGATGCAAGGAAATCCAGGTACCAGACTCAGTCCTTTTACAATTAGACCCCTTGGTTCTTTTACCATAAATGGTCCAAAATGTGCACCTCTGCACAACCATATTGTTACCTCTTCATAGTCTTCAGTAACTTATTGTAACTCTTGGTAACCTTTGGTTACCAACATCTGTTGTGTTCAACTGCCAAATTTTGATACTGTACTCAAGTGGCTTTTGTTTTCATCCATATTCCTAAACTTACATTTTGGTTACTTTAGTGACTACTGCTTTGCATACATCTCATTTTTACTTTGGAATTTACATTTTCGGCCCTATCTATCTTTCACACGCCCTAATCTCATTTATATTATCATAATACAAAAAAAACAATATTTTTATAAAATGTAACAAACATAATACACAGAAGCATACACGAATATCTTAAAGTGACATTATGCGCATTTTTTTTTCAAGTAAAAATCCAGCCGAAAACGGTGTGTGTACAAAAGTGTAGAGGAAATAATAACTTTTAACCCAATACACCAAACTCTTCCCGCTACCAGTATGAAAAAAATACTTTCCAAATATTGATTTTCTTATTTGACTGGGAGAGTCAATTTAAGAAAAGAACAACTGCATGCAGGAGTTGGTTCGCTTCCACTGCCGAAATCTCTACCAACATCAACGATGACACATTAAACTATCTATATTTTATGCGTCCGATTTTTTTTATATTTAAAGCACCAATTTCAAATACTAATGCGGCATAATCATTAATTTAACACATTTAAATGCACAGCAACCAAAAATTGCTTTTATAAAACTGTCACCAAAAATACACTTTGTGCATGAATATGCGCATAATGTCACTTTAATCTTTGGCCGGAATGGACATAAAATAAAGCCGAAACGTCAGCATAATTTTTTGAGGCCGAAAAGTATTGGGGCCGAAACGCCTGGCTTCGGATCAAATTAAAAACATCTCAGAATTTGTTCAAGGCGTCACTTAAGGTTCATGCAAGGTGAAATAGTCCTCATCGTGAATTGTGGCCTTCAAATTTGTATACTTTATTAGCAAAATAACCACATATTTCATGCACCAAAATGTTCAGAAAATTCAGTAGAAGCTTTCTGTAGTAACTGTTTGGTTCAGAAATATTGTTTGTGCTTCATACATGAGTACCATGGGATATTTATGTAGAAAACACCAAACTTTTCTATTTCAAATATCATTTCTCAAATTTGATTACTATCATGTGCGCAATATAGTAATCTAGGTACTCCGAGTAATAAATATCAATAATATTAGTTCATTGCAAATACCAGCCATTCATTTTTTTTGACAGTTTTTCCGCATATTTTGAAACATGCATTTCATGTACTGCTCCATCAAAATCAAGCGATACACTGGACAGTCTGTCGTGTATCGGCTACGTTGCATGCACATTTCTGTAAATTTTGACACACATAATTAGGTCACCAACATAGTAAGTGTTCATGACAAACATGCACAGTTTCTCTACAAATCAGGTGTATTACAATACTACAACAGTTCATAAAATGTTACAGGGTACCAATGCTGCACATTATAAATATACAGTATACATTTACGGTTTTTATGAGAATATTTTATGAAAAACGTAGATCGTCTAAAGCTCGTTGCATGCAATCAAGATGGCATGTTTCGGTAGATAAACACGTGATCAAAAGACAGTGTATTCGTCCACGTACGAAATCTCTGTCTTTGTTTATATACTCTGATAATCTTCATGAATAATATACAATGAACCGGTTTCTAATTTACGCGAAAGAAGGAACTTCATCCATTTTGTTAGTTTTACGTTTTGGCGTTGGAAAAGATCCAAGTGATCAAAACAATATATTCGTCCGCATGGGAAAAATGATCACGTGGTCAAATCAGTATCTATCCGCATAGCAAAAAAAGTTTTAAAGTGCTTTCATGTCACAATTGTTGTGTTCTATATTTATTCATTTTTGATACAAAATATATGTTTGAACACTTTTGCTGAAATTTAAGCATAATTGTGTTGTAGAGCTGTGTTCAAACCGTTCGATTATAGAGAAGTACTGCGGTTTTAAATGTAGAAATTGGTTGTTTCGGAATACGGGTACTATAGTTGTCGTCACCACACAACTAAAACAAACGGTCCTTGCGTACATTATTGTTATGATATTCTCGAAACGTCTGTGTGTGTTTTTGCATTTCAAATGGTTTGAACAAAGACATGATGGACCAAGGCTCGATAACACCTCATACTTTCATATTAAATAGGCGTTAGTACAATGTCGTATTAGAGATTGGTAGGAATATACATTCTACTTACTTTAGTTTACACTTTGTATCAAGGCACGTCACATATGAGGTCTTCTGTTTCAGTCCTATCTCAGTATTTCCAAAAAATAAAAAGTGCGAAGTATTTAAATGTTTCTTTAGTGTAAATACACGATTAAACACAATTTATCTAAAGATCTGAAATTCCGTTATGTGTTAAATAATGTCGAAGCACACTACTACAGAACAAGCACAAAAATGACATTAATCTTAATATCTGAGTACTTCCTGTACTTTGATCGATTTTGCTATCTATGCTATCAGATTAAAATCACAATTGTATTGTAAATTGAATAACTTTGTTAGTTTGTTTTAAGCTCTTTAGTTTCTAACTGAGGGTTCTTAGGAATTACATTTTACCATGATACTTTTGATTTAGAATCAAAACTGTAACCATTAGACAAGTGGCACACGAGAAAAAGACTGACCTGATAACATGGCACTCTTTGGAGTTTTTTTTATAAACATCAGCCTAACTTTTGTGGTATCTTTTAACAGGGATTATCTTCCTTTAATCAAATTTCGTGGATAAAAGCTTTTATTTAATGATAGTATGTAGATCAAATCAATCATACATCATTTAAACAATTTTGAACAAGTGATAATAAGATGATTTTTTTAAAGTTTTTCTTTCATAGGGTTTTGCTAATACAGTATAATTGAAAACTTCGTTCTAAAAATAAGGTTACAGGATTGCCACATTGATAAAATTTAGTTTATCACTAAACTTGGATGACATTACATGACATTTGGATGACATTAGATGACATTTTAATCTATCCAACGATAGATACTGTTACTATAAAAAGGAATTTGATGGAAGATTTAACATATACAATGATAATTCGCACGTATACTATAAACTCAATGACACTTACATCGATTGGGAAATAACACAAAAAAATGAGGACCTTCAGGGTAATTTCTGAAAACGCAAACCACAGATTTTCTCATTTTCATACATTTGCATTTTTAATACAGGGAATCACGTGGTCCAAATTGGTGTCAAACCCGCAAAATGGCGGCTTTTTAACGTCGATTCGACCGGAAAATAGCCATAAAATCAGGTAATGCTTCATTACTACAGAATTTCTTATTTGTGCTCTAGCCCACCTTATGGCCAGAGGAGAGCCCTTTCCGACGATGTATGGCAAAGTTTTCAAACGCTCCTTGATTCTGAGAACACTTCAACACAAATCTTTTCCGACCACATTTTGCAGTGGTGTTGTTCACACCAAAACCAAAAATATTTACGAAATATTGTCTCTAAGACCATTGTGATGAATCAAAGTACCCAAAATGTGTTTTGTACACTTCAAACTAGTCTATGGAGTCTTTATCTTTTCCAATTTTGACAATTAATAATTATTTTTACATAGTTTTGTCAATCGGTTTTTTACACGCATGCTTTTTCGAAGTAACGTTATCGACGCACGGAAAATGTAATTTTGAGCATGACCGACTATCTAACACTATTTGTTGTGTTTTGTTATTTCTTTATCTTCAGAATACATGAAGTAATGACACCATCTTGCAAAGTCTATAAAATTTGTAGGCTACAGTTCCAGAGCAAGTCTGGTCTATGCAGCTACGAAAAAAGGCACCTTATCGGTGCTGCGGGCACAAGTTGTACAGCAGGGCAAACTTAGTTAGGCACCGGCACTCGTATGTAACTTAGTCAAAATACAGTTTATCTGCAAATACCGGTATATAAATCAGTGATCATTCAACAGTCAGTACATTTGTCATTATGATTATTTTAATTCTAAAAGAACTAGGAATCGCTGTTAATAAAAGAAACAAGTACTAAACCTCGTTCAGAAACGTAATCACATAAATAAATACATAAATAACCTCAATTGTTAAAGTCACAAAGAGCCATAATACAGCAGTTTATAGGCAAGTTTCAATGAAATCTGATTTACTAGTATTGATGAAGTATTTGTCTACATGAAATGACAATTTGAAAGTAACAAAGGGCCATAACTCTGCTATAAAGTTAGTTTCTGAACGAGGTATTGTACTTGTTGTTCAAAGGGACTATGCCTGCCTGTTAAATGACCTAAAACGATTAGAACGAAAGTAAATCTACAACAACAAATATCAAACGAATCAGCCAATCCATCTTACTGAAATTTAACACCTCGTCCAATGATGAATTTACACAAGTAAAGTATGCTTATAGCACAGACATATATATATATATATATATATATATATATATATATATATATATATATATGCTGTTGATCAACTTGCAAGTTGAAAAATATGTATAAAATCACTCTCTTAAAATGATTAGACCGCCTCCTTGGTAGACCTGTTAGCGTCGCTGCATAACTTTAAATTAATGTAACCTTTGCTTGATTAAGGGTCAAGGGTTCAAGCGGTGCTACCGACTATGTTTTTTATGTAAGAAAGCAGGACAGTGATCTAGTAGGCTTACTTGTTCTTCCCAGGAATGATAGCTAGGTAAACTGTCCCCATGTAAACCCGCCCAGGACGTTAAACTCTACAACAGCAATAAAAATACTAGATTTGCGTAGATGCACGCCCGTGCTAGTCTGCAAATAAATGCATTAAAAACGTGTCACATATCAAGAACAGAGCTATACATAATTCCTTTAGAATTGAAAGAATCATATTGACATAGTGTTTAGATAGACTACTGACTGTTGAATGATCATTAATTTATATATTTGAGCATTCATTTATATATTAAAGTTTAATGAACTTGTATAATTATGGTGAAATATTGTTTGGAACGAGTCGATTTGGCGGGAATAACGAGCTTGCGAGCCCGCTAAATCAATAAGTTCAAAGTGATATTTCGCCACACTCGGTTCAATAATGTTGTTTATACGTGACGTCATTATCATGAAAAACTGAGACGTCACTTCAATGGTAAGAAATTTCAGCTGGCATCCGCAATCTTGTTTTTAAAAACGAAGACTTTTCCTACGGATGCAGGTTTGAACTTTGAAATGTGAATAAATCATCTTGATATATTATATATAGATGTATTATTATTATTATTATTTCAGGAACTGGTATGTTATGTATAAGTGCATAACTTTGATAACATTTAGAGGTTGATGTATTGAACATCATACAAATGTAGCTGCCACATGTATTCTTAAGATGGTTATTTCTACAATGTACATGTACTAGTTGCTTCTTTGGATTGTTGTTTTCTATCCTAAAAATTAGGAAATAAGTATTGTACAGAAATTTATTGATGGGATATGCATGTAAGAAATTAATGAGTGAGATATTACTGGACCTTTCAGAAAATAAATCCTCATTTAAAAGAAAATTCACTCTTCGCCCTTTCACGTCTTCTTTTTTTTTATCTTAATCAGGTGCACCGTGTTTATTGGGGAAATTTTCTTTTATCATGCAACTACCATCATATCTGACCGAAAAAACAAACAGCACGGCATCATAAAAATAGAAAAATAAAATTATTGTTGTCGGTATTCATTTTCTTAGTTAGATCATTTGCAACCTCTCTACAGTAATTTGGAAGCAACATTTGAGAAAAAGTTTATTTTCATTTTTTTTATCACTATCTAATTTTTACAGTAATTTCTTAATGCGTGATTGAAATCTATCAAAAACTGTCTTTAAACCGCTCACTTTTCACTCAGCAACTCTCAAGTTCCTCGTTTGTTAGAATACCACAGTCTTGTTGTTGTTGTTGAGCCCACGGCGCTGTTTTTGAAATGTCTGTGTTTTACATGGAAATTCTTGCGTGTGTCTTTGCAAAATTTTTGTAACATAAACAATAAAAGATTTATAAATAGTCTGATGAAGGTACATGTAATTATATATATATAAATAAGTTATATTTATGTTGTTTTTATCGTTTTTGTCCTTTGAATTGTAGAACTATTTTTTGATGCACATGTAGTAATTTGAAATCATTTTCTTTTACAAATACAGTTACTTCGTCTACTTTAGGATCCTAAAAATGTAAAAAAATACATGAAGATTTTGCATCATAAATAGAATATAAGTCAACTGTCTTTTGACAACAGGTGATATCAGGTTCGGCAGATACGATCGGAAAAGGCTCGGCAGAGCCTCTCCTTTTCCAACCCAATCTACCTCACCTAATATCACATGTTATCAAAAGATAGTTGCCCAATAATCTATATTGCTCCAATTGTGATAATAATGGGAGCAATATAGATTATTGGGCAACTATCTTTATCAAGTATTAAAAATGTGACATTGTTATGACCCTGGATTACGTTGCAACATATTAAGGGTTATTTCAACAATGCGTAGTGTCATTAAGATAGTAATTTTCTATATACTTGTGTTTCAAGGACCGATTACCCGCTATCTCAATTCAATGCATGATTAATGTGATGAGTAAGCCCTCGTAAGGTATATATATTTAACCCATACTAAAATAACGCAGCTGCGATCTCTTCCAACTTGTTAGGAAAAACAGGTAAATCCAGAGTTGTTTATTATTATTATATTTACAACAGATATCCTTATTCTCATTGATCCTAATCACACTTTTATGTTGACAATGTTTATCTTATCAGAAAATTAGGTTTTACGGTGGAACATGTGCATTTGTACTTAAGATATTCCGACCAAAAAGGGATGTCGGAAATATGTTTAGTATAGTAAAATCTAGCAAAGTCACACGAATAGAAAGCAATACAGATTTAAGTCATTTAAGTGTTTTTATATATATGTATTTCATCTTTATTGGTAGTACACTACATGTAATGTCTTACATGTATAAAAATCACAAAAGCTGACTAAAGTACATCTCCTCAATATACGCTACTTCCTTTTCAGAAAATCGTGTACTTTTGTCAGATTGAACAAATCACATTGCACTCGGTAATACATGTCTAACTTTTTCAGATATTCTTATAAGTAAGATAACCAGTCACTTCAATAAATCTAAACGAATTTTTATTCTGAAGGATAGAAAACTATACATTTGTTAAAACTGAAAGGTGATCCGAACTATCCTGTTCGAAAGTTGTCAGTTATATGATTCAGTTTACCTTGATTATTAGCGTTAATAAGTCATTCCATTATTAAAATCCTTTTGTAATCACAAATGTTTTAGCACAGATTGTTCTGTATAATTGCATTTTTGCATTTCAAGCATTTATTTGTTTCCGCCATCAAGTTGTCGACTAAACGGGTACGCGACAACTTAAAATTTAAGGTTTAATTTCTACTTTTCGCTCTGAAAAAAATCCACGAAAAGTAGAAATGCTGAAGTTTTGGATTCGATAATTATCGCGCAATTGTCAACTTGTCGACCTGTTATTTAGCACGAAAGGTTCCTTGTAACTGCCTAATTTCAACTTCTCGCGCTAAGAACATCCAACGACAACTTGAGAAGTTGAAGTTTTTACACGATAATTGTCGCGCAACTGTCAAGTTGTCGACCTAAGGTGTAGGGAGAAAAGTTGAAAATAAAACCTAAAGCTTGTCGTGATTTGCCGTAGGGTCTTTTATCACGACAAGCAGAAGTTTTATGTTCTATTTTAAACTGTTCGCCCACATTTATAGTCAAATATCACAACAGACAATGATTGATCCTATAAGTAGGAATCCCCAGACATTGCAAAAAATGTAAAATGCACTAATTCTAACTGGCCTGGACAGTAATCTACTGTCAAAAGCACCCGAAATATAACTCGAAAGGCAGCAGGCCTGTTATATTTCCATCCGGTCTGTGCGCACTATAATTGCAGTAGGTCACCCAAACCATAAAATAGGTCATAGCAAGTAGTACATTCAGCAATGTCCATCTTAAAACACATCTTTACTTTCGCAAATTACCTTTCGAGCTAAAACATATGTTATATATAAGATCACCACTACAAATAGTACAGTCTTACTCAGATACTGAAAGCCCAAAAAATCATATCAAAGACGACTGAGAATGGTACTGGTTAGATATCCAGGATCAGGACTAGTAGTGCACTTAAGATTTGTCCGAGAAAAGCGGTAGTTACGAATCATGATCTGCACTTACTTCTCTTATTAATTATGATCTCTTTTAAAAAATCTTCCAACAGAAAACCTACATTTTCTTAAAAAATTTCAGGACAACCATAATAAATTTTCGAAACATTTTTACAACAATTGCAACAAACCAATTTATCTAACAATCAGTATCTACGAATCATGATCTGCACTTGATTTATTTTTTAAATGATGTCTTTCTGGGATTTTTTTACAAAAAAACTTACGTTTTTCTAAATTATTTTTTTTTCATACTAAATATAAACACTTTCGGAATAGTTTTATCAAAATAAGTACAAATTAATACTTGTATTAATAAATAATAAGTACAATATTCTAAAATCAAATATCTAGTCTGTAAAAGTGTGTGCTTCATCCACAGTAGGTGATTGAAATGGCATCCATTAGCAACCCGCTGATGAGATAATTACTCTTGTCTCATCTGGCATCATTGGTTGATTTACTATTCGTTTTAGGGCTTATTCTCGGGTAGTTATCAACCAACATAGCATTATTTTTATCTCTATCTTTAATATAAGAAGTAAGCTAGGCAGACCTTTTTTTTTTTGTTTTACAAGCATTCTATAATTTTTCAAGACATACAAAATACATTTTTTAATAACTTTATAGTAAGTAAAGAATGTTCATACCAAAATACTGATTCTAACATGACATCTGGTCATGTTAGAATCGAAATAGCATCCTTTTCAGCGTTGTTATCGTCTAATAAACAATGATTTGTCGTAATGAT
Source organism: Saxidomus purpurata (assembly GCA_022818135.1). Taxonomy (NCBI): domain Eukaryota; kingdom Metazoa; phylum Mollusca; class Bivalvia; order Venerida; family Veneridae; genus Saxidomus; species Saxidomus purpurata. Next base: position 38,409,516 of record JAFMSR010000004.1, on the reverse strand, counting down.
GTTCAGTTATTAACCACGAAGGCCTTCGTGGCTATTACAATGTATTAGTACTCCAAATCATTGTTTATTAAACAATGAACACCGATGGAACGGATGTTATTTCATAAATATTAATTTAAAATTTATCTAACTTTTTCACCAATTAGTAATTACATCACCAACTTAATGGTTTATTAGTAAAACCTATCGCCACTATATGGAACTCTATTCTTAAATTGTTTTTATAAAGTGGCTAAGTTTTATTATTATACCCCCAAAACGAAGTTTAGGGGGGTATTTGGAGTCACCCGGTGGTTGGTCGGGCGGTCGGTCGGGCGGTCTGTTGCATTTTCCTTGTCCGGAGCATAACTTGAAAACTACTGGTTGGAATTCAATACAACTTCATACAATGGTCAAGCACATTGAGAGAAAGTGCAGTGCACAAGAACTATAACTCTATCTTGACTAATTACAGAGTTATTGCCCTTTGTTGCTTTTCCTTGTCCGGAGCATAACTTCAAAACTACTGGTTGGAATTCAATACAACTTTATACAATGGTCAAGCACATTGAGAGGAAGTGCAGTGCACAAGAACCATAACTCCCAATTGACTAATTACATAGTTATTGCCCTTTGTTACTTTTCCTTGTCCGGAGCATAACTTGAAAACTACTAGTTGGAATTCAATACAATTACATACAATGACCAAGCACAATCAGAGAAAGTGCAGTGCACAAGAACCATAACTCTATCTTGAGTATTTACTGAGTTATTGCCCTTTGTTACTTTTCCTTGTCCGGAGCATTATTCTAGAACTACTGGTTGGAATTCAATACAACTTCATACAATGGTCAAGCACAATGAGAGGAAGTGCAGTGCATAGGAACCATAACTCCATCTTGACTAATTACAGAGTTATTGCCCTTTGCTACTTTTCCTTGTCCAGAGCATTTTTCTAAAACTACTGGTTTGAATTCAATACAACTTCATACAATGATCAAGCACAATGAGAGGAAGTGCAGTGCACAGGAACCATAACTCCATCTTGACTAATTACAGAGTTATTGCCCTTGTTACGTTTCCTTGTCCGGAGCATTTTTCGAAAACTACTTGTTGGAATTCAATACAACTTCATACAATGGTCAAGCACAATGAGAGGAAGTGCAGTGCAGAAGAACAATAAGTCTATCTTGACTCATTTCAGAGTTTTTGCCATTTGTTACTTTTTATAAATCCGGAAAATAATTCGAAAACTATTGGTTGGAATTCAATACAACTTCATACAATGGTCAAGCACATTCAGAGGAAGTGCAGTGTACAAGAACCATAACTCTGTCTTGACAAATTACAGTTATTGCCAAGAACAATATCTCTTTTTAGTTTGTTTGCAAGGTATTCTGTTACTACGAACTTCCTCAGTTTATAAAGCAGTCTTTTGGGGGTATTAATCACATTTAGTGATAGCTCTAGTTATCTTTAATTCTTTGTAAATTGTTCTGATATACAAATTTGACTATTCGACTCATTTTTTCCAAATCCTCTCTCCTTCAAAACGTCAAACTTCACGATGTACGTCAAAGTACTTCGCAACGACACGTAACTACGAGGGCTACGTTGATCCAGGAAAGACCTATGTTGTACCAGAGACGTCTGCTGGGTGATAGGCAATCAACGCTTCGTTACTAGAATCCACATCATCGTCTATGACCACCTACGACAATGTCTTGTCAAGAGAAGCGGCGGCGGCTGTTTTTTGTTTGTTTTTTGTTTTGGCTATTAAAGGGTTTTTATATTTCAACAATTCAAAGGGAAGGATAAACTCTGAGAGTATTTGCTCACATTATGCTCATTTATTATTAAACCATGTACAATAAAGTATCGGTAAACGTAAATGGACTGCGCAATAGCAAAAAAAAGAGATTTAATATTGAACCGGCGAACGGTGTAATGGCAACAAAAGTTCAAAGGGAGTCGCTATTTTAATAAAGAGTAACCTGTTTATTTCTACGAAAAGTGAGAAGCGATTCAATACTGATGGTCGTTTTATATCGGCAGATTTTTTCACCGTTATAAATATTTATGCAACAAACAATGCTAGTGAGCGAAAACGGTTCTTTACTAGTCTCTCGGCCCAATTCGCAAAAAATAACAATCCAGTTATTGTCGGAGGAGATTATAACTGCGTAGGAAAACATTTGATTGATCGTAAAAAGTAGTAAGGAATATTGTACGTGGACGATAGGTCACGTGAACTGTCTGATATAGTTTCCACTTATAATTAAGAAGATGTTTTGAGAAGCCGAAATCCTTCTTCTGTTATGTACACGTTTGGTCGCAATGACTCAAAATCCCGAATTGATTATTTTTTAGTTTCAAAATCAATTGGCAGTGATTTGATCAGCAAGCAAATTCTTCATTTTCCGCAATCGAACTATGGTGCAATAACAATTTCAATTCATATTGAGAATATAGAAATTGGCCCGGGGATATGGAAACTAAATTGTAGTATCTTAGAAAATGAAAAATACATAGAGCGCATAGAACAATTTTGGTTCATATGGAAACAGAAAAAGTTAAAATTGTGTTCTCAAAGAAAATGTACGAACAAAGACGACAAAATAAAACACGTAGTGACACACATACAAACAAGAAAACACTTGATAACTTTGAAATACAAACAAAAAACAGAATCGAACGATTTTCTCAGATTGACGAAAGTGCGCGTACACCTGTGACTGAATATTCACATAGACCCACTTATGCAGGGAAGAAAAAAGCAACTTCGCCGCTTGAGCAGGGCCTTATTTAAAACAAAACAACATCTTGAATTTACCATCAGTGACGATAAATCAATTTGGTATTCACAAGCCACGCAAGGGCAGAGTCTTATTCCAAAATCACCGTCGCTCTTGCTCAACGAAATCAACAGTTTGAATAAAAATCCACCCGTTATCGTAGTACAACCGTCGCCAGAAACTCCGCATAATACGCCCCCGCAAGTCAACAACACAGACAATCATGAAAACCGAGGCTATCAGAGTGATTAACGGTCAGCGGGAAACGGCTTTTCCTGCACGAAAAACGCCGAAAACTGTAAACGTAACAGCAATTATGACAACGGGTTCTTAAAAAAACTTTTATCATTAAATGTATGTGGAATAGGTGCGAAGTTACGGTGCCCTGAATTTGTGTCATTTATCAATGATTTTGATATCGTAGGTGTGCAGGAAACCAAAACTGACGATACTGACAATATATTTGTTCCGGGGTTTAATGTTCATGTTTTTAATAGAAAGAAACTCACTAATTATAGATCTGGTGGTAAAGCTTTATTGATCAAACAAAATAAAGATAAATATGTTAAAGTGGATGATAATAATGAATGTAATCTTGTCCGTTTCTTTACAATTTCTAAAGAGCTGTTTGGTGTAAATAACAGTTGATCCTTTTTTGAAATTCAAAATGAGATGTTTAGATATTTCAAGAATAGTAAACATTACCTGTTGTTTGGCGACATGAATTCCAGATGTGGAAACTTATCAGATTAATATGTAAAAATTGATCAGTTTGTTTTTGATATGTATGACTTGCAATACTTGCACAATCTCGAAATTGGAAACTTGAAAAAAATCAATTTGTATGATATATAGTTGAACAAAATGTTTACAGATACTGTTGTAAACTCTTATGGAAATCAGCTAATTGATCTATGTAAAAATTATGATATGTTTATATGGAATGGCAAAATAGGAAATGGCAGCCGAAAACCATTATTGACTTGTAAAAATGCTAGTTCTGTAGACTATTTTATGTCAGCTTCTTTTGTTTTTTGAAAATGTTGTTGATATCAAAGTGCACGAATTTTGCAACTTATATTCTGATGTTCATTGTCAATTACAGGTTAAACCTAAAACTAAAGAACACAATTCTCAAATCTTAACACTATCCCAGATACAAGACGTACAAAAGACGCGATTATGGAACAGTAAAAAGTCGGAACATTTTTCTGATAATCTCGATATTTTTAAAATTTCCGAAATTGAAATGAGATTTGACGAAATTGTTGAATGTAACGGCATATGACAAGGCAATATCGATGCAATAGTTTCAGACATTGCAAAACATTTTAATAGTTGTTCCAATACATCGTTTTGATTCATAGCAAACAATGTAGACAAAACTAAAAAGACGAATACTATTAAACACAATTTTCCATGGTTTGATAAATCATGTCATGTTTTACGAAATATTTACAATAAAACTAGAAAAACATACAAGAATAAGACAAAATATTTTAAAGATTTATTGAAATCAGTCAGTAAACAGTATAAAGGCACATTAAGAAAATCACAAAAATAATTATAATGCAAACAGAATACAGAAGCTGCGTAAACTTAAATATGCTGACCCTAAGCAATATTGGAATGTTATTAATGGTAAAAATGAACGAAATGAGAGAACTGCAAAACTGAACAATTTTTATGATTACTTTAAAAACTTAAATGAAAATTCGAACGTAACGGATAATATCGACGACCATATGTCAGAAACATGTACGAATATTGAAAATGATGAAATTAATGTTCCAATAACTGAAAAGGAAATCTTAGAAGCTGTTAAATCACTAAAGAATAATAAATCACCAGGTTGTGATGAAATCACAAATGAACAAATGAAATATAGCATTAATTCTATGATACATATACATAAGAAATTATTCAATATTGTATTTGACCATGGCATCATTCCAGAAAGTTGGACTATAGGTCATATCAAACCTATATATAAAAACAAGGGTAGTCCAGAATCACCAGAGAATTATCGTCCGATATCATTGTTGAGTTGTTTTGGTAAACTGTTCACGTGTATTTTAAAGACAAGACTTACGAAATTTGCTGAAAAAACTAATCTTATACATGAAAACCAAGCAGGTTTTTGCAAGAACTATTCAAGAATTGACAATATATTCATTCTGAAAAGCCTTATTGACATAGTGCAATCAAACAAGAAGAAACTATTCTGTTGTTTTGTGGATTCTAAACAGGCCTTTGATTATGTTTGGAGAATAGGTCTGTGGCAGAAACTTATGAAAGAAAATATCAATGGAAAATGTTTGAATGTTATCAAAAACATGTATCAAAATATAGTCTGAAGTTGTATCTACAGAGGGATCTACTCCCTTTTTCGATTGTCTTATAGGGGTTCGACAAGGGAACAATTTATCCCCGTTTCTTTTTTCAATATTTGTAAACGACCTTGAGCATTATTTAGAATCTAGTGGTATGAATGGAATAAATATAGATACAGCAATTGAAGACATGCATGTATACCTGAAACTTTTTATACTGCTTTATGCCGATGACACAGTAATATTTAGTTATAACGAAAATGAACTACAATTAGCTTTAAATAAATTCAAAAATCACTGCGATGAATGGAAACTTAATGTTAATACTACCAAAACTAAAATCATGGTATTCAGTAAGGGCCGCCCAAAACCATATAAAAAAATTTACTATAGGAACAGAAGTTTTAGAAACTGTTGATAACCATAAGACCTTGGTTTATTCTTCAATAAAAGTGGTTCGTTTTTCAAGTTAAAAGTTCATATTGTTGAACAAGCAACTAAAGCCATGTTTGCATTGCTAAGAAAGATAAAGACATTTGATTTACCATTTTATCTTCAAATAGAGTTGTTTGATAAAACAATAAAGCCTGTTTTACTGTACGGAAGTGAAGTTTGGGGCTATGGCAATACTAATGTCCTTGAAAAAATACAACTCAAATTCTACAAATATGTTTTTAACTTTAAGAAATCTACAGCATCTTATATGGTTTATGGGGAAACTGGCATAACTCCAATTAAAATTGATATTAAAAATAAAGTAATAGCATATTGGACAAGAATCATAGACAACATGAAAAGCAGCCATGAAACTAAACTGGCTTCCACACTTTACACAATATTATTTGAATTAGAATCGCAAAATAAGATAAAATGCCAATGGTTAGAGAATGTATAACGATATCTTTGTGAAACTGGTTTCTCAGGGGTGTGGTATAGCCACAGTTTTATTAGCAGCAAATGGCTTAAAAGGGCAACATACCAAAAAGACAAAAGATATTTACATTCAGACATGGTTATCTGAATTTATCAGACGTCGATTACAAATGTATATAAATATATAAAGACTGAATTCAAGCTTAGTAACTTTATTTGTAAATTGTCTACATACCGTTGTAAAAAATTGATTTCTTTTTTAACCCGAAATCATAGACTTCCTATTGAAACAGGACGATGGCAAAATTTACCTACTAGTGAACGTTTATGTCCTAATTGTAGAGAACTAGGAGACGAGTATCATTTCTTATTTATGTGCCCGTTATTTGAAAATTATAGGATTAAATATTTAGATAGATACACAAGACAAAAGCCCAGTATGTTTAAATTTATAACCTTAGTTTCAAGTGATAATTTGAAGAAACTAGGAAACTTAAGTATATTATGTGAAAAAATCATGGACTTAACAACAGAATGTCAAAAAATATCTCTTTTTCTACACACAGTTTAGAACAATTACACTAATTACTCGAATTTTGTTATTTTTGTGATCGCTTTAATTTGTGTGACATTTGTTTAATTTTTCTTATTTTTTCGACATATTACATACTTCAAATTATTATTTCCAAAATGTATTGTTAAGGAAGACTACCCAATATGCTTGTAAATTAACTACATTAATGTAGCCGTTTTCCATTATTACGCGTGATATTTATTTATCATGATGTCATATTGTTTGTAATGCTGATGTTTCCCACTTCCGTGGGACTTATGCACTATAAAATAAAATCTTGCAATCTTGAAATCTAAAAGAAAGGTGGGATCTATTTAATTATAATTTAAGAATAATTTAGATTTATAGAAAAGAACGCAATATTAAACTGTTAGAAAACAAAATGCAATTATTAAAACAGTCACGAGATACGGACCAACCAAATGACGAAATACAATATATATCGAAGTAAATTTCGAACTTTAATGAACTGCAAGCAAACGCAGCAAAGATACGCTCCGAAGCGAGATTTATTCAAGACACTGAAAAGTCTACTTCATATCTTTTCAATCTGGAATTAAAGCATTGTAAACAGACAGAAGTTACGGTCAAAAATAAGGGTTGCAAATGGCGAACTCATATGTGGAATTGATAACAGTTTAAATGAACAGAGAAAATTTATCAAAACTTGTTTACTAGGCTTACTGTCCGACGTAGACAGACAAATAAACACGGAAGACATGTATTTTTAGAAACAATTCTTACAATGAAAGATATTGAAAAGGCTATTCATTCTTTCAAATATTCCAAATCACCAGGAGAAGATGGTATTTCCGCTGAGTGGTACCACGCTTCTGGTATTTGATAAAATTCGATTTCTCAATATAATTTCTAGATGTTTATCGGAAAGGCTGAAACCCTTATTACAAGATATAACCCATTCAGATCAAATGGGCTATGTTGATGGAAAAAATATCAATGAAGCTAACAGATTCTTTCAAGATATGATCGATTACTCAGACGAACAAAACGCCGATGGCATCATTATTTTTTCTTAATCCAACCAAAGAATTCGATAGATGTGAATGGCAATGGATAGAATTGTGTCTTGAACAATTTGGGCTTGGAAATTTCGCAATCTATTAAACAGGGATGTCCAATAGCCCCAGATTTTGCAATTCTGCCTGAAGAACTCTTTGGGTAACTGAAACTGGTACTTCGAGGATATTGATTTCATTTCCTTACATTTTGAACTGAAAAGACACGATTAACGTTATCCATTTCAGCGAAGGTTCCTTACATTGTCTATGTTATAATAATAATAGAAATTATCACATACTTATGGTTCAAACACACTGGTCAAATAGATATAAAAAATAAATGATAAAAAAATAAGGTTTTGTATGATATTTGCAACGATATATAATTATGAAATAACATCCGTTCCAGCGATGTTAGTCGTTTAATAAACAATGATTTGGAGTACTGATACGCATTAATTAGCCACGAAGGCCGAAGGCCTGAGTGGTTTATAACTGCGCATCAGTACGACAAATTATTGTTTATTAAACGACTAACATCGATTCTAACATGACCAGATATTACAAAAGGTGAATAAATGCAAAGCTTTATTTTCTACGCGAACGCTCATTTAACGTCATGCGGCGCAATATGACGTCATGTTTACAGCATATTGGTTCCCGCGTTGCTTATGGTTTAATATAACATAATTGTTCTACTCTTTGTATATAGAGACAAAATCGTGAGTCATGTTAGAATTTCAATTACTTAGAACAAAAAAGGCACTTTATCACCTATCTATTTCAGCTACAAGTCATAACACAATTATAACAATAATTATAATTATAATAATGATAATAATAATACGAAGAACCATAATAATTATCATGCAAATATAAGAAAATAAGGTACCTGTCTTTTGAAAACAGTTGATATCGGACGAGGATTATATCGGTCAGAGAAGCCGAGCTTACCGAGACCTTCCGGTCGATATTCATCCGAGTTCGATATAAACTGTTATCGATAGACAGTAATCCTGTATTCTATTTATTATACCGCTGCTTTCAATTTTCATTTTTCACAAATTAAAAAGCAGCAAATTAAATGTTTACGTCACGTATGTGACGTCATCAGCGTTTTTAATTCATCACCGTTAACGCTTTGCTTAACTGAATATCTAAATTAACGAATAGTAGTTGATTATTGAAATAATCAAATGACTTACCGTTACAGCCAAGTTAACTACTAAAAACTGAATTTAAAGTGCATGCACCTATAATCTAGAACTATTTTAAAAAAAGCCTACATAAGGCTGAGCTTTAAACGTGATATCAGGAAAGTCACATAATATCACTGTCCTGTAATATAAGACGATGCAATACTGTAAAGCGCTCTAATGTCTCAGTTCTATGTCAAACCTCCAAAGAAACCCGGATAACTTTCTTGAAAACATTTAGCCCTTCTTCAGTTTACGAAATTTTAGAACAGCGGCTTATGTGAAATAACAAAATAACGTATAAAAACAAACCCCTATTTATTCAGTCGTTCGCAAAAAGCAAGCTGTCGGCTATCAAAAACATTTGGAATACATTGGAACACCGGACATTTTTGCTAAGAAACAGAAATCTTGGAAAGGCTTGAGAAGAAACGAAATTGGATAATTGAATGGTCAATGATAAAAAATTGTATTCCTAAATAGTTCATCGATACACTAAAATCAAGTTCCATAAACGAACCTGAAAGATCGAGCCTAAATTGGTCAAATCTTCTTTTTAATACGACGTAACAAAATAAAATTATCAGACCGAAAGATTTAAAAACTACACTTAACTTTGTACAACAAAGAATCATATTATATGTTATTAAATGAGTGATTTGATATTGGCCCTGTTATTTGTCCGAGGGCATGCGTATTGGCCCGAGCCCGTAGGGCGAGGGGCTTTACGAGTGCCAGAGGACAAATGATAGGGCCTAAATCAAATCACTCATTTAATGACAATTTTATTAAATAACTTATCAAGCTATTAATTATTTATTGTTTATTGACCATCATCTTCACTGGCAGTAACTCGTCAAAAACAGACACTGCATGCCGAGCTGTAAATAGAAATACCTCTAACATATTCATAAACATATTGATGTGGGTTTTCATATTCTTAGTTGGAGCATTTTTTATCCTTTTAAATGGGTTTTCAGACAGAATTTGATTAAAAATCGATTTCCATTTTTGCCATTCAATCTTCAATGCTTATTTCAACATTATTCAATATAGCGGCAGTTTTCGTTTTAAACACCTGAAAGTATCAGCCAATCGGAAGCTCAGATTTCTCAACAGCCAATTATTTGTCAGTAATCTTTTATTGGACCGGTCCAGTTAGTGATATTGGCCCTGATTCTTTGTTATTGGCCCTGTCTTTCAATATTATGATACCTCTTCCTATTTTATTATGTCGGGTAGTTAAAGAATATTAAAGCCAATAAACAAAGGTTATTTAATAAATTAAGTTACAGACCGCGATTAAATTAGAAAAGAAGCTGTCCGTTGACAAAAAAATAAAACAGTGGAATGTAATATGATCAAATATTTATAAATCATATGCTTCCGTTTGTGCAAAACAGCTGTTCCAATAGAAATGTCTAAATAACGTAATTGTCACTGAACATAAATTGAATTTGATGAAAGTTTCGAACGGCCTACGTAACATATGTAAAACAAAAAGAGAAACTTTATTTCATTTATTTTTGGAATGCAAAATCAGAAAAATGGGAAAATATAAATCACACTATTAAAAAAACTCTCGAACAGAAAAAGAAAACACATCAAATTCAATAGACCATTAGATTTTACTGATATTGTTTTTGGAGTTGAGAAACATGAAGAAGAGAACTTTATAAACACAATGTTTTTTTTTAATTCAAACTGCAAATATGGAAACTGAGGAATGACTATAAATTTGGCAACCAACTCATGTCTCCAGAATCATGTTACAAGTAATATATGTTTAGCATGAAAGAAACTTGTAAATATAAAAAAAATGCAACAATATCTATAAAAACTGCGAAAATGTTCGAATAATTATTTTAATAATACATAAAATGTGTGTCTGTACTACAGATAAATTATCATATTCACGTTTCATTGAATGTTTTAATTAATCTAGCAAAACTACTTTATTGATTTATGCTTTTTCAAAGTAATTTGCTTTTCTTTAGAAGCAGTTACATTTTGAAGGGAAATGGAACTCCAGTCTGAATGTACATGTATGTGCACTCATTGTTGTCAAAAAATGCATATTATTATTTTTTATCATATTATATTTGTAAGATGAATAGATGGATGGCCTCGACCCTTTATATGTCATGTCACGAGGAAATAAATGGTGTTACCCATGTCATCTGAATTTTTAGAATTCAACATTTAATTTAAAGTAGGTAAACAGGTCAAACATGCATACATTTCCTTTCTATTAAAGTAGTATACTCAATACACTTTTCGATACATTTTATTCTCTCATTTTCTTAATTTCCTTAATTTTTTCAACAAAAATGATAAGACATGTAAATTAGGTCAATATTGTATCAACAGGGGATTTTTGTTTTACAACACTCAATGCATATGTACCAAAATAAAACATAAAAAACAGATAGGCTTCCACGATCCAGACATACAAACCAGGTCAATCGCATTAACAGATCTCATTGGTCACTGCGATTGACCTACATTTTGGCATCCAATCAAACATCCTTATGCTAAAACTGGCTGGAAATGGCAGCCTTGTAAATGTCTCGTTCTTTTATACTCAACAATTATTTAGTAATATAGGCATGATATGAGACATGTCGGGGTCTCATCCACGGACAAGCTTACACAAATGCTGTCATGGACGGACCTTTATCAAACCAAAACACATGTCAGCCAGTTTACAGCTCAAGCTTAATGGCGTCTGCTAAAGCTTGTTTCCCTCTTTTCGAATATTCCATCTTTTAGATAACTATCTACACATATATAATTACTGGTATGACAAAGTTTGGTTGTTTGCAGCATATAGAACTGCAGAGCCCTTGCTTTTGCATTTGACAGCAGTTTGTTGACAAACAAACAGTGTTTATCAAAGTAGTCCCTTTAGCAACTGGCGAGCATTGCTGGACAGCGATTTTTGAAATAGTTTTACGTGACTATCGGCACACATAATGATTTTTAATAAATTAATGAAACAACATAATGTGTTTGTATTTTTTTTAGTATTCACTAAATAATAAGCCAGATGGCTTACACATTGTTCGCCTTAAGTGTTGATTAAAAAGCATTTTACTATGTCGGACGCCTATAGTGACATGTTACGTTTAAACATAACTTTTTTGTTTAAATAAATCGGTATATTTATTAATAATGTGAAAGTTCAGAAGCTTTCATGCAGCGCCTTGGGGAGGTGTGTAGCCTCTCATGGATAAAGAATGTGGTCAAAATTAGAACACAAAATATAACCAACGGAAAAGAGCAAACATATAAAAGATAAAGTAATTACTAATATGTTTCAGTTTATTTCCGAAGCAAGTTCTTCCAGCTCATATTAGTTGCTTTTTATACATCACACAGGATCTGACCTATCATTCCTGAGAGCCATAGCCAGTAGTCTTCGTAACTTGTATGTCTTTACAGCTAAATGTTTAGAGGGATATGTGGCCTTATTTGCCTTATCGTTTGGTCTGACCGGTTTGTAACACAAACATACATTTAATGCAAGATGGTACAGCCGAATGACTTTTAAAATTTACATTCTATTGTGTCTACAATATTTGTGCCTTTAAACACGATAGATTCACCAAGATTATCAATAACAAAATTAGTTTCTTTTAAACTCGAATAAAACCGTTTGTCTGTTTTTGTGAATTGAGCTGAACGAACCTTATGGCCAATAATTTCTATTGAAAACTTTTTCAGGACATCACTAACACAGGGGGTCGGACGTAAACCATGTATCTCGGGGCTTTTAGCGAGAATTCGATGTAGTACTGGTCAAAATGGCAGAAATTTAATGTTTTTGGGGGGAGACGGATAAGAAAATGGTAAGGAAATGTTTATTTTTAATTTGATCGAGCTGTTATCATGCACTTTGTATAGCCACATGTAATATATGCAATCGTCACACCCGTTTTGGATCGTGGATCTAAAAATAAAAAAGTTATTGAAGGGATAAATTGGTCGGTAGTGTTTATGTTTGGATTTTCCGCCGTTTTCTCCCACGTTTGTACGGTTCAGACCGCTTTACTCGAGCTTATTTGAATGCATTTCGTATAAGCATGATGCGATCCATTGCCATGTAATGTGTGCAGTTTCCCAAACGAACTATCGCCGATTTGTTAAACTTTAAACCGATTTCGATGTATCTCGGGTCGTTTTAAGACGATTTGATGTATCACCGGGTTCCAAAATACACTGTAGACGGTAAACCAACGGACAGCATGGATGATGTACCATGTGTAAATTGCGAACCAGTGCGGCTGCTGCCCACACTAGTGTTTTCTCGACCATGGAATTAAATAACACAAAATTGAATGGTATTAAACTGAATCAATAAACATTTGCTGTCAACATGTTATGCTGAATGAAACAAAATTAATAGATCTATATGTAGCTAATCTTTTTATCTACTCGTGCATCTTTTAACAGAAATCCCTTAGTTACAGGCATTGTGGCAGCTGAAATTTAGAGGTTTATTGTAGATGGCAGAATAAGTGTACATGTAAGAACCGTATACAGTCCAACACAATGTTAAGTCTCAACAAGTTGTATCTAAACAAGCAAGGTAGAACAAGTTTAAATAGAATACTTTGTCAAAACAGTTCGCATGATATGTACGTCTAAAGAGAAGGTGTAATGTTATCTATATTCAAAGTACAGTGTGTTCATTATATATCCTCTCGCTGTCTAACATAAATAACACTTGAAATAATTTGTTTGTCCTTGTGACACATAATGTACTTAAGAAACGATATTGTTAGGTGTCCATGCGAAATGAACGACAGAATTGGATCGGCAAATCCATGAGTCGCGCCAGCATATTATGTCGTTAATTTTGCATGAACACCGAAAAAAGTTTCAGAAATAACAAAATCATCGATTTTTATTAGTTTTGGGTTAAAGCGAAATTGCTTTTGGAAGCCGGTGATACATCAAATCGTCTTAAAACGACCCGAGATACATCGAAATCGGTTTAAAGTTTAACAAATCGGCACACATTACATAACAATGGGTCGCATCATGTTTATACGAAATGCATTCAAATAAGCTCGAGTAAAGCGGTCTGAACCGTCCAAACGTGGGAGAAAACGGCGGAAAATCCAAACATAAACACTACCGACCAATTTATCCGACCAGAACTACATCGAATTCTCGCTTAAAGCCCCGAGATACATCGTTTACGTCCGACCCCCTGTAACACATTGTTACCTTTCTATTGAAAACTGATTGAGGACATAACTGAGACATTGTTAGCTTTCTATTAAAAACTTATTAAGAACATCACAGAGCCAGTGCTACCTTTCTATTGAAAACCGATTCAGGACATTACTGAGTCAGTGTTACCTTTCTATTGAATACTCATTGAGGACATCACTGAGACATTATTACCTTTGTATTGAAAGCTGATTCAGGACATCACTAACAAATTGCTGCTTTACTACATAAAACTGATTCGGGACATTAAGGGGACATTGCTGCCTTTCTATTGACAACTGATTGAGGACATTTTGAGACATGGCTGCCTATTTACTTAAAACTGATTGAGGACAAACTGAGACATTGCTGCTTTTCTATTAAAAACTGATTGCAGACATACTGAGACACTGCTGCCTTTGTATTGAAAACTGATTGAGGACATTTTGAGACACGGCTGCCTATTTACTTAAACTGATTGAGGACAAACTGAGATATCGCTGCCTTTGTATTGAAACTGATTAAGGATATTCTGAGACATTAGATATATTTATTTTTTCAGTATATCACAGATGTACAAACATGGTTAAACAAACACGATGCATACATATACAGATAATTAGTATACAAGTTTATAAACCATGATATGCACATCAATACCAAGGATAACACAAAAAAGGGAAAAGTGATTCTCCCTTATTTCCATTGTGGTCCTTGACATTGATGGCACACCACGGAAAGGCACAATTATTTACTTCAAATGAATCAATGGCATCACATTTGTATAATATCACAGACCTAGGTTATTACAACATCAATTTATGGATGAGATCAAAGTATTGTATAACAAAAGAAAATCAGTTATATGAGCATCAATCAGTATTATGACACTAAAAGCACATACTAGATTAAAAAAGTAATATACCAAATATACCTATTCAAGCATTAAACTTAAAAATGCAAGGAGATCGTTATGAATGATAAGACACTAAAACAAAAATACAAAGAGATCGTTAAGAATGATAAGACATAATGTTAAAACTAGGACAAAAAAATGAAGTTTGACGGCTTCCTTAAAATGCTTAAAAACTGTAATATTACGTATCAACTGTGGCAAGTTATTCCAAAGGACACACCTCTGATAAGCAAAATACTTTTTACCAAATCCCTTCACCTTGGGAATACAAAAACAACCACTGTCATTAAAATTTAACCTGGATGGGTCATCAGGATTGGGACACGAGGTTACCCTAAACCTTGTACGATGAGTGTGTAATGGGTGTACAGGGTTAAAATGTTCACCCAGGTAATCTGGAGCTATGCCTGACTTAACTTTGAAAACATGACCCAAAATAATTTGGTTTACCCGTTTTTCAACTGGTAACCACTTTAAATACCTGAACTGGCCTGGACCAACATGAGACATGGAATCCATATTTAAGACGAATCTCACTAATTTGTTTTGGGTCGTTTGAAGTCTATTTTTCAACAACTGTGTCAAACTTTGGTACCAGAAAGAACAGGCATAATCAAAGTGGCACTGGATGAGGGATGTAACCAATAGCTTTCTTGTATGTTGTGTTAGAAAATCACGCTTTCTATATAGGAACTTTAACCTAGCGTTGGCTTTACTAATTACTGACCTTGCCATAGACTCACCAGACAGGCTTTGGTCAAAAGTGGTGCCAAGATATTTAACTGAATGGACAGCATCAATAATCTTGCCATTACATGATATTTCCATACCGGAATGAGACCTTATTTTAGGTTTTGAGCCAAACAAAATGGACTCTGTTTTGCCTAGATGCAAAGATAACTTGTTACAAATAAGCCATTCACTGACTGTTTCTAATTCACTGGTAAACACAGTTTCAATCTGGTTTTTATTTTTACCTGTAAACAATATGCCAGAATCATCAGCATATAAAAGTAATTTATTTTTTACCACTGCTGACATGTCATTGACGTAGATTAAAAATAAAAGAGGACCAAGTATGGACCCTTGGGGGACACCACATGTGATATTAGAGAGAGAAGATGATGTACCAGATACAGCAACCAGTTGATGTCTATCACATAAGTATGACCTAAACCATCTGACGGCATCTTCACTTAGCCCAAGGGCTCCAAGTTTCATCAATAGAATACTGTGATCAACAGTGTCAAAGGCCTTCTGGAGATCAAGCAGTACCATCCCTACCATATGACCCTTATCCATTTGGAATCTTATATAGTCAGATAAGTGTACAAGACATGTATCTGTCGAAAACCCGCGCCTGAACCCAGACTGAAAACTATATAATAATTGTTTTTCAACCAGATACTTTTCAAGTTGATCATATACAATTTTTTCCAAATATTTTTGATACAATACTAAGAATTGACACCGGTCGATAATTACCAACCTCAGTCTTGTCATTTTTCTTAAACAAAGGAACAACACGGGCAGACTTTAAATCATCCGGTACTACGCCTTGAATAATGGAAAAATTGACAATATGAGTGAGAGGACTAGCTATGATTGAGGCACTGTCCCGTACAAATCTAGCTGGTATTTGATCTAGACCAGTAGCTTTATTAGCACTGAGCTTATTTAAGTACTTTAAAACACTGTTTTCTGATACAACTGAAAAAAAATAACTATTAGGTTTAACACCTTTATCAGAATAGAAACAAGAGAGAAATGTTTTTCCATATTTGTTATAACAGGATGGAAGTTTCTCAACAAGTTTAGAAGCAACAGAAGTATAAAATGCATTGAATGTTTCAGCTACTTTTAGCTTATCAAAACAGATTTCACCATCTAAGTTCAGTCCTATGTTATTAGAAGAACACTGACCTTTTTTGAGGGGAGACCAAGACCTTTTAAAGTTTCCACAAAGTGTTTGAGTCTGACTTATTTTCTGTAAGTTTTTCAGTAAAGTATTTCTGTTTAGCGGTATGAACATGATTCTGAGCTTTTTTTCTTAATTCTTTGAAAATAACAAAATTTTCATCACATTTATTTTTCTTAAACTTATAAAAAGCTTTATCTCTGTCTTTTATAGATTGTAGAATTTCTGAATTAATCCATGGCTCAGTACGTTGTTTAATACGAACTTCTTTAACCGGAGCGATATTATTTATAACTGACATGAAAATTAATTTAAAATTGTTCCATGCATCTACAACAGTGTCACTAGTGATAACTGAACTCCAGTCTGTATTTAACAAGCATTGCTGAAAATCTTCCTTATTATAGTTCTTCAATGACCGAAGTTTCACTGTATTATGTTTACCAATAAAACATTTTGGAACCTTTCTGGTACAGAATATCATCTGGTGATCACTAATACAAACATCCATAACACCGCTATGTGAAATTCTTTCACTGTCAGAAACTAATATCAAGTCAATTGTTGAACATGATGATGTTGAAATCCTGGTGTGCTCATTTATTAACTGGAATAAACTAAACATTTCCATAAAAGAACCCAAGCTTTTCATTAAAGCACACTTATATAAACTAGACACATTTGTATTAAAATCACCAAGTAAAATGTTTTCGTATTCATTAAAATGACTTGTGGAAGAATAAACTGATTCTAAGAGTTCATGGAAATTTAACTGTTTAGGTGGTCTGTATATAATACCACAGATAATTGGCTTTGACTTCGGAAGTAAAAGTTCTATCCATGTCGCTTCTAAATCATCTTGATCGAGGTCATCCCGTCCATTGAAGGCAATATCACTTCGAACATATACACATACCCCTCCGCCTTGTTGATTTCTATCCTTGCGTCGAATGATGTAATTATCGATGTGTAACTCAGAGTCAAAAATCGTATGGTCAAGCCAAGTTTCCGATAAAAAGATACATGCTGCATTAGTTTTTCTGGATAATATACGAACTTCATCTAATTTTGGGAGAAGACTTCTAATATTCAGGTGAATGAAGTGAATACCTCTGTTTTTGAAGCATTTAAAATTTACACTTTGTTCTGATGTAGAGTTCTGCATTACATGCCCTTGACACGGGTGAATATCACCACACAATAAAAGGCATATAGGTAAAAAGTTCTCAGTATAGCTGGATTTATTTTATACATGTTTCTGTTTCTTGTCTATTGCACTATAACTAGTCACAAAGTGCCCATAAAATGACACATGCCCCACAGAAATGACAGGATCGTCCGTAGTATAAACATGGTGGTTGGGGTAATCTTCAAAAAAGTCAACGCCAAAAAAACACTCACCTGAACATATACTGCACAACAGGACTACCATCAAATACGTTATGAACTTCATTGTTGATATTTCTCAGGTTAAAAATTATAAAATCAGTTGTTAAAATCATTAAAACAAGTACTTTTCTTCGATTTTTTCCGGAAGTAAATATGCCTATCCTAGCCTATCATTGTTGCCTTTGTACTAAAAACTGATTGAGGGCATTGCTGCCTTTCTATTGAAACTGATTAACAACATACTGAGACATTGCTGCCTTTATTTTGAAAAATACTGTGCCATTGTTATTTGGAAACTAATTGAGGATATCACTGTACATCTATAAAGCCCTATGATCAGTTTGAATAAGCTCTGTAAGAATTTTGAATTGAAAATAATCTATTTAGTAATCTTTTTACAGCACAAAATATTTTATGATTGTTTTCATTCTTCCTCACGTTCTTTACGGAAAACTGTTGCTAGAATTCATTTCTTTAAATATTGCATTTATAAATGAAGAATATACCTATCTTTTACATGTACTTTGGACGTAACAGCATTGGTAAGAGTATTTTGTGTACAAACCTAAGAATGGAAAATCAACAACAGTACATTATTACAACAACATATTTATATCATCTTTATTATATAACGTTTCGGCGAAAGCTTTCATCAGAACAACAATATAAAATTGACATGACGTAATGTCGTACAAATGTATACATTCGAACTATTGTCACGTCCAATTGCGGGACAACTGAGCATGAAATACATGACACACATGCGTAATTATGAAAATTTGTTACATACATGCATAATATATAATTAAACTAAATATTACTGTAAATTTAACAAGTAAGATTCTTAGTAATAAAGTACCGCCAGTAATTTTAACATAAAAACAAAAATAATATCAAACAGGGAATGCCACGTACCAAAAACGCAGCCTCCCCAAAACGAGCCCCACAGAGTCCTTATCTGATCATGGGACTGCACATTCTGCCTACTCCTTACAAGTGGATGACACATGCCGAGTAAAAGGTGACCATAAATTAAAAGTGCTGGCTCTTTAGGCAGATTTGAGAGAAATAGATGTCACTTTTCCAAGTGTTTTCATATAAGGTTGAAGTGGTTTTGACATTAATAGTAATCCATAGAGAAAATACAGGTTGCAAATCCAAATCCATCTATTAAAGGACTACACAAACAACGTGAGGATTTGCTTAGAACTCCAGAAGGTAAGTGGTTTGCAACCATTTGATGTTCTACTGTAAAAGACAGTATAATGATTTAACAGATCCTGGAAACATCTGTAGGATATCACAATATGTTAATAATGAGTTGCATGCATGTGAAATAGAAGCTTTGAGAATGTCTTGATAAGGTACGTTCGAAAAGATAAGGACTCTGTTGATATGCTATACAGACCACCATGGAGTCCTGAGATGTCTGCCTTAGAAGTAGACCAGAATGAGAGAACAGCAAACGTCATTAGCAAGGCACTGTATTAGGTATGTGTCATACAAAACACTCATGGCTTAGTTAGTTTTTTACCATATTGCTCTCAACTTAAGAACGTTCTAAGTGTATATTGATTCAGAGGCAAATACCGCTTTAAATTACAGGAAATGGTTCTGATCCACTGCACACAGGGGCCACTGTACCTATAAATAGAAAAATATTTAATTGCTTCGTTTAATAAACTAATGGATTGAAAGTCATCAAACTTATTTTAAAATATCATAGCAGTGACTTCTTTGAGAAAAGTATTAAGGTATATGAATTTATTACGAGAAGCATACACCGTGGCGTTCCTATTTATTGCAAGGTGAAGCGGCCAGTAGTTTTGGCCGTTATTTTGCACGTGTGTTAGGGTGTAACATGAATTAAGCTTATTATTCAAGGTTCAGTTATCAAGCCATCTAGTTATATAATTGCCAAAAGTATAACTTGTTTTAACAGTAAGTGATCACTGGTCAAGGAATGCATGATTTATTCCACTGTTTCTAATCAGGTTTTCAATGCAAATCCTGGGTATTAGATTGGGGTACGTCGTTTGCCTGGAAGGCGGTTTTCGAATTCAAACACGTTCAGTCTACACCGTCACCCCGGTCACAGCGATGAAGAACACCGTCTCCTTGAGCTTCTCCTGCCTGCCTTACAACTTCTTTTCCAGGGTGGTACAATCTGGCCACACAGACTGATCATTCAGGGGAAATATCTAGAGTAAATGCTCTGATGTTTGGTCTAAAAGACCACAGGAGCATTTCAGTGATGAAAAAATCTTCAAAATTTCCATAAATCTGAGCATTTGGCCTGATGTGTCCTGTACAAAGCCTGACAATAATAACTAGTTTCCATCTGTCTAGTAGATGGTAGTCATCTCTGTTTGTCTTCTTTCTTGTAAGAGTCATATTCACCGCAAGGCATGACAATTTGGCATAACCCAAGGCTTCCAGCACTGAGAGAGCATCTGTTAGACGTCCTTTTTTGACTCTTTTCATCTCCCTTAATAAAGCGTCTCTTCATTAATTATTTCATGTAATGATTTTGCTTCCATTCCTATTAGCCGGGTGCTTCGGAGAGCATCAATCGAGAGCATCGATACTTGCGATTTGTATTATTTCAAGACAGCTGTGCTTATTTCAGAACTAGACAGTGCCTTGGATGTAAAATTCACTTTTAGGGGCGATTCCCTCGAAATACATAATTGTGCAAATTGAAGAATATAACAGATATACATATGCCACAATCGAAGCTGAACAATTTTAGTGACAGCATTTGTAAAACAACCGCCTAATGTAAATGTTACTGTGACCGAATTCATGCTAATCGGCTTATAGTTAACTTTACTGGATAAAATCGACATGTTCATCTGGCTAACTCATGTCAGATTCGACACATTAATGTCAGCATTCCGGTACTTCCTCTCAGAGCACGAGTATGTCTGCTTCAGAACATTTGTCTTTTTGTATGATTTCCTTAACAATCTCTAAAATATGCAGAAGTACACCTGGGTTAACCTATGTTAGAAGAGGGAAATACATGAGACAATGGCACGTATTCAAACGCAAGTTTTGCGCACATATACATTGTATATCATTTTACAACAAAATAAAACTGAAATGAAAATTGTTATAATAAAAAATAACAATGGTATCTTCTCACGCAAGCAGTTACCAATTCGATACCAATCATGTTAGAAGTATCTTCAGAGACGAAGAGATCCAAAATGTCATGATATATTAGCGGTCAGCAATCTAAACTTGAACTGACAAAACAAACTATAATTCTAACCGCTTGAGTGACAATCCTTCGTCGTTACCACTCAAACAGCACAACTCAGTCACTGTTTGTTCTTTTGTAGATAAATAAATTGTATACAAAATGTATCTGCAATATACAATGACTGAAACGCCTCAACTTTATCGAGTATATACGGCTACGTTAAGCAATGTCACTTATTTCCGCTGTACGCAAAATTAGTAGCATATTTTTATGTAATATGCAAACATGTTTGACTTAGGACAAATTTAATTCAACACTGTCTAAGATAAGATATTTTGTATCATGAATATGCTAAGACAATAACTTTAGTAAGTTTTAAATTTTGACCAATGCCGGAGGTCAAGTCTTAGTCTTAGCAAAATCTAAGACTAGAAATTCAGTTATGCCAGATTTCAGTTTTCTAATGCATGTAAAACAATAATTTACAAAAACGTTCATCAATCGGATAGTACATGTATAAGTAATCGTGTCCAACGCCTACGACACACTTAAATAATCATACAGTCGTTGATATATTGTGTTTGAGACGTTGCATTATTTCTCTGTATAATTTACTTCACAACAAGAACTGTCACTCATCAGTGACGAATGCCCCCGAGGTGGTGATGCTTGAATATGGTTCTTGTGCAATGCACTACTATTCCTTGCCAAAACTATCTATATTCAAACTTTGGTGTGAAAACATTTCACAATGAAGCAAGATGATCCGACATAAAATCTACAGAAAGGCAGATAATTCTAAATAAAGGCTAAAAAGGGTTATGGTCCTTTGACAATGCACTTCCCCTTAATTTTCTCTTATATTGCATGCAATTTAAACAAATTCCCTTCAGTACTTTTAGAGTTAAGCTCCGGACTAGAAAATGTAACAAATGGAGATTATTCAAAAATTAGGCAAAGAAGAGTTATGGTTCTTGCACACTGCACTTTCGCTCATTGTGCTCTATCACTGTATGAAGTTTCAATTAACTCCCTTCAATACATTTTTAGTTATTCTCCGGACAATACGGACGTACGGACAAACGGACGAAGTGACATACGAGTCGATTTCTATAAGCAATCTT
The DNA here is from genome assembly GCA_022818135.1 of Saxidomus purpurata. NCBI lineage: Eukaryota > Metazoa > Mollusca > Bivalvia > Venerida > Veneridae > Saxidomus > Saxidomus purpurata. Next base: position 38,386,972 of record JAFMSR010000004.1, on the reverse strand, counting down.
TAATTCCTTCGGCGGCATAAAATATATAGCACGTATTTTCAAGCATCCCGTAAAGAACAGAACCGTTTTTCTTGATATAACATTAATTGATTAATAAATCTACTATTAACAAAAAAAAACTATATAACAGACAGTATTCAAAACAAATCAGTCGATAAGCAGTTTGCCTTGGAAACAAATCTAACAAGAACTATCTTTAAAGCAGATGATCGGCGCAATTTTAGTATATGAAAGCAATTGGTAGCTATATTATATAGTAAAAATCATGTCAAGTTTAAGTTATATGCAGTCAGATGGCGCCAAATGTCACAGGGAGAGCAAAATGTACACCCTGACCGGGACGCCTGACCGGGAAGCGAACCTAGGCCCCTTCGCTTACAGGGTTGTAAGAGCCATTGCTATTCCGACTGAGCTAACCGTCCGCTTCCACATTTCATCCGATTTGTTTGATTTAGTCCGTACCGTGACAAGTTTGCAGGAAAACAAACTTAATCCTTGTTTTTCTTAACGAATATGATGCTCGAAATATTGACCGAGAAAGTATAAAAATTAACATTAGTGTGGCGGTAACACTATTATACTAGTATATAAAATCTCTGGTGAATCGAAAATATTACGAATTCATTGTTCAAACGATGTATGTTTAATCAAATGATTCTTTGATAAATTACTTAGTCTATTTTGATGACATTGGCCATGTGGTTAAGTAGAACATGTTGTTTGAGGTAAATTGTGTGGAGATGACTAGCAACAGCGCCGCCTTGGGGCAGTGGTAGCGCGTTCGACTCAGGACCGGAGGGTCCCGGGTTCGATCCCCGGCATACCTAAGTAGTGTCCTCTAGCATGACACAGGTAATTATATATTGCCTCTCTCTCTCTTCAGATTGATTCCGTCTGGAGTGAGTCTGAAGAGCGATTAATGTATGTTGTAAGAAATTAATTCGCAATCGAGGGTAAATAAATTAGTATAAAATTCTATGCTAAACTCTATGGCAACAAGAAGAAAACAATCAAAATGCCCAGAGTTTAGATATGTGTCATGAAGAATTGTATACTAGTAGTAGAGCTCTACTATAATTGTTCACTCGCACTTGGGGTGACTTGGGTTTACATCGGTTTCTATAGGAAAATCTTCTCTGAAACAATTTGGCATACAGCTTAAATATTTGGCATGTATCATTGTCTAGTAGACTTCTACCAAGATTGTTCAAATCATGACCTCCGGGTTTAGTAAGATAAAAGTAAATACATTTCAATATGGTGAATTCATTAATTCGAACAACCAATAAACTCGTGTTACGTGGATATGGTAGAATTGGTAGTTCATTCGTTAGTTATACATCAAAATGTCATTTACCAAAAATATAATTCATTCAGAGAAGTTATTTGCTGATACAGTTATCAATTTCCTTTTTAGCAAGTGAGCAAATTCAGCACACTGTCATCCAATGCATGTCAATCTCTACCTTCCACTTTTTCCGATCAAATTGGCATCAACGGACTGTAGTTGTATTTTCATTATTGTTAAATCGGTGTGTACATGTACAGATTATTAATCTACAACGTTTCAACAGTCAAAATAGCCAATCAATTTGACCGATGTAATACACATATGAAAAAACGAAGGAAACTCTTAATTCTTGATACTGTGACATTAACTAAACGAGTTTTTTTTACAATTTTGAGGAAAGATCTTTTAGTGTATATTAGTAACGGTGCCCACGACCAGAGCGAGACTACATTGTAGCTGTGTACAGATCACTGAAGTTTCATCCTGTTTATTTAGTGTCGACTGAAGAGATAAATGCCGATGTTTTATTTCCTTTTAGGTGGTTTGTACGACCCCAGCGAGTACCATGGTGGTAGTGGCCTTAAGCAATGAACAACTCAACATTGCCCATTGCTGCTCTCTATCTCTGAAGTTGATGTCTACAGAGCAGTTAATCTAAGTTGTAAGAACTTGTTTCATAGTCGAGAATAAATAAGATAAACATACATGTAATATTTCATAAACGTAATTATATTTTGCATGGACCATAACTCTACTTCTTAGCGTTAACCCATAAAAGCTATCGTTACCAATAGTGTTGCATGTAATATCTGTTTGAATTCAACGGAAGTCATCGTGTTCATTAGTGATATCACTTTCTAATAGGCATCACAACGGTATACGCTGTCCTTACAAGGTCACTAATTGTAATTATTTGATTTTAAATCAGTATTTTACAAGTACATGTACTTGTAAAACCAAACATATTTATTTGTTTTTATTATGCTTTTGTTAGAATATTGTTTTAACGGAACGGATATGGGCATATATATTTCTTATTTTGTAGGAACTACAAGCGAACCCTTAACATTCTCTGTATGATAAAGATCTTATTTACAGACAGTTTTGAAGGTTTTCAGCATACATATAGATCACCTAAGATACCACCATTTGAGTGTTATCAACTTGATAACTGATTTCCATTCCTAGAAACACGGATATTACCAAAGTGACAACAGTTATGCAAGATGTCAAGAGAAACAGAGTCGGTGTTGATTGGAATATGTTACATTTTCCGGATGGAAAAATATGATTTCTTGGCGTAAAAGCAACATGTCATTTCGCCCTGTCAAGATGATAGACGACAAAATGAAAGAACTACAAGACTTTAAGTCATACAAATGTCATTTTCTGTTCTGTCATAGCTTTGAGTAAAGTATACATGTATACATGCCGATATGATAGTGAAAACAGAATATTTCATGTCATTGTTCGTGCGACAAAACTGTTGTTATGAGAATAATTAAAGAGACATTATGCGCATTTTTTTCAAGTAACAATCCAGCTGAAAATGGTGTGGGTACAAAAGCGTAGAGGAAATAATAGCTTTTAACCTAATACACCAAACTCTTTCCGCTACCAGTATGAAAAAATAACTTTCCAAATATTGGTTTTCTTATTTGATTGGGAGAGTCTGAACAACTGCATGCAGAAGTTGCTTCCTTTCCACTGCTGAAATCTCTACCAACATCAACTACGACACAATCAACTATCATTTTATCAGTCCGATTTTTTTATATCTAAAGCACCAATTTTAAATACTAATGCGGCATTATCATTAATTTAACACATTTAAAACCACAGCAACCGAAAATTGCATTTATAAAATTGTCACCAAAATACATTATGTGCAGTAAGATGCGCATAATGTCACTTTAACATCTGTTTGGTCGTAATCTCGTTTCATTTTTGAGCATTCAATAGGAAGATGTTTTAAGTTAGTCATTTATTAAATACATGAACTATGGTAGCAAAAGAAAATTCTGACTATACTTTTTAATTTGAACAGGTATTGTTAAGGTTTTAACTTAAATCACTCTCAGTACAGTCATGTTTATGTCTGAATATTTGAGTGTGTGTGTGCTATTGGGGAATTTCGTATGAAAACACACCGACGAACCGGGGATTTCCTCCGTTCGTTTTATTGTCCGCCTTCAAAAATACATCTCTGTCTGAATTATGTAGTTCTAACATCTTTGCCGGTAAGTAGTTTATATCGCACACTTATTACGCACACAAGCTGAAGCGTTCTAAGGGTCCCCGGTTATACTGTTTGGAAATGGTCGTGTACAGTTTCATTTTGCAAAGGCAGCTAAATTAAGCATTTTTAATAGCAGCATTTTCATTATTCCCATAAAATCTGTCGGGAAGGCGAAATGACATCCATCGTTTATTTTTAATATAGCTTTTAATACAGTAGTATGCAAATGTTATAGTCACTCTACACATATTGCGTCTATTATATGATGAATAACACAAAAAACGTGTCCAAAAGGAGAATACTAGTACTGTGAATGTTTTAGATGTTCACTTTTGCTATAGGTAGCTTCAATTCTGTTCATAAAACTATATCTGGAAGGGTAAGTCACTGTTAGAGTATTTCTCCGAAATTAACGTTGTTTGTAACTAAGAACGGCAGTCTAGACACGTTTCTGACATTTTAGATAATCGAGCTTGTCCGTATTTCATATTCATGTATGAGAGATGTACGTGTATACGATCTATGTCCTAGCTTCGTTGTAACAACATGAATAAAGTCTTTGTAAAATTAAGACCATTGATGGTCTGCCAAATTCCAAAGCAAATGGTTATTTCTTTACTCAATTTCATGTTAGTATAATATTATGAGACATGTACGTGTATAACATGTATCTCCTTTCAACATTGTAACACCACAACCACAACTTTAGGAAAAGGAATGAGGTTATTGTAAATATAAGACCATTGATCGTCTGCCAAATTCCACAGCAAATGGTTATTTCTTTACTCAATTTTCTAAGTTCCCATGCCCTGTTTACACCTATGGTGAAGTCATATTCATATGTAAGACCTGTTTGTGTAGGTATATGCCCTAACCACTTGTTTAAACCACAACTATGATTTAGGACTTGAAATGAGGTCAAAGGACGTGTCAGACCATTGACCATGTGTTTAATTTCGAAGAAAATCTTATTTTTCTTACCGCCTACGCTGACATGTTCATGCATATGTACCCTCATGTTGTAAGCCGATCGATATATAACACATGTAGGTTTACGTTTATGTCCTATCTACATATTAACTCCACAAGCATAATTTTAGGACACGAAATGAGGTCACAAGTTTTGTTTTATAAAGTGACTGTAAATACATTTCCAAATCAAAATCTCATTTTGGTCCAGTTTGACTTACCAAATATGTTGCATTTTTTCACACTTAAAGAATCTAAATAAAACAATAGAACGCAGAAATAGTTTATTAAATTGTGTATTGAAAAACAAATAAAAAAGAATGTACCCAGATAGCAATCTATATGGGACCCATATGGGTCCCTTATGGGCACCTATATGGGTCCCATATGGGCTGCCCATATGGGACCCAGATGGGATGTGCAACCGGGTTCCACATGGGTCCCATATAGGGCTGCCCCATAAACATGCAATATGGGACCCATGTGGGTCCCATGTGGGCAGCCCATTTTGGACAAATCTTGCATTTCTTGGCTAGAACCATTTGCATTTACTTCAATTTTAAGTTTGCTGAACTTTCAATCAACAATTTGTCAGAAACATTGGACACACACATGCGAAATTCCTTAAGCTGGACTGTAACATCAGGTGCATGATTCTTGTACTTCCATTTTTATATTTTTATGCTTTAACTCTTTCTTTTTCCTGGAACAGAGACATATCGGGCAAAGGACTATATTATAATATCATCCTGCAAGAAAACAAAACACTATATACTTTAACACTAAAACTTTATTAACTAATCTCATGCATGGTTCATATTCAGCCATGCGTATAATCAGAATAAGAAATAAGGCAAAATTCAACCTTTAAAACAACATATTTGAAGAGAAAAGTCTATGTTAACTACATGTCATGTATTTATAATAGTGTATCATAATACAAATCTATCTTAATTTCTAAAATCAAGAGACATGACTGCAATAACCAATATTACCCACTACTGTAGCTTACATTCTGTGGACGTCTTGTACGTGAATCAACAAAAGAAACATTTGACAATGTTTTAATACTTACGTATATAAACTTAGAAGTACACCAAATAAACATCCCAGGAAACTGTGTTTTTGTAAATCCACGGAATTTCATTTTGGCATACACAATTTTAAATTTTTAAAATACTGAAGTTTTTTACATCAAGTATTACTTTGGTACACTAAAGTAGCAACATTGAATGTAATACTGTTTATAATATGTAAATTTCTTCTTTCTCTTAAGTCCATTCATATTGTATTCCCTGGCAAGCTGGTTTGGCACGGCCTCCTTCATCAAGCGGTCAACCGTTTTACGCACGTCCGCCCCACCAAACATGGAAAGATACCTCACCTTAAATGAATGCATAAACTTGTTTTTAAATAGAGATGTTAACACTATGAATTTTCAAAATTATGTTGTGCACATGGCTTTTATTGCATATTTAAAAGAAAAGACTGGGGAAACTGAATGAACCAATTAATTAAAAATGACATTTTTCAGTTTCGCAATTAAAGCGGAGTTTTTGTTCACCATGCAATATTTACCATAAATTTATTATAGCAGAATGATAAAGGAAAAAGATGCATGTGCTCACAACAGACCATTATGTTTCCCGCATTTAGGTTAGTGGATATGAGGTCAGCATTGTAGTTTGTTCAGTTACGGTACTGATTAAATAACTTTAAAAGATTCATATACATGACTAACACTTTGCTTACCTAAGATTACAGCTTTGTTTGATCTCCTAGAAGTTCGTCAAATGCTTCCATCTCGGACAAATGAGGTCCTCAGGGAACTGCAGTGGCTGGTCATCTGTTGCTGACCTGGCCAACAACCGCTGCAGCATTCTCTTCATCTTTTAATTCTCATCGTCTCCAAGACCACGAGAATCTGTGTTACGACAGCTGAAAAACGATGTCAAAAATGTGTTTAATAGGAACTATCACTACAATAGTGATGGATTCATAAATTCCTGTAAATGTCATATTTCTGGACTTGGAAGCTTACTTTGTTTTATTATGATGTAATAGGCATTTTAATAAGCATTGTAGTCATTACAGTACTGCAAGTATTTTAAAATAATGTACAGTACACGCAAAATGTATTCTCGGTTACCAGACACGGTAACGTGGTCATTCTAAAAAGGTTTTGGTCACCTAAATAGCCACGTGCTGAAGTATGTGGTTGCGGTGATTCACTGTGGCCTGTCATGGTGAATCATGGTGACCAAATCGACTAAAATAAAGTATTTGACAACTATTTTATTATATTTATTGAAGTACAAAATGTAGAATACATAAATTTCTGTAAATACTATGTTTATGTAGATTTAAAGTAATTATTTACGTAAACAATGTGCCGTAAAAATCAAAGTTGCGACCCGAATGTGGACACCACGAAACACTGTGCCCAGTTACTGCGATTCGAAGTGACAAATGGTCACCGCAAACTGACACTCGAATTGGGCTGACTCTAGGGGGCATTTGGGTAACCAAATTGGCGTGGACACGATGGCTGGACATCGCGGTGATAGGTGAAAATTGGAAAAACACTTTGCGTGTACTGTATACCTTTTATCATTATGAAAAGATTCCCCTTTTCAACCAAATACAGTTGTGGTTGGCTTGTATTGTAGACAGAACATTTATAGGTATAAAACATAAATAATTACAGCACTAAAATTACTTACTAGGCCAAATATTCTGCCCACGGGACGGCGCTTCGGATCCTCGTAGTGGAGTAACCGCCAAACCAGCCTCCCCACTTCTTTGCTGGACTTTCACAGTGTCTTTGACATTAAAAGAGGCAAAGGTGAAAATTCACCTCCAGCAGGTGTCTGTTTCAGTGTTGTGTCTGGGGCAGGCATTTCAGATTATGGTGGCCTACTCAGTGTACCCCTCATTCTCATCATCCACGTCGCCGTCTGTTCCATCATCCTCAAACGAATCATATATCCTTTTTGCTGGCCTATTTACAATAATAAGAAAATAAATTGGTTGGTGCTTGAATGTAAGCAGCATTTACCACACAATTAAGTAATTATGACCTCTGACAAATATACCAGTGCACTTGAAACAGGCAAAAATGCCCCTTGACTTGGACAGTTTATATAGATAATGTCACAAACATGAATATTGACCACTGACTTTCGCGAAAATACATTGCAAAGGCAAAACAAAAACTTAAAATGCGTTTACAACTTTCATATACACACAATATGTGCATGAATTTAAAGTGACAGGTCGATAATGTGAGATCGTGGTTCTGAATTCAAAAGAAATATTATCTATATGTACAAATTTACAATATTTACCTTTTCAAATGCCCTTGTTTCAAGTCTGCGGTTTAAATTTGGCGGAAGCGGAAGTCGCGTCTGCGCATGCTCGAAATTTATTTTATTCATATAAATTATATTATCATGCGATACATCCTTGAATATAAGTTTAATAATTATTTCTAAATAATATACTATATTTTATGTATAAAAATTAAAACTTATAATTATATTAATTTCGCACCTAACCAGGGGTTTTGACGTTATCGGGAGGCCCAAATTTTTAGATTAAATGATAGAAGTTTAGATCAAGGTAGTCACATAAAAGTTCAAAGTAAATGAGTTTGAAATACATTAATATATGAATTTTCGTTTTTCTAAAAGTGGTGTAATATGGGACCCATCTGGGACCCTTATGGGCAAACACATATGGGCTGCCCACAAAGGTCCCATATGGGTCCAATATGGGCATACCCATATGGGCTTGCCCAGAAGTAGCCCATATGGGACCCATATATGCATGTTTGCTGGGTATGTAATGCAATCATGCACTAAGCACGCTCACTGATGAGGTTATTGATGTCTGCACTTTGGGAAATTTACCTTCGTTATATTCGACTAATTATAATCAAAATGGAAAAAAATATGTAGTTAAAACTAAGGCACAATTTGAATAGTTTAATAAAAAAAGACTGAACATTCTTCAGAAAAAAACAATGACCTCATAGTGTGTGACTTAAATGAACAAATTTTGTCATACGCCAAAATCGGGATAGGGTACAAAAATAGTATTTCTCCAAAACTGTTTAAAATACTCACAAAATTGAAACTTTACTACAGAGGGAATTGTAAGGATATTAAATTGCAGTAATAACAAGTTCTTATAGCAGTTCTTTTTTTTTTTTTTTATAAAAAAAAAAAAAAAATTTTTTTTTTTTTTTTTTTTTTTTTTTTTTTTTTTACATAAACAAATTTTTTTTTTTTTTGAAGAAAGGTTTTGCTCCTATTGTTACAGTAGGCAAAATATCTCCAAAACCTTGTTACTTCTTTAACATGAAAAATAATTTATTAAAGATTGAAACAATGTTTTTTAGTAAAGTAGCTAAAATAGGGAACAAAATATGTAACTAGGCGATGACAAAAAACACAATCTAAAATACGAAACACCGAATTGGAAAATATTTAATACCTATTTTAAAACACCCATTACACAAAAACGATTACGTTAAAATCAGTTTATTCTAAATCAAGTGTATATCAATTAAGATTAGTATTGCGAAACAGTTAAATGGTGGAACAATTATTGATTTTCAAGAAACTAACTAGCAATATTTAGGCCCTATGGAAAACAAGGTCATAAAACTTCTTGTTTTTTCTTATATTCAGCAGTGAGCCCCATTAATATCAAACGATAAATGTTTGTCATATCTTGCATATATATGCATATTTAATCAAAATGGGAAAAGCTCAACACATTTAAAAACATTCTCAAAGTTTAACAAATATTCAGAAAAATGAGCAGCTGAGACCGTCACAATACACTCATCTTAAAGTTAATTTATGATGCTGTATATTTTTTAAAGAACACGTAAAGAATAAAACAATAACAAACAAAAATCAACATTGAAAATAAAATGTAAATTCAGCTAAAAAATTCTACAAAACTTAAAGTATTTCAAAATACATTGAACATTTTCTAGAATAGCAAAAGCATTCATATGGTAAATTAGACGATAAGCAATCTGATATAACAACATGAAATTACACCTCACGCTAGTTGATCAAATGACACAAATATGCTGCTTAATGCTGAAAAATATTGAAGATATTTGACCTTTTAACAATGTCAATAAAAATGAAACTCACAAGTCACCAGGACATATATCATGAAACAAATGAAGTCTAAATTTGCTTTTAAGCAAGCTGTAAATAAAACTATGTTGCATTTAATTATGATGTAAAAAATGAATAGACATAGAGGTGAAAACATAAATTAAATTTCAAAAATATAAACGATTAAAATGGTCACTCTGCACCAATAGCGTTATCCATTTTAGCGACAATTCATAACATTTCAGAATTATTATCACAGACATATGATTCCAAAACACATAATAGTAAAGAATACAATCATCTTTGAAAAGTTAGATCACCAAATTATATAATAATTATAATAAACACATACTTATGGCTCCAAAGCACGGACAAAATAGGTATAGAAACTCAAATAAAAAAGTGACCTTTACCTTGAGCCTAGTGACCTTGACCCCCCCCCAAAAAAAAAAAAAAAAAATATGTTTGCTAAAAACAATTTTAAAACTAAAAAAATATAAAAATCTACCTACAGACCAACTGTTATTGCAATTAGTTACTCCTTGAATTTGAATTATTGAACGAAAACCTTTTTTTCTATTTTCAGTAACAATGACCTTGACCTTGACCCTAGTGACCCCAAATGTAATTCCAAGCTTAGTTTCTACGCATGCTACCTACACACCAAGTTTCATTGCAATTTGTCACTCTTAACTAAAGTTATTGAACGGAAACCAATGCTTGACGCCCGCCCGCCCGTTCACCTGTTCAACATAAGGCATCGCCATTCTAATAAGTAGGTTTTTTAAGTTCTTTAAGAATGAGAATTCAAAACTAGCACTATCAATTTCAATGACAATTCATGATATTGTAAATATTGTAATAATAAAAACAATAATAATAGTAATGATAATGATAATAAAACAATAACAATGGCTGTTTGTAAAGCACGTAGGATCCCCTTGATACAGAAGTTGTAGTATGCAAGGAACAGTTTTTAAAGTAAAAGTCACTGTGAAATTCGTGAAAAGGGCGTCTGCAGAAATTAGAATGTAACATTGACTTTAACTTTAGTGAAAAAAAGTCACCATGACTGTTTCAAGTGTGTTCTTAGGCAAAGACAGTGATCTTGACCTTAATAACAAAATATTCGAACAAAAAATATGTGTTTAGTATTTTTGTTTGCTTCAAACAATTAAAACTCAATTAAATATATATATATTTCTAGTAGCAATGCCACTGACTTTTTATCTTTTGCTTAAAACAATTTAATAATAAAAAAATCGAATAAAACAACCTGTTTTTAACAATAATGACATTGAGCCCCCGCCCCCAACTCCCACTCCTCATTTCTTTATTGCTAAAAACAATATAATTTTAAAAAAACTAATATCTTCCTTCCATGCAATATACCTACAAACCAAGTTCCATTGCAATTGGTCACTTCTGACTCATGTTATTAAGCGGAAAACATTTTTCTATTTTTAGTTACAGTGACCTTGACCTTGACCTAGTGACCCTTAATACAATCCCAAGCTTCCTCTCCCCGCAAACTACCTACAAACCAAATGTCATTGTAATTGGTCACACCTAACTAAAGTTATTGAGCGGATGATTCTACAATTCCGAGTGACTTTGAACTTGACTTTTGACCTATTAATTTTATAATCAATAGGGGTCTCGACCGGTTATGACCAACCGCCACATCAATTTTCAAAAAGCTAGACCGAATCGTTCTCGAGGTATCGTCCGGAAAACATTTTACAAATCCGGGTCACCGTGACCATGAAATTTGACATACTGAGCTCAAAATCAATAGAGTTATCTGCTGGTCATAATGAAACTTCTCGTCAAGTTTAAAGATGCTAGGCAAAAGCGTGTTCAACTTTTACACATCCGATTCAATATAACCTTGACCTTTGACATACATACCTCAACACAACATGGGTCCTCTGCTGGTCATGACCAACCTCGAGCTCAAGTTTCAAGATCGTAGTCATTACTTTGATTACGTTTGATTTTTATTTTATGATATTTGAAATAAATTATAATTTCTGAAAAATGAAAAGGCGCATAACAATGAAATGTTGTAATAATAAAAATGATAATTTTCACATTTTTATTGTTCCAAATAACTGAGTAGTAAAGTTTGACCATTGGTTCAAAATGTGTTAACCCATGATAGTGTCCACGATGGCTGGTCAATGTTGACCAGTAGACATGATTTGAACAGTCTTGAATGAAGTTCACTAAGACATGATAATGTCCAAATATTTAAGCTCTAAACTTCCGGTTTCTGTGGAAAAAAGTTTTGGAAAGATGTTGCTTGGTCAATTGCGCGATGTAAGATATACAAAGATAAACCTGATTGTGCACAGCAATGATCAAACAAATAGTTAAATGGATGGCATAAGTGATTAAATAAAATTGGTGAAAAAAGCATAGAGACGAAATCATTGAAATAGTACATTGTATTAGATGACAATGTAGGAAATATACAACATTCGCTCTAAAGGGACAATTACAAAGTTTTCACAGCCATATACCTTGACCAGCTCAATCACTCAATCAAAAGAGGCTAGAACAAATAACTACAAAACAAGAAACAGAAATCAAAACAGAGGGCTTTTAATGGGAAACTCTATATTTAAGGATATCCATCATCAAAATACTGTTGTCTCGGCTACTGGTATCAACAAATACTTAAATATCACCGAATCATCTAGGCGAAAATAGGCAACTTCTCACACGACTTTTGGTAGGTATCGTTATTCTATTATGCTATGCAAAGTAAACGCATTTTTTTTCAGTACTCCAGACGATGCAATCAACATCAATATAATTCACTGTTTACATTCTAAACGGAGCATTAGACTTCTTCATTTTGGATGGATATTCATCACATACTTCTGATGAGGTGGTGTTGCCATGCTTTCTCTTTTTCACCTATTAAAAAGCAAATATCAAGGAAGTATACGATATGTCTTCGATTGAAGTCATACGTAAAATACATGAATGTATACATATACATAAAACAACTATTTGAAAGTATGTTCTGGTAAAGCAATGTAAACGTTGGTTTGCAACAGTTCCTATCCATCTTGTATTTGCATTTATTTTGTGTCTACAGGTATCCTAGTTTATGTTTAAAGTTAACTTTTTAAACATGTTTTGATGAATTTGATTTATTTGATATGTACTCTATAGTTTCTTTTTCATATTTGTAACAGAGGGGGGCTATTAAAAATAGGCAAAGAAGAGTTATGGTTCTTGTACATAACACTTTCTCCCTGTAATCTATTACTGTATGAGGTTTCAAGTATTTCTTTTTAACACTTCTTCAGTTATGCTCAAGACAAGGTCACTCAATAATGGGGGATCATTAAAAAAATAAGGCAATGTAGGGTTGTGGCTCTTTGGTGCTCTACTTCCACCGATTTTTGCTCTACCATTATTATCAAGAAATAACATTTGATACATTTAAGAAAAAATGACAATAGTGTTGCCACTTTTGTAAATGCATTACACAACTTGATAAATAAGATGTTGGCATATAAATGGTCAGTGCTAGTACATGTATTGCCTTCCACTGTGATATCGAGTAAATGTTCAAGTAATATATTATTAACCAATATTTTGCTTAATATAACATTTGACATAAATGCTGCCTTAAAAGATGGAATGTGATGAATTAATATACAGTGATTATTATCAAAATAATAAATGTAATACTGTATAAGTAATATGTATTGATTGAATTGTGATTTAGTTAAACATTTTACATTATGTAATATTCTGTGATATTGTATAATTGTTCATTGTCTCTCTATGTCATGCTACCAACACCAAATCAGGCATCAATGAAAATAACAATAAACACTTTTTATGTTGTCCCTGGTGTTTGTGTGCAAGTCATGCTTAGTATGCTCATATTGTGACAATAATTACATTATCATTGACCGGCGACACGTGGCCATATCAAAACATTGTTTTTTCATTAAATGAATGCTTCCACTTATTTTCAATTATGAATATGGTTTTAATTATTTGTTTCCTTTTGCAAAATTGCAATTCACGATTTACTTAAAGGAGATAAAACGTTATATAAAGAACATCTACCTCTTTCATGGTTTGTTCAGCCGGTTCAATATCTGGCCTAATTGGCTACTCAATCCATCCTGTTTCATCTCAATGGTTGCTAAACGCCTCTCTAGTGTATTGAAATTGAAATTCTGAAATTCGGAGACCCCAAGTTCCGACATAATTGAAGAAACAGGAGTTATTACAACGTGTCCGTTTGATTCAATGCCGCCAACAACCATCCCTATACATACCCAGTCGCCATAAACATCTTGTTTGAAAACAGGAGCCCCTGAATCGCCACTTGTGGCAAATTGTTCCGAATAGCCTGCTGCTTTAACTTCTAACTGACGATGCAAGGTGTAGGTCTGCTGCTGGCTACCATCTTCGTTTTTCGGACCCCAATCTATTTTTTTGACAACTGTATCCGAAAACTGTACATGCCCAAGTGTTTTGTTTGTCTCCTTTCCGAACTTCATAACAAGGCTGTGACTTTCTAGTACAGACGAGCTTATGTGGCCTGAATAGTAATCTGTATCTGAAATGTTTATATATTGACGCTTTTTCTATTTGTGTTTGTTTTCATGAGATGCAACATATGATATAGGTCCACTTTGATAATGGTACTATCATCGGAAAATCCCATTTAAACGTTTTAGGTAAGAGAAGAGTATTATGATTAATACCCTTTTTAGATATATTGGATAAAGAAAGGTGCACATTCGTAAAGCCACCATGACTTAGGGGATAAGGTGTATGAATTTGAACCAATTAATAATTTAAATTGTCGCAGGAAGACAACTTATTTTTGTTTTTTTTTGTAGCCGGAATGGATTTTATTTCAAGTTTCGTAATGTTCTTTTTAAATTCCCATTCAATATTTCTGTTTCCATACCATTCTACATTTTATTTATCATTATAACTTAATCAAATATAATGTGTCAGCCAAAATCTTGATATACACGGATTTTCTTTTTAAACTTAAATTTAAACTTCTCCTTTCTATCCTCATGTATGAAGATAGAATTCTGAGATCATTTTACATTAACTTCTATTCTAACACAAGCGGCTGCTTTTCCTACATAAACATATAGGGAAAAGCCTGTATTTTATTTGACGATAAAATACAGCATGTTTTCCCAATGACGACGTGCCTTAAATTACTGTTACGAACTCGTGATTTAATTACTACTCATCCAAATTCCTGACTATATTTTACTCAACTATAAAATACAGGGAAGCATTTATTAATCTTAAGGAAAAAAAACCGTGCATTTCGTGAAAAATGCGTGAACCGTTAAAAGACTGACATGGATGAAACATCTGGAAAAAAAATCTTCCGCAGCCAGGACTCGAATTAATGATACCAAGTTTCAACGGCCGCCGTTGTGAAATGGAGAAAATAACGGTTTTAAAAATCGCTCTGTGAAAAGTGTTAAACAAATGAACGGATATTACTGAACTTTTTATATGAACATTTGTTTGTTTTTTTGATAGACAATAGCTTAAAGATCTAACTTTATTTTGAGTGAAGATTAAGCTTAGCAAATGCGATGCTATATTAACAGTATACTTACCATCCTCACGCACGCCAGTTTCTGGGAAGTTTCCGCGGTCCGGCGGTCTCCTTTGTATTTGGACAACAGCAAGATCAACGCCTGACGTATTTAGATCTCCAGGTTTAAGCATCGTTTCTACTACTTGTCCGCAATAATTTCTGAAATCGTTCCCTCTCACGGGCTGGTAGACTTGTTTTTCTCCGTTCTTCCATACTTTTGTTTGTTCACGTAGGTCATTCAATTCGCCGTCGTTTAAGACAACATGAGCACATGTGATTGCACATAGTCCATATTTGGGATGGCGAAGAAAACAACCGAGAGTACCAGTTTTTTCGCTTTCTATTTGACAGCCAATGCGTAAAGGGTCTTGAAACTCTTTTGCTGACGCAAACGTTTTAAATTCACCTTCTCGTACATCTATTGCAATGCCTTCAATGGTTTTCGGTAGTTCGTTTTCATCCACAGGCATTTTACCTTTTGTGTGCACGTACATAACAATGCAGGCCTCAGGGACTAATTTGTGCGTACCGTTTCGAAATCCTCTTGACCGAACCCCACTTCCTGAAATGACTGAAAGGTATCTGTGTTTCTGCATCAAGTCCGTTGCATGATTATTAATTGCGTTTTTTATTTTTTCTGAATCCTGGACAGAGAGTCGAAACTTTTCATCTTTTTCGGCTAGCTTTACTGCAATCGCTTCTTTACTGAATGTGTTGACAGGTCGAACAACTGATGCATATCTAAGGTTGAGTTGTTTTACATTGATACATTTCTTAGTGACAATAATGAATTCCACTGTTTTATTATTATTCGAATCGTGTGCTGGCCAAACATACAATATGTCACTTGACTTTTTCTTTATGTAGGAACAAATATTGCTGCAAATTCTTTTGAACTCTTCATTTCCTCTCCCCTTTATTGTTGTGTCTAGCCATATTCTGTTTAATTCGTTTTGATTGACTAAAACCCGTTCACCGTCTTCATCTGTAAAACAAAATTTCAATGTTTTTGATATGGCACCATCTACCAAAACCACAGCACCATCTATCAAAATCACAGCGCCATCTATTAAAACCATAGCACCATATATCAAAACCACAGTATCATCTGTCATAACCACAGCACCATCTATCAAAACCACAGCACCATCTATCAAACTGACAGCACCATATATCAAGAGGACATCACCATTTAAGAAGTTTGTATAGAAGGCAGCTATACCGTTCTGTATGGTCGTTAAACTTAGAACCGTGGATAATTGACTGTAAATGTGTGAAATAAATAGTGTACTGCTTATACACGTGGAGTGATGACAGCAGTAGTGACGTAAGCTTTCATTCATCGACTTGCCTAATGGCCAATTTCTTTTCCCTGGCTTGAAGCTTAATATTGGTTTCAAGCCACTGACGGATTTCTTTTTTATAATCTCTGCTTGGTCTTGAACATTTTGACAGTGTCCAAGCCAGCTATGGGTGACCGATTTCTTTTCTCTAATCCAGGATTTGAGACGCGCACGTGGTCATTGTATTTCCAAACCATCTATAGGGTAGGCTACGTAAATCTTCGCAGCATAATATATTAATGTACAAATTAAGAATAAATTTAATCAGATCATTTTATAGATATGTAGATATTTTCTCTTTTTTATCCTCATTTTGCTTAATAATTAGGATTATATAACATACTATTTCAAAGTAACAACTTCGCAAAATAGGAAATAATTAATCTGTGAAAACTTCTCCATTTTAGAAAAAAGGGAAGACAAAATGTCCTTTATTATACGATCGCTATCGATGCTATGGCAACAAATAAGAAAACCACTCTGAAACCACTAGGCCTAGAGCTTAGATTTTTGGCATGTAGCATTGTCTAGTGGACTTCTACCAAGATTGTTCAAATTATTATCCCGTAATCAAAATTAACCCTGCACGGGGGTCACTTAGTTTTACATAGGCTTATATAGGAAAACTTAAAAAAATCTTCTTCCCTGAAACCACAAGGCCTAGAGCTAAGATATTTGGCATGTAGCATTGTCTAGTGGACCTCTAGCAAGATTGTTCAAATTATGACCCCTAGGTCAAATTGACCCCGCCCAGGGGGGGGGGGTCACTTGGTTTTGCATAGGCTTATATAGGAAAAACTTAAAAAATCTTCTTCCCTGAAACCACAAGGCCTAGATATTAGATATTTGGCATGTAAAAATGCCTATTGGACTTCTACCAAGATTGGTCAAATCATGACCCCCAAGTCAAAATTAACTCTTCCCGGGAGGGGTGGGGGGGGGGGGCAGAGGGAGTTGACTTGATTTCACATAGGCTTATATAGGGAAAACTTAAAAACAACAAGAAGGCCGACAGGCAGAGAATAGATATTTGGAATGTTACTTAGCATTGTGTAGTGGACCTCTACGAATTATGTTAGAATCATGAGCCCTTGTATTATAGCCAATAATAGTCAGGTGAGCGATATAGGGCCATCATGACCCTCTTGTTTTTATAATTTTACGGTTTTTGATGTTTACAAATATTTTCAACGGTGTCTTTCTTTTTCATTTAGCGTTTTAAAACTTTAGGGGAAAAAACAGTTACATAATGGGATTTCATAACAAAAATTTTTGCACAAAAATGTTAGTTTAGTTTACACTAATTTATTTATTCTCGATTGCAAAACATGTTCTTACAAGTTATATTAATCGCTCTCTAGACTCAATCCAGATGAATGAACCTCGAAGAGAGACGGATAATGTGGAATTCTTTATGTCTTGCCTAAGGACACTACCGACATGGCGATGGTAGAAACCGAACCCGGGGCCTTCTATCATGACGCAAACGCGCTACCACTGCGCCACGGCGGTGCCGGCATAAAGTTGTAAATGAAATCGCATTGATTTTGGGGTGTTTTATTTTCAAGAGTGGTTATCTCGTAAAGTGGCATTTTTACACTAATATGGTTATGTTTAATATTTTATTATAGTAATAAAACTGATACAATTCAAAATATTTTTTTTTCCTATCTATTTGTTTCATTTAGTCCAAGTTCGCACTAATTAAGACATGCATTTATGCACCCCTCTCTGTTAAACATGATGAAAACCAATATTATATTCGTGTACGTTTCGTTTTTGTATTATTCTATGTAACATTCATAGGGAAAAATTCTAAGTTATGGGGAAAAAACTTATCAGTATATTCTGGTTATTACATAACATTATTCTTCTGTTCTTTTATTCATTCGTATTGGATGACTGACTAATACACTGACCGGCCGACTGATTGAATGATTGCTGAAATGATAGATAATGTTTTCAAGTACCTTTTCCCTCTTTCTTCTTCTCCGCCACTTCTCATTTTCCTGTCTGCCTACTCACGCACCCTTTGAATTCAATATGTATTTGGGACACATTTAGCGTATCAGTTTTTTTTATTTTTCTAATCTTTAATAATGTTATATAATTTGTTAGCTACTACAATATGATTTGTGTACTGGTAAACTGTCAAGACGTGTTTTATAGGCTCCGATATTATAGTGAAATAATAGGAATTGTGACACTTTTGCATGGACATGTTATATACCGTCAGAAAGCTTGAATCATAAGGAGTTTGTTGGACTTATTATATTTTAAATTGAATAAAGGATTATAGGAAAAATTGTGAGTGAAACTTTCGTAAAAAATATCAATTAATGATAGACTTTTTCTATAATCGTACGCTAACTTCACGCCCCACTAACCAGCGCCCATTGTCTAGATGTTGTACTGGTTGAAGGACAAAAGGCGGATTACACAGTGAAATGATGTCCAAATTTTAAAATGTACGGAAGCGTATTGGTGACAAATTTATAACCGGGATATTAATTACTCGAAGTTTCATATGCTTTAGTATATAAAAAGCTGAACACTATTGTTTACTATGGGTGTGGATCTTTCTTTATACCGCCACCGTATCGGGATGTTTATTCAAAAGGCTGCAAAATTGCGGTTATAATCCGTATCCGACTAGAAATAGAAGTGACATCCACTACAGAGTGTTTGCTTCGTGTATCGTAATTAGTGTTTGCCTTTGTTTAATCAATTTAGTCCTTTGTATTTACAAGGCAAATATCCACACAGAGGAAAATTGTTTTCTTTGTAATGACCATGTGGTGGTAGGTTTACCAAAACTTGCTGACCCAATATCCAAACATATCAATATCGACATGTTCTCTGTTGGTACCTTTTCAAGTCCTGTAACGTACTGGGTGAATTTTTCTGGGCTTCAACTTAAGCTTTTGTTGTTAGCAGGAGATGTGGAAGAAAATCCGGGACCAGTTACTGACGATAGTGAACACAGAATTCTAGCTGCAATCAGTGCCCTTGACCAGAGGATTATGTCGGAAATTCAGGAAGTAAGAGTTCATGTTGCAGTTATGAGAAAATATATTACGATAATAAAATCCGAATGTTTTGAAAATAAGCAGGAAATGTCTAAAATAAAGATTAAACAGCAACATATGTCATCTGAGATTTCGAGTGTAAAACAAGATATAGATGAGTTGCGTGAGTTCAAAGAGAGGCTACAATTAGATGTTGAGTATTTAAGTGATAAACTTGATATCAAAACCGACAGAATGGAGGCAATGGATCAAGATATAGATTTTTTAGAACGGGAAGCGCGTAAAGGCAATATGAGAATTTTTGGGCTGCAAGAGGACGACAACGAATCAATTCAAAAGTTAAAATCTAAAGTAGTGAAAGAGGTTCTTAATGTAGCTTGCCCAATAGAAAAATGGCAATCTGATGATATTAAATTTGTTACACGCATGGGAAATAAGTCAGGAAATTTCGACAGAATGGTTCTTATTACATTTAGGTTTGATGATGACAAACATAAAGTTTACAGCGGTAGAGACAGTCTTCGAGCTAATGGTATAAGGATGGGTGATGATTTGACAAAGAGGCAGAGAAACGAATTATCTAGGCTAAAACAACAGGGAAAAAATGGTTACTTTTATAAAGGGAAGTTGCAAGTGTTTGACAAACCAAGTAAAGACAACGAAACACGTTTTAAATTGAGAGCTAAAAGAAACACACGCCAGGGTATATCTTCAGTCGCTGACACTGAACACATAGAAACTGTGGATCTTGATGAGTCGGATGATATACAAGATCTGACTGCAGTCAGCCACGAAATGATGATGACGGATGGACAAAATTATTCAGATAAATAGGAAAGCGGCCGAAGCCCTACCGATAATACAAATTTAAACTGTGTATGTTGGAACATTGAAGGATTGAAAAATAAACTCGCAAATGTTGACTTAATGTATTACATAAGAAAATTTTCAATTATTGCATTGCTGGAAACATGGTTATCTGATGATTTAAATATTTGTACCTTCTTAACCGATTATGATTATCATTTTGTTGCAGGTGTAAAACATACTGTAGCGGGCAGGGCAATGGCCGGTATAGTTGTCTTTGTTAAAAAAAGTATACGAAACTTTGTTACACGTTTATTACCAGAATGTGACTTTGGGGTTTTTCTACAAATTGATAAATCCTTTTTGCTTACAGGTAGAAATTTAATATGTGGTTTTATTTACTTACCACCATGTTCATCGCCTTTTTATAACACTAGAACTTTAAAGGGTATTAAAATGTTAGAAGAAACATTTTTAAATTTGAATACAGTTAGAGAGACATCTTTTATATTAAGCGGCGACTTAAATGCTCGTACTGCTGATAAAAGCGATTGTATTAATGTGGGAAATATTTCTGATAATCTTGACGCATACCAGGATATTTTTATGGATGATTTAATTCCTCCCAGGATGTCTTGTGATAAAAAAGTAAACTCATTTGGCCTTGATTTATTAGAATTTTGTAAGTCATATAATATCCGCATAGCAAATGGCAGATTTTATTGTGATAAGGCTAGAGACGATTTTACGTACATAAGTCATCTCGGTTGTAGTGTGATTGATTACATGTTATATTCAGACGGTATAAAAGCGTCCATAACAGATTTTGATATAGACAATAGAACTGAATCATCACATTTGCCTCTTATATTTAACCTACAAGTGACATATACTAATGTTCAAAACCAGAACATCACAGAAGATATACGGGAAATCAGAGATAAATATATATTTGACGAAAGTAACACTTCAAATATCGTGAAAATTTGAGAAATCATTTATCCGCATCCTTTATAAATAATTTTACATTAGAAATTATGGATGTGGCAACATCTTTATCCGATGTTGTAAATGAACTTAATGACATTCTATATTATTGTGGTAAATGTTGCTTAAAGCAATCGAAAAAGAAAACGGAGTATCAAGCAAAATGGTTTAATAGCGAATGCAGAAAACTTAAATACTTAAAAAACAAAACACTTCGCGTGTTTAGACGTCTCAGAAGCGAGAAAAATTTAAATGCATATATTTCGGTGCGAAATGAGTTCAAACATTATTGTGACTTAAAACGTAAAGAATATTACAGTTCCCAATTAAATGAACTGATACATTATGCGAAAAGCCCAAAGTCGTTTTGGAGGAAACTTAAATTTATGTGTTCTAGACCAAGCGTTAGTTCAAATTCTATTTCACCAGAGGAATGGAAAACCTATTTTGAGAACCTTTTTAACCTAGATGAAGGGGAGAATATTGTTGAATCAGATATAATCGTGAACAATTCTGAAAATGAGATTGAAGATTCCATTTTTAATTCTGAAATTACAGATGACGAGATACTAAATGCAGTTAAAGGTCTTAAGGCTGGCACTAGCAGTGGTGAAGATAATATACCAGAATTTTTTATTCATGGGATCGATCTCATGTTACCGTTAATAGGAAAGCTTTTTAATCGATTATATGATACTGGAACTTTCCCCGAATCTTGGAGTAAAGCAGTAATTGTACCATTTTATAAGAAAGATGATATAAATGTACCTGGAAATTATAGAGGTATATCACTCTTAGATATATGTGGCAAATTATACACCAGTATTCTGACAAGAAGATTGACTTTTTCTTGTTAATATATTTGATAAACTACATGAATCTCAAGCGGTCTTCCGTGAGGGATATTCAACCACTGACAATGTATTTATTTTGCAAGCAATTATAGATAAACAATTATCAAAACCAGGTGGTAAGATATACATAGCTTTTATAGATTTTATGAAATGTTTTGATAGGATAAAAAGAAACAAATTATGGAATGTTTTAAAACAAAATGGCGTTAAAGGGAATTGTATAGAGCAATACTTGGTATGTACAGTAGAGTAGAGGCTTGTGTCAAAACAAATGTGGGTCTTACAGAACATTTTAAGTGTCCGGTAGGTTTAAAACAGGGTTGTTTGGCATCACCGATATTATTTTTAGTATTCATTGATGAACTAGTTAAATATATTGAAGAAAACTATCAAACAGGGAATCCAAAAAAAAAAAAAACCACCAAAAAAAAAACACCCCCCACACAAAAAAAAACACACCACACACACACACACACAAAAAAACACACACACACACACACACCCACACAAAGTGGTGTAAGAGGGATACAGCTATTTCCTGACTTAACCGAAATACTGTCACTTTTGTTTGCAGACGATCTGGCACTTACTGCAGATACAGTTATAGGTCTCCAAAAACTTTTAAATTCATTGCATAAGTTTTGTAGTGAAAAGGGGGTAAAGATTAATACACAAAAATCGAAAAATATGGTATTTAAAAAGGTGGGATACTATCTAAACATGAGAAATGGACTTATAATGGTGAAGCTATTGAAACAGTTAAGAGTTTTTGTTATGTTGGAGTAACTTTGACACAGCAACTATCTTATATCAGTATGGCAAGGGAACAAGCATTGAAGGCTAAAACAGTACTAATCTCAGTACTGGGAAAATTATACGATTATGGACAGATACCAAGAAATGTATTTTTTAATATATTTGATACAAAAATCAGTCCTATTCTACTGTACGGGTCAGAAATTTGGGGTATACAAAGGCAAAATTCTACAGAAATTGTACATTTTTATGCCTGTAAAAGATATATGTGTGTAAGTCACAAAACTATTAATGCTGCGGTGTTAGGCGACTGTGGGAGGTACCCAATGTTTATAAACGCAGCTAAGAGAAGTATGAAACATTGGTGTAAAATATTGAAAATGAGAGATGACAGATATGTTAAGAAAAGTTATTTGATGATGAAATATCTAGATGATTTAGGACAAAGCAACTGGGTTACGAGTATACGAAATCTGTTATGTAAAAATGGTTTCGGGTATCTTTGGTTTGATCAATGTGTAAAACAGGAAAAGTCATTTTTATTTAAATTTGTACAACGTCTGAAAGATCAATATATTCAAGAGTGGGTCGGGACAGTAAGAGATAGCTCTAAACTAAGTTCTTATATTTATTATAAGCTCGAATTCAAACATGAAGCATATTTAAATTATGTACAAGTACGTAAATTTAGGTATGCTCTAGCAACACTAAGGTCTTCATCGCATACTCTTGAAATAGAGAGAGGAAGGTATAATAACACACCAAAAGAAAATAGAATTTGTAAACTATGTAACTATGCAATAGAGACAGAATACCATTTTGTTTTAGTCTGTCCAGCTCTTTCGTATATTAGAGAAAAATATATTCCTCGAAAATACTTTGAAAATACTAACGTACATAAGTTTAGAATTCTCATGAGCTGTAATTCTAAAAAGGTCATGATAGGTCTAGCAATGTATACGTACTATGCATTTCAAAAACGCAAAGCAATGCTAGATATATAACAGAATATATAATAGATGTATGAACTGTAATATTGCCATGTGAATCATATTGATATAATATTACAAGTAAGAGCTGTGTACTTTAGCCAGTATTAGTTACATATTGTTGGTATTTAACCAGTATAATTATTTACACATTGTTGTCAATAACAGTTACCAGTCTAAGAAATTGATACAAAATTGTAACATACATTTTGTAATTGGCCGGTGGCCAATATCAAATAAACTATTTGTCATTGTCATTGTCATTGTCATGTATATTTCAAGTCAATCTCTGAAATTATTTAAATGACCGACTAACACAGTACCGTTAATAGCATGTTTTACGAGGATTCCCGTTCCATCTTCCCCAATTTAGGATTAAAGTCAGTACAAAAGAAATGGACAGTGACTTGACGAAGACAGAGAAAAGAAATCTGCATTGACTTGGATTCAATTCTTGATTGAAACTGGGTTTGTTCAATTTAGGTTTCAAATAAGGTTATTCAGTCAAAAGTGTCGAAACACTTCATTTGTGAAGTTCTGTTGATAATGGAAAAGCTTCAAGGTTATAATGTGATGGCTTAGATACTTTACGTAAAAAGACGTCCTTAATATATATATAATCAAAACCAAACGGAATGTTACTGTAATCGATATTTTCATCTCAATATAAAATCGTGTTCATAACCTGACCAAAACCAATATGTTTCTAATTTAAAACTCATATTTTCAAGGATGCTTAGAGGTTTTGACTTATGACCTTCTTACCGTAAACGTCAATAGTGAACACAAAATATGTATAGCAAGTTTAAAGATCCTAGACACAATGCCTATAAAAAATATAATATTATTGCGCTTAAACACAAGCACGTTAATCGGAGCCATTGTAATCAGGATGCTTAACTTAACAATATTGCAAAGACGGACGGACGAACAATCAAGTCTAACAAATAATAAATCTATAGCATTCTGTCTAAAGAAGGAAAATGCTTTTGATAAACCCAATGTTCATGCTTAGACTTCTTCAATAATGCCTGAACTTTCTCTGACCATAGAATCATTGCTCATTGCCAATGGAATTTCTCTAATTATCCCCGATTTATATATAATTTTCTTCTGGATTTCAAGTATAACTGACTACTAGTAAAATGTTAGTGCTGACCTTGACAACTCAAATGCACAAACTTTAAGATAGTTCATGAATTATGAGGTGTCGAGAGGGATTAATATAAGTTGTATAACTTGTATCACAATCGACCTAAAATAAGTTGTATAAACTAATCTTTTGTAATCAAATCCCGCCTTTCTTCCTATGAACATTAAGATGTTTTGAGCATCTAAATGTACTGTAGAAAAATACCATACACATTCTAGATGTTAAAATATACATGTAGGTAGGACTCATTTCTTGCAGTTTGGAATATCTCCGCTTCCTACAAGGGGCATAAAAAGGAAAAGCTACCCAAAGATGTGCAGATAGAGCTTTTATTTCATAATGAACGATATATATTATAAGCAGAAATGGAAGTGTAGTGTAGACACCCAAAGAATTGTTTATTCTCCGATGAGAATAACGAGACTGAAAGTCAATCCACTCTAAAGAGAATATGACACTTACTCTCTGGATTCACTCAACTTACATGTCCCTCCGTTTGATGTTTCAGCACAGACATTCAATGAAGCAGTACTTCTAGTATTTCTCCTTTCCGTCTGATAAAAACGCAAATGGTTAAACAAGGCGTGAATAAGAAAATATCAGCAAATTAAACCTGTTTGTACGTAACAATCGTACGTGCAATATTTATTTGGAGCAACTCGTTAATGTGCTTTATTACAGTTTCGCTGCATTACGACTGTCCATACATGTGCTATGTTTCAGTAGTTAATTGTCCGAGGTTATGATACAGATTTTCGTTTTCAAAGTGAAAACGTGCAGAAATGGCCTTTTGTTGTTGTGAACTTTAAAAGGAAAAAAACATTTTTGCAATTTGACGCCTTTTATTTTGCATAGTTTTATATCAAAGGTTATTTACTTCTATGGCGAAATATAGCTTTAAACTCGTTGTTTTTTTTCTTAATACTCACAAGCTCGTTATTCCCGCAACAATAATATGTCGCTTTAAGCGTTCAAAAACAATACTCAACAGTCTTATCTAATTTAACAACTCTTTACACGTCTGATTCAGTTATCTAAGTTCAGGACAAAGGAAGACGCAGTGTCAATTTAAACCAAAGGGTCAGAAATCTCTGAATACCATTGTTAGACACAACAAGCCCATACTTTAGCTCCGGGCCTTGCAATATTTGATAAGGCGATTAGATTTGATCTTGATGTCAATGTTAAACAAGTGATCGCTAGGCGACATTTGTTTTGAATCAACTGCATTATTTGAACAAACTAAAAAAAGGACCACTACATGTAAAATATACTAAATACTTTAGCCTCGTTTTAGTGTCGTTTGTCAAGAAGATTGCTATCCATAGTCGTGGAATCCACGTACATGTATCTGTATTGAATAGACGTTTTCAAAAACAACCGAAAAAAATAAAAATCGACAATAAAGTGTAGGTAGGTCTTTCATTTTTACTGTTCTTTTTTTTTCCTTGGGAGGCAGCCTCCTTCTTTCTGTTTCGACCATGATCACTTTTTATCTTCTCCAATGCATTGTGTTGATGTGTCGGACAATTGTTTTATGATTTACAAAATGTGACAGTTTAATATATCAAAACTCTTTCACTGATAACAAAACTCTATCTTTACTATAATTGATTAAATCATATGATGACCATATGTTCATCTTTATTTGAATTTTCCCTATGTACAAGCATACCTTAATCTTCATTGTGGTGATTGTTTTAGTTTCTCTTGTATTGGTCGGGGTTGTTTTTATACCTGAAATATAGAAAAACGCACTTCTTCGTTATTTTCTTATTTTAGTACATTGAGTTTACAAGACATAAAATATTAAACACATTTAACACTGCTGCGCTAAGTAGTATACGCAATGAAAGTAATCTGAGAAAACTGTTTAGAAACTTGAACTTCAAACATGATAGAGACATAACGTCTTCATAATAGTAAACTTGTTGTTGGTAAAAATACATCCGAAATTGATAAAAGTTGAGAGAATTCATAGAGTAATACAAAATCTCAATTGACAAAAGGAAACATATTTAGGCAAAATACGTAAAAATGTGAGAACATAATATGGCAGTCCTCATTGTGCTGTGATTATAGACAAGAGTTTCATGTAAGAGCTTTAACAAGTACAAATTTCAACTAAAGGAAGGCTTTAACCTTCATCTGAGCTAAATAGGAAATTTATTGAGTCAAAAGTGTCGAAACACTTCATTTGTGAAGTTCTGTTGATAATTGAAAAGATTCAAGGTTATAATGTGATGGCTTAGATACTTTACGTAAAAAGACGTCCTTAATATATATAATCAAAACCAAACGGAATGTTATTGTAATCTTGATATTTTACAATCTCACTCTAATCCTGACCAAAACCAATATGTTTCTAATTTAAAACTCATTCGTACAAGGATGCTTAGAGGTTTTGACTTCTTACCTTCTAACTTAAAAAGTCAATAGTGAACACAAAATATGTATAGCAATTTTAAAGATCCTAGACTGAATGATTCTAAAAAAATATTATATTATTGCGCTTAAACACAAGCACGTTAATCGGAGCCATAGTAAGCAGGATGCTTAACTTGACAATATTGCAAACACACTGACGGACGGACGAACAATCAAGTCTAACAAATAATAAATCTATAGCATTCTGTCTGAAGAAGGAAAATGCTTTTGATAAACACAATGTTCATGCTTAGACTTCTTCAATAATGCCTGAAGTTTCTCTGAACATAGAATCATTGCTTATTGCCAATGGAATTTCTCTAATTATCCCCGGTTTATATACGTGTATAAATTTCTTCTGTATTTCAAGTATAACTGACTGCTAGTGCTGACCATGACAACTCAAATGCACAAATATAGTTTATGAATTATTTTAGTTATGACCAGTTTCAAATACCAAATATAGTAAATATGTACTCCTTACAGTGTTCTCGTAGACACAGGATCCGATTCTATAGTAATGCAGTTCCTACAAAGACACTCATCATCACGTGTAACTCAGTCTTCATGGAGAACTTCGAATGATTAATAAAGGTCATAAACTCTCTCTGCCCTTATACCGGCAAATATTACGCTTACCTATAGATGCGTTTCAGTTATTCTTTTCTACAATGAAACAAAATTCTAACAGGAGCATGATACTAACTTACCATTCTTATGTATTTTGGGTAGATATTCGTCACAGTCTTTCGATGGAGTGGTACTGTCATGCTTTCTCTTTCTCACCTATTAAAACAAATTTGTCGAAAACATATGAGATTAAAAAGTAGACGTGTATATCTTCGGTTGAAGTCATACGTAAAATCATTAATTTCGTAGCAACTCTTTGGGTAATCAAAGTATTCTGGTACATTTTCGCGAATAATTATTTCTATAGTTTCTTAAAAATAGTTGAATTTTAATATTTTTCTGAGTTCTGAGTTAGTTAGGCACAAATGGCCCTTAAGGCAGGACCAGTTTTGACCTGTTGGGCATGTCCATAACACATATAAAAACAGGAGATGTAAATCGACAATGCTACACACGAAACATCTGAGCCGCGGAGTTGAAATTTGGACCATAAGATCGTCCATGTTTGGCTTTACAAAGTCGTGACAGCCATTAATTTAAAAGTTATTATCAATATTTTCAAACTGTTTGCAGAAATCACTCTAGAATCTGTTATTTCAGTTAGTACAAAATGAAAATGTAGTGAAAGAGTGGATGCTTTATTTCTTTTCTAATTCTTTGGGTGACACTATTATGCTTTTGTGGTTTCGGCTAAAATATCTTGTTTGTCTTCACTCTATGAGCTTGACGGCTCGAACAATAGCAATATAACCTAGAGTTTACTATTTGACATTAATATTCTCTTTAGTGATATTAACAAAAACATGACACCACTGTTGTTCGAGACATATACATTAAATACTTGATATTTATCATTTAGATTGTTCCTCATCAAACCTGCAAATGAAATTTACGAGCTTGAC
This sequence comes from Saxidomus purpurata, assembly GCA_022818135.1. Lineage (NCBI taxonomy): Eukaryota > Metazoa > Mollusca > Bivalvia > Venerida > Veneridae > Saxidomus > Saxidomus purpurata. Next base: position 38,357,838 of record JAFMSR010000004.1, on the reverse strand, counting down.
AACATATTAATGAAGGGTCTTCCATTTAAATTACTTATTTGTAGAATAATAGTTATGGATATTGCTCCTTGTAAGAATGTAATGCACTACTGCATACATAGACGATAGAATACATTGAATACGACGAAATGAATCCTTAACAAGACTGGGGTTTGTAGGTTTCATATATATCATGTTCCATGAAACTGGTACAAGATAGATATGCGGAATCAGATGAGAAAATACATGTTTCAAATCTTCTAGGAATTATCTGACCGGATTCTGCTGCCCGGTGGTAAAGCTATCTGAAGGAATGTTGATATCAAGATCTCCTGACGACTTTATGGAATTGTCAGATAAACCTTCAATAGACAGGGCATTTACACTGAATTGCGGGAAGCTTACGGTAACAGTATGACTAGCAAAATGTTTAGAAGTAAGATTACATTATCCGACTCAATATTACAGATTGAAGTATCAGGATTCACCTTTACTAACCTCGGATTAATTGAGCTTTTGTTACACGTGTAACCAAAGGACCAACAATTTTCACTTTATATGTGCCATTTTGGTATAGTTATCAGGATTGACCGTTACCAGCCTAGGTAGACTAGCGTTTGAATCTGCCTTGCCACTATCATGCTGTATATTTCTCTCTATATATTTTGGGGTCCTACCTACTTAGCTTTGAACCCAGTGGTGACTAGCATCTCTCTCTACGACTACACAACCTTTGAAAAACTTTATATCATTCACCATACCTACCAATTTAGACTTTATACAGGATATTTGCTTCGTCTGTTCCTTCACCATGCGACAATACTCTACAAACTACTCAAGCTACAAACTGTTTATCTTCAACTCAAGTTTTGAACACTTGTCAGTACCATCAGAAGAAACTTAATTCGATACTTATTTGATCAGTCTTACCTAAAAGAACTATACTTGGAAACGATGTGTGACAAACAAACGAACGGACGGACATAATGATGTTTATGTGGATACGTATGATGTATTCGTACATGTAAGACGTAAGAGAACAAATGGCCACGTAAGAGCTTACGACTTAGTGACGTCAAATTTACTGTAACCTATTGAAGCCGTTGAAGAATTGACAGGTGGACAGAGGGATTTGTCTACCCACGGGGAAATATAATTAAATTAAGAAAAACATGGTTTGACTTAAAACTTGCCAATGTTCTTGAAATATAAGATTATCTGCAATTATTGATTTAAATAATGCTTGAAGCAAATAGTGCAAGGACATGTTTAATGAACTTTGGCTTAAACAGTATTTATCTCTGAATAATCTTAACATGAATAGATACAGTTAAGATGAGGAAATAGGTATGTCAAATTAACTCAATGTTGTGGTGATAAGTCATATAAAAGCTAATAATAATAACAAGCAAATAAATTGTATATGTTTCATTCGGGATCTTAATAATTATGAATGTATTTTTGTCATTCCCGTACGTTTCAGCAAACGAGTTAGCGAACAATTAGACATTTGTTCGTGTCCTGCTATCGACCGTCTCTTTCTGTGGGAAAGTTGTCATTTACGGAAGGCAGGGTTCTAGTTCTGTTTCGATGAGAGACAAATATGAATTATCTGACTGTAAATTTGACTGAAAAAACACTGAAACGGACGTTAAACGAATACAACAGCAATTTGCCCACTCGGGGTATAGAGAAATGTAAAATCCTTTGAGTCGCTAAACTCTGACACCTGTTGTTTATCCGTCTTATACCTGCGTCTGTTATTTCGGATGATCAGAAGGATTATTCTATGCAAAGGTTATATTTTTGTTAACGAGTAAAAATGCCAATCTCTTTATCACATGCTTAAATGTTAGTACTTTATAAATGTTAGTCATAGTGATATTCAACAAATATCAGTAGCATTCATTATATTGAGAATGAGCAAAGCAAACTATATCTGCAGAATGATATGTTACTATATAATACAATACAATGCAAGGCGAGGCAAAACGATTCGATGCGATGCGAAGTCATACGATACGATACGATACGATACAATACAACAAAAGAATAATTGTTGGTTTCGGAGTAATGTCAAATTATGATTTCACCGAATGGGCACCAAAAGTAATATGTTCACGAGGTACGCAACCACGGCTGAAAACAACTTCTTTTGGTGTTAAGGAGTAAAATTTACGTGATAAACAATGTCACATCGAATCCAACAAATTTTCTGTTAATCTTATGTCTTAAAATCTACTTTTAATAAGTGTGTTTCAGTCAAACGTCGAAAACCGCGGGAAATGATTTCAGAAAGCAGGACACATGACGTCACTTTATTGACGTCATCGTCGTTTGCTTTCCGGCATTTGTTACGCTCATTATACTTTTTGACGTCAATCCGGTTGAAAATCTGAAAAGCATAAAATAAAAAAGTTTTATTTTGAGTCGGCAAAACAGAAATAACAAGTGCAACATAGGCTTTCCATAAGCTTTTGAACCGATTGCTTGTGGAGTAAACATACAAGAACATAGTGTACATTACATTTAAGGTTATTTTGATGTGCACATGAAAGAAATGTCAGCAAAAAGAGATATGAAAAATGCATATGTTGATGATTGCCCTCCAAATCCATTCGTAAAGAATTGGACTGCGGAATTTTAGCTTGGGATTACCACTACCAAAACTCAAGTAGATGGGGTACATCGTATGGTAATGAATGGTAGAGGAGTGACCATTCAGAGTATTTGTAAAACATTAGGAATAAGTTCGGTTTCGTCAAATTCATTTTGTCCGATGTCCTTGACTTTGGCAAAGTGGTTCCAAGAATGTTAACACACAAACAAAAATGTATTAAGCTGAATAATATTTGACAGCACTTGACACGATTTCAGCGAAACCATGAAAACATTCTCAGAAGTATTCTGACCACGGTTGAGATATGGGTGCATCAGTTGGATCCAGACTGAAAGTGCAGAGTAAGTAGTTATCAAGCCTCATCAACACTAAATACGATCAAGCAGATAATATAATTCTGTAGGCAAGATTATATCAGTATTATGTGCATGCAATGGTGTTATCACGGTGGATTACTTTCACAGAGGTATATTCGTAGCTGGGCAACACTATGCGAATGAATTTCAAGAGCGCAAGTAGAATATTAACAAAATCGGAGAGGACAGTTCAGAACTTATTCGCTCTTTTTATGAATAAGTTTAAAATCCTTATCTAAAAAGAGATTCGGTTGTTTTACGATAATGATGTATTGCTATTGAATATGTTTAAGAATGTGTAACTGTTCAGATTTCCTGATGTTTCATTACCTGGTGTTTTCGAATGGATGTTTATCAGGATGTTTGAACTAGTTTCATGGACAGTATCGAATTTGTGTCAGGGATGTTGCTTGTTTTGCAGGATTATATTATATATATCTATACTTAATTGTATAGGCACAGCTTGCAACATATCATGAGTATGTATATAATGGACGCTCGAAACCCGTCCTGAAAACTGTCATATTTCTTATATCTAACAACATAACATTTACACAACACGCGGACCTATATAAAAAAATACGTCATATTGTGCCGCATGACGTTCAATGAATATCTGCGTAAGAAATAACGGTTTGCATTTATTCACTTTTTGTAATATCAGGTCATGTTTGAATCGAAATAACATCCTTTTCAGCGTTATTATCGTCTAGTAAACAACTCTTTGTCATTCTAATGCGCAGGTATAAACACTCAGGCATCTGGCTTTCGTGGTTGATAACTGTACATCAAAACTTAAAAACATTCTTTATTAGGCAATGTATACCGCTAGAACGGATAGCATTTAATAAAAAAAAAGATATTTTACGGACGCTTTTCGAACGCCCCTCCAGTAGCATGAAGTGTGTTACATTTTGATTCATTAATGTACTGTCCGGTATAGGCCATGCCTTCAAAGAAGTTGTACTTATATCAATTGTTGATATTTAGATAAAGTTTATATCTGGCTGAGTCATCTAATTTACCTCATTTTCTTTCGGTTGCTTTGCTGATTCGTCTACAACCAATCTTGTACGAATCATGTTTTCTACTTTCTTTTCGTAAATATAGCCCTCTTGACTTGCGTTTGCTCTGTGTTGTTCTTGCTCACTGTGTCGCAGATACAAACATCAACGTTGGCCACGGTCAAAATGTATTCCCTTTGTTTAAATAGACAAGCAAAGTTATTAAAACTACTTCAAATGAATAATTTCGCAAAGAGCGTATAGCCTAGAAAATAATGGCACTGATTATAAACATTCCGTCTGCAATGCTCCTGTTTGAAAATTCAGAATTTGTGCTAAATGTTTCTAATCTGGCTGAATCCAAGTCAAATATTTCTAAATATTCGTGTGTTCAAGTATGTTGTAGATAGATTAAGACGACTGAGAAATCGATAAACTAATACTTAGCTGTCTGCCTCTTTGTCGGACAGACACAGGTCACTCCAATAGGCTGGGTAGGATTCACTCCACCGGCTAGGCTAGCGCTTGCTTCTCCTAATCCCGATTCGGATAGCTTATTTAACTGATAGTCTTTTGATCTGAATAGCAAATAACATTTACCTACTCAGGCTTAAATGTGTGTTATTCTCATAGACGGTGAAGTAATGTTTAATAGTTGCTAGGTGCTATCTTCGAAGGGTTATTTCTACGCCTTTGAATGAACTTCGTCAGGTCTGTCTTATTTGTCAACAAACTTCAAAAGTATTTTGAGGAATTAATCAGGAAATGTGTTTATGCATTTTAGTCTTGTTTCAGACACAAATTCTTTACTAACACATGTTTCCTTTATTTTTCTGATTACATACGTTTTCAAATGGATAAAGGTCACCTTGTTGGTTGCTTCCACTTTTTCTTAAGAAAAATACTTGAAATATTGGAATACAATATTTATGACATAAAAATGTTTACCTTATTTTATTTCACGCCCACTTGAGAATTGGATCGACATAGAACCTGCAGTGTAAAGCGAGCGCAATATAGAAGATTTGATATTTAGTATGATATGATTAGATAGCTTTAACTAAGTATGATGTTAATGCATTAAATGTTTGATTGTGCCATGTTCATTTCAAACAGATTAAATTATGTCTGTCGCTAACAGTTTAAGCTTTTGGTTGCAAAAACGTGTTTATTACATTGAATGCGGAAGGTTATTTCAGTAATATATTGTGTAGGCATTATGTCCTCTAAATTCTACAATCTATTTACATAACGTTAACAATAATTAAATTTTACTATTATTACATTCGTAACACGCTCTTCACAGATGTGTATGTTTCTTGCACATGTAGCTGATTTAAACCAGTAGTAAAAGCTGTTTTACCCTGAAAGTTCATTGCATTTGATAATGTGTTCTCTGTTTAATAAGAAAACCCGTCTCTGATCACAGATTTGTGAAACCTTTCTTAATATGCAATAAATTTTACAGCATATCGAACTGGAGTTCCCCCTCTAGCTGTGAGCAGAGTTTAAAATGATGATGATAAAACATGTATTGTCCTTTAAATACTTCTTACAAACAAAAGGACATACTTTATAAGCGAATTGCGAGACGCATCTATTCTTACGACATCAAAATTAATACACAAATGTACAAAAATTTCATTTGACTTAGATAAAATTCTGAATCATTAGCAAGACGTATCAGTTTTGCATGTGTGAGATCATGTCATTTGCTGCAAAAAGTATTCATAATTCACGATCAAGAATAATTAGAAAAACAAGAGTTGTTAGTATAATGTAGTACAGCGCTGTGCTTGCCAATAAAATCAGTAAAAGGCTAAATGAAAATATGTGTGGTTTCAAAGTTAAAAAAGAACCGTCAGTAGCAAAATATCAAGTCATTACTTATATTGTTTGATTTTTCTGAGAACTAGAGCACAGGTTATAATTGACATTTCGACATAAGAAATTTCGACAAACGACATTCGACTGAAAAATAGTTGTACATTTTTTGTGTATGTTATGTCAATATATTCACTCCTAAACAGTATATTTACTTCTCAGTGTCAACGAAGAAATTCAATTTTCAATCTCACTCAGTATTTACATATCAAACATACAGGCAGTTTCTTTGAACGTATCGCCTTATTGGTCATGTTTTCGCGCTTACGGGTGGCGGGACGACAGGCGAAAACACGAACACGCGACACATCAGTTATTTGTCGGAGTTTCGCATCGGCGGCTGGCGGGACGAAAAAGCAAAATGGCGAAACTTGGAAGGCAAAAACGCGACATATTTATCGTCATGGTTGTCGCGTGGCGGAATAAATTTGTCTTTTTTTCACCTCTGCGTCGCGCCACACGTCAAATAAACGCGACAAATCAGTCTCATTTTCGCCATCGCATTATAGCCCCGCCCTGCCATGCGAAAGAATGACATGATGGCAGAAATGAGCCGCGATACTGATATTAGTTTAGCGTTAATTCCGCTACTTATTCTTCTTTTTTGGGGTTAATTTTACTCTTTAGGTCATTTTCAAATCTTTATTTACGAATCTTGTTCAGACGCTTGCGTGCAATCTGTTAATGATCTTTTTAGAACGTGGCCACGTTAAGGAAAAACAAGCCTTGCTTAAACCGATTATTTTAAGATATTAATAACACTCTACAGGTCACATTTTATAGAATATTGACTGCATATTGAAAATGATCTGTTTAGAAATTGGACCACACAGTTCAGACAAAAAACGTGATACCACCGATTATTACGAAACCTTGATAGCACACTTCAGGTCATCACTATTCTATTTGATGTTCACAACATTTGCACACAAGGTTGCCTGTATCATGTTGATGATCTGTAGAGAAATATAGCCAGACTTTCCTCTGCTTTAGCCGGTTATCATAAAACCTTTAAACAATCAACAGGTCATGTTGTCCTTCGGATCTTCACAAAATTTATTCATAAACTTTTTTTAAGGTTGTCTGCAACCTTTAGATAATCTGTATGGAAACTGAGCCGTACCGTGCAAAAACAGTATAGCCAATTATTTTAAAGCATTGATAACACACTATCTTCCGATGTATTTTCAAAAAACTTGCTCGGACGTTTGATCGGTGAAGAAAATGACACACGCTGTTCTGAAACCAACCGTGGTACAGCCGATTATTGTAATACCTTAACATGTCACTTTTCCGAATGGATCGTCACAAAACTTCCACGAAAGCTTTGCTGCAAACTGTATATGAGATCGATAGAAACTGTGCCACAATGCAGCACTGTGTAGTATGATCTATCCAGGTTGTTTAAATCACCGGGCCATAGACACACAAATTAATACATTACATTTAAGCACTTAAAGTTTTAATTATGTTGATTGATTATTTACAAATTCAGTCCATTACATTCTTTTGTATATATTTGACTCTGGTTACACCAAATCCCCGGCTAATCGTCATTTCAAAAAAAGTATTGATTTTTATAAATGCATTTACTATTTGCTTAATCGAACCATGAATGATTGTTGCCACTGGCTACAGTGACAAAGGTGACAAACACATATCGTGGAGATCTTAACCACCGTATGATAATTCACGTTGCATATGACGCGGTAAAGTAAAGAACGTCAACAGTTCAGAAATACTTGATTTCTAAACGTCGAAAACCGGATAGGTCGAAGTACTTTGCATGGTCTGATCGGCTTCGAGACGCCGAGATTGCATTGTTTTTATTTAATTAATCAATCTTTAGTACATCTTTACAAAAAATACATGTGTTGATGACGCTTAAGACAAAACTGACAAATGCAAAAAGACAAAATAACAAATACATGTAGTTATAAAGCACAATGGTGTTGGTCAATTGACCACATGCAAGTGAAGATGTATACATACTGTGTATGGTTGGGTGTTTTACATCTACGAAAATTGTATTAAAATACTTTTACACTATAAAAAAGCTGCCATGATTGTAAAAGAAAAAAATACCTTGAATTTATTAGTTGAAATATAATGTCTTATTTTGACTCATTTTTCTGGATCTGCCCTACTCATATATATCATCTGCATTTTCTGAAAACAAAATTAGGAGGCACTGTACTGCACAAAATAACAAGTGTCATTTCTTTTGCAATTTATTCTACCTTGGGCACTTTTTTGAGCCACGGTTACTAGTTAAAGATATGCGTAATTGCATTGTTGTTTCAAGTTTATTTCATCAAATTCCTTTAGGCTTAAAAGCCCATGAGGACCTAACAATAAAGATATGCATAATTGCATTGTATCAATAGACATTTCAGTACTGGGTGTACAAACTTATCTATTGAAGAACATTCGTCTGATTAAAGTATGACAGTTATATCTTTTAAACTGCATATGTCATGTTTTCGATAAAATTTAAATGCCTGATAAAATTCATGTTTAGAAAAAAAACATAATTACCGTATTTTACGAATTTCAACAAAATGACAAACAATCTCAATCTAAGTACTAAGGCGATATATAAAACCATGATCGGAAAGGTTTTGAAGTAATAATGGAATGGTTTGTATAAATAAAACTGTCAATTCTTATGAACTAGGCAATTGATAAATTGAAATTCCCTTCTTATTTGTGTAACTGACTGCACTTATTCTTATATTTAAACAATCTTTACATATTTATTATTAACTCAATTCTCTGAAATTCATTTGACAGTAAAAACGCTTCGCCCAAAAAAGTGTTGTATTGTTACGTGACAATTTTTAATGTTTTTGGATTACATGATGATATATTTTAAATATTAAAACGGTTGAACATTGAGACAACATAATAGTCAGTCTTTGTTGTTTTTGTTTTACCTTGCATTATCTCAGTGGACACCTGTCTGTAGCAGCCATTTTTATTCAGTTCCTTGGGTGGCCGTCATTGACAGGTTAGACTTATTATAATATAGTGTATTTATCTTTGTAAGAATTATGTGTATTTGCACTAATATGGAATTGCTAGGAATGTCCAAATAAAGTCAATTTCCAAGCTTCATCCTCTTCATATAATACATCGCTACACGACTTATTCTAATTTAAGTGAAGAGATCATTCCAAGACATGATTTCAGATATCGGCAATGTTTGTTTTAACGAAATTAGATGTTTCCCCATAATGCAGCCACATAAAATAGATATAATATAGGCACATGCACGCTAATTTAATCATTAAAGTATGAGGAATAATAAATACATTTTGTTAATGAAATTGAAAATCACATGACTCCCTAATCTCAAATTATGTCATTTTTCGGTGCAGCCGTATTAAGCTCGTCTTTGACCGAAGATTTGGAACTCTTTAACTAGCAATGAAATGGCAGAAAGAAGGTATAACCTTTTTTGAAATGAGAAATTTGTGATGTAGGGGACCTTCTAATTGGATAATTCCGAATGAAAATAGACAATAAAATACTATTGCGTTTTCGGTCTTTCTTGAAAGGGTTGATAATTTAAGTACGTAAATAATTCTTACATAATATGTTGTTACCTCCAAATTAATGTAAATTATAAGTGTAGAGTATTTATACTTTCGCTGCCAGTGAATATTGATTAATAATTCGAGTAGCATATTATAAGAAAAACAAAGATTAAGTTTGTTTTCCTGATACACATGTCGCAATAGATATTTAATTACTATTGGGGACACATTTGACAAGTGGCCAGTTAGCTCAGTCGGGAGAGCATTAGCTTAAACTACTTTGAAAGAGAAGGTACATGAGTTCCAATCTCAGACACGGTTTTTTTCTTACCATGTGACATTTGGCGCCTTCCGATTAAATAAAATTATTTTTTACTCTTAAAATTCAGCTACAATCGCTTTTATATACTAAACATTGCACCGACTATCCCTTTTAAAGGTAGTTTTTGTTAATATAAATATTGATCCAAACTCTATTAATCTTACGAGTTTGAAATAGGCGAAATCACAAAATTAAATGACGATAAGTACACACGCCTTTTTCATTTGTTATAAAAATATGGCACATTAAAACCAACATAGGGGAATCAGGTAGAAAATGTAGGTATAGTTCTACTCTCCCGATTTGTTTGTAACGTTTCTCATTTGCCTGAATTGCAGTCGATGGGATGTTTTAAAGTCACAGTAATCTACAGACATCAGAGCTATCTTGAAAGTTGCTTCAGAACGCTTTTCCGTTACCTCCGCGATGATGTAGTTCAGTCTGTAGATACAGTGGTGCTCACGTGTAACTTTGCAAACTTTTCGTGTATCGTTCTTGTATCGTGCATTCCGTTTGCATTTATCGTGCGTTTATCGTTCGTGCATTCATCGTACAACATTCTGATCGTGTATCGTGTATCGTGTATCGTGTAACGCATCGTTCGTTCCGTGTGATGAACGTTGCACGATAAGAATGATATAAAAAGTTGTCCGAGATGGTGCGGACGACCAATCGTGTAGAACGTTTGCACGTAAGCCTAGACATATACGTGTATTAGTTTTAGTATTACCCAAAGATCGGATTGAATTATTTAAGAACTATTGATGAAATTAAAAAAAAAACATTCTTTCAGTGAACTAAAGTATTTTTCTGTTAAATATTCTTTCTTTTTCTCACGAGATATTTGTAAGAAGAAGAGATGTTGACTTTCAGTGAAAGATTTACACCAGCTATAAAGAACAGGTAAATATATTTTTAGCCTTAAAAGTAACGCTAATTTTGAAAGTTTCTCCAATCACGATGTAATTCCAATATAAAGTATTATTTAATTTGCACACGCGTTTAGCAATTATATCTTATAAATGCCCACAGACTTTCTACGTCTAAATCGACGCCCTAGTATTATAAGGTCGTAACTGGTACTTACGACCTTTTTTGACTGATACAGAATAATAATCTACAAACCTACAGCTACCTTTTAGCCTGGTTCCCTTCTCTCTATAGAGCATAATAACAGCAGAATGTGGACATAAAGAAAGGTCGTAAGTGATATTTCAATTAGGATTGATGTGTTAAAGGGTCGTATCTACAAATATTATTTCCAATAAGGTTCTATCTGGCAGATACGACCTTTTAATTTTGAGACAATGCCCTGGTATATATAGTTTTTAAAAGGTCGTAAGTGGTAGATACAACCTGACAATACTGTAGTTGAAATAATTTCTGTTCAAGACTTCAGGTATATCTACCACTTACGACCTTGTTAGTCAGAATTAACTTGCATGGTATATTGTGGATTGACACAGGGAATAGGCGCTTGTCCTTATTCAATATAGCCATATTTACTTAATAAAAACAGAATATATGATACAGTGGTGCTCACGTGTAACTTTGCAAAATGTTCGTGTATCGTTCGTGTATAGTGCATTCCGTTTGCATACATCGTGCGTTTATCGTTCGTGCAACATTCAGATCGTGTATCGTGTGACGCATCGTTCGTTCCGTGTGATGAATATTGCACGAAAAGAATGATATAAAAGTTGTCCGAGATAATGCGGACGACCAATCGTGTAGAACGTTTGCACGTTAGCCTAAGCATAAACATGCATTATTTATAGTATTGCTCAAAGATCAGATTGAATTATGTAAGAACTATTGATGAAATACAAAGACTCATTCTTGCAATTAACCAAACTATCTTTCTGTTACGTATTTATCTTTTCTCACGAGATATTTGTGAGAAGAAGAGATGTTGACTTTCGGTGAAACTGAAAGTAGACGTTCTGCATAATTATCGTGAAAGATTTACACCAGCTATAAAGAAGAGGAAAATATATTTTAGCATAAAAAGTAACGCTTAGCTTTGAAAGTTTCTCCAACCACGATTTAATTCCAATATAAAGTATACACACGCGTTTAATAAATGCGCAATGTCTTACGTCTTAGTATTTACGGCCGAGTGCAAAAATAAGTTCATACGTTTATATGGTTCACACACGTGTAATTATGACACCTCCGATCCCAATTTATTGCACCTTTTCAATTTTGAAGACAGCTTTGAAATATTCCGACAGTCTACAAATTGGCAGATGTGCAACACTTGATCTGTTTAGTGTAGATAATTATGTAATTAGAGTATAATCATAATAAGTATGTGTACCGCTATTCAATTACAAATCATTCTTATATATACTTTGCTTTTAAAGAAAGAAACGACATGTAAATTAATATGATTTTCAAGGTTACTTTTACAGTTCGTATATATTCTTTTTTTACTTTTAACAGGATAATTGAACTTTTAATTGTAATTTAAAGGTGCAATCATGTCATTGTATATCAATTTATCTGTGATAGTCTCTTATTACTCTGTATAGAGTGGTAATTTACAAATGTGTTAGTCATATAAAATATGTGATTTTTATGATAATATTTGTAATGTAAATGAAAGAGACTTAAATAAAATATTTTGAATTTTTGAATTTGGATACGTATTTCTTCACATTTTTACAAGAATATACTTTACCCTTGCAACAGAAACCGCAGAAAAAGTTTTTATTTGTTAAAATAGACAAAATGACTAATAATGCTTCGGTAGAAATAGTTTTTAACTGTAACAATAGACAGATCTATTAATACTGTAAACACGTTCTCTGAAAAGATTGTGTATTTCATTGTCATGTTATTTGCTACACACATGTATGCATTATTTTGTAACTGGCTATAAATGTAAATGTCATTTTATGCCAAATAAAATATATGTTATGTTATGTTATTATCTGTTTGGTTTTTTCCTTTAATTAGCCACACTTTAGGACTTTAAACGTGTTTTCATGGGTTTGATTAAGCTATTGCATTGTTTTTTGACAACTATTAATAATATTGTTGTTAAGCATATAAAAATGTCCGTGTTACTCGAATGACCGTTTTTTGTTTCGTTCATCGGGAATCGTGTATCGTGTATAGTTCATTTCGCTCACCATTCATGATTCATTCATCAGTTATCGTGCGTGCATCGTGCATTCCGTTTGCGTGCATCGTTCGTGTATCGTTCGTTCCGTGTGCAAAGTTATACGTAAGTACCACTGTACGTCACGAAGGGCTACAGTGAACTAACGTTTGAATTAATTTAAAATACCGGTAGTCGGAATTACTGTAAAAGGTAGCTCAAGGAGGAGCTCACGGGGATTTGATGCTTTTTTTTTATGTCGGAGAGTTTTCTAAAATGATAGCCAGAATAACGGTATATGATGGGTCACAAATGGACACAGAGAACATATCATTGAATTTGTCCAAAATAATCAGAATAACCTTACGTGGTAGATGAAGGATTGCCACAGAGAATTGTTGCTTAAAAATGATAAATGTAGGTAGAACTACCACATATGGTAGGTCACGGATGAAATTAATGCCTAATTTCATTCATTATAGCCAAAAGTATATTAAATCATGTGTCATAGATGGGCCACAGAGATTTGAAGCTTAAATTTGTGAAAAATAGTCAAAATTACATGAAATATCTCGTTATGAAACAATGACTTAATGTTTGTCCAGATTAGGTATAGCCATATTAACAGTATGACATGTCACAGATGGCCACATTGAATTGAACTTGAGCTTGAACTTATTCAATATAGCCATAATAACGGTATAAGGTAGGCACATATAATAATATTATTAATAATAATAATAATAGTAATGACGTTATGTATCGAAGGTTACATAATTTTTCATTCAAATATTTCAAAACATAACTTATTTTTATATGGCCTTCAAAATAAAAATAAAAAAAACAGTTCCAAAGATCATACAAAAAACATATACGCAATTGTCATCAAAATCGAGTAATAGATGGCCACTTAGAATTGACCTTATTCATAAAGCCAAAAATACGGTAAGTTATAGGTCATGGATAGCAGAAAGAACTGAAGCTTGATTTTGTTAAAAAAAGAATTACCTTACATGGAAGGCCTCGGATGGACACATTTAATTGATGCGAGTCCTTTTTTCAATATACATGACCGTACCCATATTCATAGTATATAACAGGTCAAAGATTGCCACAGTAAATATAATATATGTATGGTAGGCCATGGATGATCACAGAGAATTGATGTTTACCTGTATTCATTATAACAAAAATGCGATATAATGTCACAGATGACCACAGATAATCGATGCTTGAATTTGTTAAAAATAGCAAGAATTACCTTACATGGTAGATAACGGATTGACAGTTTGTTAATGCTTGTCCTTATTCTGTCATATTTATCGTATATGATATGTCACGGATAACTATGAAGTGAACTATGCTTATCTTTATTCATCATAGCCAAATTTACGGCTTATTTAAATTTATTTAATTATAGGTCACGGACGGCTACAGTAAATTGTAGCTTCAATTTGTTCAAACTAGTCAGAACTACCTTACATGGAAGGTCTCAGATGGATGGACACATTGAATTGATTCCCGTCCTTATTCAATAAAGCAACATTGAATTGTCAGCTTGAATTCATTCAATATAGCCAGAATAACCAGATAAGGTAAATCTCAGATGACCACTGAAAATCGGCGCTTGAAATATGAATTGAAGTAACACAGATGGTATGTTACGGGTGACGACAGGGAATTGATGCTTATCCTTACTTACTATAATAAAATTTACGGTACAATATAGGTCACAGATGGAAAGAATTTTAGATTAAAATTGTTAGAAATAGTCAGGAATACCTTACATGGAAGGTCTCGGTTAGAAACAATGACTTGATTCTTGTCCTCATTCAATATAGCCACATTTACAATTTATAACAGGTCAAGGATGGCCACAATCAATTGATGCTTGAATTTATTAAATATAGCAAGAATAACGGTATAAGAGAGGTCACAGATCGCCACTGAGAAATGATGCTTTACATTCAGTATAGCCAGATTAACTGTATATGGTAGGTCACGGATGGCCACTTGGAATTGATGCTTATTGTTATTCCTTATAGCCATAATTGCGGAGAAATATATAGGTCACAGATGGCCACAGAGAAGTGATTGTTGAATATGTTAAAATAATATGAGAATACTTGTATGTGTAAGCTAACGAGCGGACACAGTGAACTGTTGCTTGTCGTAATTCAATACATGTACATGAAGAACGTTTTACAGTACATGATAGGCCACGGATGGCCAGAGTCAACCGTTCTTTAAATGTATTCAATATGACAAACATTACGGTATAAGGTAGGTCGAGAATGACCACAGAAAATTGAAACTTATAATCGATAAATACATATATAATTACAATGTATGGTAGGTCATTGGGTGGCCAAAGGAAATTGATGCTTATCTTTATTCATTATAGCAAAAACACGTTATAGGTCACCGATGACAACAAAGAACTGAGTCTTGAAGTTGTTCAAAGAAGTCAGAATTATATAACGTGTCAGCCTGTTACTTGGTGTTATTCAATATAGCAATATTTACAGTACATGATAGGTCACAAATGGCCGTGGTCAACTGATCTTTGAACGTATTCAGTAGAGAAAGAATTATGGTATAAGGCAAGGCGAGAATAGCCACAGCGAAATTGATAAATACAGATAGAATGTATGGTAGGTCATGAATGGCCACCTGGATTGATGCTTATACGTTAATTCATTATAGCAAAAACACGTTATAGGTCACCGATGACAACAAAGAACTGAGTCTTGAAGTTGTTCAAAGAAGTCAGAATTATATAACGTGTCAGCCTGTTACTTGGTGTTATTCAATATAGCAATATTTACAGTACATGATAGGTCACAAATGGCCGTGGTCAACTGATCTTTGAACGTATTCAGTAGAGAAAGAATTATGGTATAAGGCAAGGCGAGAATAGCCACAGCGGAATTGATAAATACAGATATAATGTATGGTAGGTCATGAATGGCCACCTGGATTGATGCTTATACGTTAATTCATTATAGCAGAAAAAAACTAAGAAGTCACGGATAGCCATGGACAATTTATGTTTGAATGTGTTAAAAAAGTCAGAATGTCCTTAATGCCTTTAATGCCTGTCCTTATTCAATATAGCCATATTCATCGTATATGATGATAATTAATATGTCACCGTCAAACGAAGTGAACTGACACTTGAAAATTATTCAATATAGCCAGAATTAGGTTAATTATACATTTTAGATGACCACAATGAATTGATGCTTGAAATTGTTAGTCCGAATTACCTACCATAATATTTAGAAGGCATATTCTACACTATCCTACCTTATCATACTCTATTACACATGACCTTTCCGAACTTTACCTAACCATAGCCTTATCTTCCCGAAGCTAACCATACCTTATCCTATTTTACTCTACCTTTCCTTACCTTACCATATTCTACACTACTTAACATTATTAGAACTATACCATACATACCTACATACCAACCAAACATTTATCTATCATTTCCCTTTCCTAATGACTTATCATGTGCCATGGCTTACCGTCACTATAATTATATCTGTCTGAGCCTTTTTCATTGTATGTGTCCAATTTTGTTTGCACAGAAAGTGGACATATTGTCTTATTTTGACTTAATACAGTTGTACTTGTGATATATTGT
The DNA here is from genome assembly GCA_022818135.1 of Saxidomus purpurata. Classification (NCBI taxonomy): domain Eukaryota; kingdom Metazoa; phylum Mollusca; class Bivalvia; order Venerida; family Veneridae; genus Saxidomus; species Saxidomus purpurata. The sequence goes on along the minus strand of JAFMSR010000004.1, from coordinate 38,341,376 downwards.
TTCCACAAAACAAAATAAAAAGGTCTTAAGTGGCAGTTGCGACCATTTTCAATCATGATATTAAATTTAAAAAGGTCCTAAGTGGCACTTACGACCTTTTTTAGAACTTTTTTATGCAAAATTAAAAGGTCGTAAGTGCAAAATTAATTAATGTGAGGCAATAGCAGCTATTAAAAATGTATAAACAACAAGAACTAATTCTAGAACACATATGTTATCAAAAAGAGAAGTATCGTTTACATTTATTAAGTGTAGACACAATGAGACAGTTTTTTGCATTTTCCCGAAAACCATGAAATTGCACTTACGACCTTATAATACTAGGGCGTCGAAATAATTAAGACCAAGTGCAAAAGTGAGTTCATACCTTCTAGGATTATTTTGGTCACAGAGGTGTTTTAATTATGACACCTTCGATCCCAATTTCTTGCACCTTTTAAATTAGACAGCTCTGAAATATTCCGACAGTCCTCAAATTGGCAGACGTGCAATGTTTTGTATTTAATTGTAGAGCGTACAGCGCTGCCAAGGATTATCATTGAATTTTATCCTTTTTGTGCAATAAACTCTTATTACAAAAGAGTTTTATACTTATTTTATCATCAAAAATAGATTATGGTTATGTAGATAAGCGTGTTTAATCAAAATATTGTCCAGTGTTAAACACTATAATATATTTGTCATGTTTTAATGAGATTAATATGTGTCAGTCTCTTGTAACTCTATTATAGAGTGGCCATGTAATTTTTTATGCGATTTTAGAAAATTGTATGTATTGTATATTTACATGGATGAGACGTAAATAAAGAATAAAACTTCAAAACTTCAAAACAAACTGCAATACTTGATTTGTAAGTGTGAATAGTTATGTAACTAGAGTTCAATTATAATTAGTACGTGTTACAGCTATTCAATTACTAATTATTCTTATGATGTGTTTGGTTTTCCTTTCAATAATCTATATTTTAGGACTTTAAAAGTGTTTGATAAAGTTATTGCATTGTTATTAGACATGTATAATGCTTTTGTTAAGCATACGAACATGTCCGAGTTACTCGAAGGACAGTTTTTCGTTCCGTTCATCGGGAATCGTGTATCGTTCATATCGCTCATCATTCATGATTCATTCATCAGTTATCGTGCGTGCATCGTGCATTCCGTTTGCGTGTATCGTTCGTTCCGTGTGCAAAGTTATACAAAAGTATCACTGTACAGAGGAGACATACAAAAGAGTAAGGTAAATGATATGCCTGTGTGAGACATTTATATGAAATAAGCTGTATGTCCGAACGCTATAAACATGTACACAGGGTCGCTTCAGACAGGACATTGATGCTGAAAGTAATAGTATTACCGTATAAGTATATGTTTATGTTTGATATAAAATGTTATAATATATTTATCTAAATTTGAAATTGCTGGTTTGCTGAAAGCTTTGGACCTCCAAGAACTGAGGTGAACAGCCAAACATTGTGAACTTTACATTGAATGAATTGAAATAAGTTGTGTAGAATTTCTGGCAACCTGGTTAAAAAGGTTTTGTAAAAACATGTTTACTATCTTTGAACACTTGACAATGAAAATCCAGTTCATTTCATTGCATTTTTTTCTATATTCATGAGAAAGCAATCTGTCAAAAAAATTGATAATAATCGCAAAAAAAGTTAATACCGGTAGTAGAAAAGTTTTATATTTCATATTTGAAGATTTTGATTTGAATCTTATGTTACTTATTTTACTCGCTTTTCAAAGTTTTTGAGTGCATTTTAAACAAATTTTAACAATACCGTTCAATCATTGATTATTACATCTCAGTCTATAACGACGCATATAAGAGAAGATATTGAACTTGAAATTGCTGTGAGAGCAAGGAGAAGGTCTATTCCTACAATGAATGCAAAAGTGGTATGAATCGAACACTTCCTTTTTTCATGTAATTCAATGCTTTTGAATTTTGATTCAAAGGCTTTACCTGCAAATTGATTTATTTGAAATGATTTTTTAAAATTATTTCAGCGCATAGAAATATCTCTAGACTAAGGTATTTTTAAAAAGTAGTATAAATATAATACATGTATCATCAATCTGAACTTGTATTTTAGAGCCTGTCTCCAGTTGTGGTAGTGTATGATAACACTTCGATCTGATTGATGGGACCAAACGAATAAGACCAATACATTACAGGTTTCGCACCTACACAATAGAAATAAGACTTCGGTAAGTTTCAAATGTCCACAGTTTACCTAGGTGCGAAATAATTTACATTAAGTGTCAAAGTTGAATTTGAATGTTGATCCTGAGGTGCGTGAAAATGGGCAGAAGTTAATTGCTGTCAACACGTTACTTTAAAGCGCCACTACACGAAAGACACTGTCGATTAGTCTTTTTGACAGTCAGCATAATTATATTTTCAATAAATCATTCATAGTTTTTAAGAAAATTCGTGTGCCGATTATTTTTATAACAATTACGAGAATTAGCCAAATCAAGATGTAATTCTACTAAGGTACTGTACTATTTTTTTATTATTTTTGCTCGGACCTTAACTGATTTTGTAAAACTATCGATGATTCGTCCGTTCGTCATATTATTTTTATCTACATTGTACCTAATAAATATTCCGTAATTTACCTTCTAAAGTAGTTGATGTTCCCTGTCCTGTTATATTTCCTAATGAATTTCCTTATACCTTGTCTACTGCGCTTAAGATAATACCGTGACAACCACAGTTTAGATATTGAAGAAATATTATGTCCTTTCCGTCGATAAAATATGATTAAATTTCGAATTCAGGTGTAAACCCGGAAGTCATTAGTGTCCGTATTGCACTGACGAATGAAAACAATATAATGTGCAGTCAGCACTTAACTTCCTTGATGCACATATTTAGTTAAACAATGCACGAGTAAATAAAACATCGAATCGTATACCGTAAAGGCCTATCGTGCACCGGGACTCGTGTATCGTATATCGTGTACAGTATATCGTGTATAAGTATACGGTGCACGTTGCACGATGAATGATACGATATAATACACGATATACGATTAAAAAGATACACGATGAGCGCACGAATGTTATACGCACGAGCAGGAACATTTGATCCCTGGATTGCAAGTCCAGCGCGTTAACCAACTGGTTACATTGTATCTCCAATTTCCACTGGTTAGTACCATTTTTGTTTATTTCTTAAACATCTGTTTTCTATAAATATATTTTATGTAACATTCCCAGCAAGAATATATGATTACCAGCAGCCAGAAACAACTTTTATATAATTACTGAAAAGTTACATTTTGTTTTCCAAGACACTGCATAAATAGAGTCAGTACTTAGTTACCCTTTCATAAAATTATAGATATGAAATCATCTTTAAATCTTCCTTGCATTTAAAATCATCCCCCACTTTAGAAAGACTGGTCATACATTGTATTTAAGAGTACTCTAAAAGATGAAATGGGTATGTTTGCAAGTAATCAGTTACATTTGTTTTTGTTTCTAGGTTGCAAAAGGTACTGCAGGCGGTATAGAATTACTAAGCATGTATTAAAATTCTACAATTTTAGCATGTTTAACACAAATATGCAATAATGCTAAGATAAAAGGGAAACAATTTTCTGAATTTTGTCCCTAGACAGGTTACACATTAAAACATACAAGAGTGTAACAAACGATTCAGAGAAGGGGCATCGCTACTGATTATGGAACTTTTATAAGTAGTACATAAACTGCAATATAAGAAAATGATTTTTTTTGCCGTCTACTTTTTTAGATATTGAACCCTAAAAATGATCAAGTTAAACTTTTATATTTTCAAGTAATCGTACATCTTGATGAAATAAAAGACCAAGGATCGAAATTACAAGTAGCTCTAATTTTACCAAGAAAGATGTCCTACCGGCGGAAATGAACTTTATTTGTAAAAGAGACATTCCTTAATTTGCTTATTAAATCTATGTTCATGTTAAAAATGCAAAAAATAAGAAAGGCTTTCTGGCAACTTTTTCATAAAAATATTTACACTTTAAAACAATGTCGACTCATGAAAAAACGACTTGAATATGAAAGAAAGGCATAAGTAGACATTGTTTTAAATTAAAGTGTTAAGAATATGCTTCTATCAATATCCTATCAGTAAATTTTTCGTGTGATTTAATTTAATTACTAAAAAGAAAAAATAATAAACGAAACATTGGAGATTGAACTCAGAACCCCCTAAACTCAAAGCGGACACTCTACAACTACGCATACGTACAAAATAACTGCAACTATGAAATCCAGAGTATTCAAAATTGCCATTAAACATGAAGGACTCATTACATCTTATAAAATCATTGATTAAGTGTCGTGTTTGTTACATTGTTTTAATATATTTCTGAAACTGCTGTTTTAACATAGCAGTGTTACCTGGATGAATATTTAATAGAAGCACTATAACAATACATATTCGAAATGGTCGCCTCCATGATCCTTAATAGTCTAAATATCTTCACATTTAATACTTCTTTCAACGGTGTGATCCTCTTAACAAATTCTTAAATTAAAAGTCATTTTTTTAGGTGCCTATCCCTTTCAGAATTAAAAAATATATATATGGCGGACATAAAAAACGCCATGGGTCAGGTGACCCGGAACATCGTGTTTCCACAATCAGCCAATTCATAATCGTGTCATATGTGGCACCTGGTGACTTGTAACTTATATATCAAGAGATTAAATGTTTAAATAATTCTTTAAGCGATAGGTTAAAACAATTGTAAATTTGAGGGTTACAAATCTTAAGTTAATACCAAAGTCTTACCTGATATGGAATCTGTGACAATCAATCTTTCTCTTTGATCCGTAGGCCTACCGCTCCGTTATTACGTATGCCCGACTAAACTGACTGGTTGGAGTTGTTTACCCTCGGTGCTAAGCGATAGCCATATGACCGTGCGTAAAATCTAAACTAAATCATACACAAGGCAATTTTGTAGGGAAAGTTAATGTTTAAAGAAGTTATTCGTAATGATACAGATATATTTCGATATGTAGCAAATCTCAATTATGATCTCATGATCGGCTTTCTATACCAAGCTAATTATCGGATTTCAAAGATATTATGATTCACTACTATATGTTTGTCAATAAGGTTTAACTTTACTGACGTAATAATAAACTATTAAGTACAAAATATCAATTAAATGAGTGAACTGGTAAACTGCCCTCTTTTTTATGGCAAGGTTTTTCATTCATATGTTCCTGTTTTAGAAAACATTATTGTTGATGGGAATGGATCCCATGGCAAAATTTAATGCTGGGAGAATAACGAAGATTAGAGATAAACATACTATGATAGGATCATTAACCTTCATCTTAATGTACAGACAGACGAACACACGAACGGATAGTGAATTAGCCGCAACAGCGCATAGGTAACATCTTGGAGTTTGGGCACCAGGGTAAGGTCATTCAGATGAATATTCCCATATTGTCTCTATCATATCATTATGCATGCCCTATGGATAGGAGTAAATGTTGAGACCCCTTACTATGCCCAAAAGTGGTATATATATTTCAATAATGTATGACAAAGTACTTCAACAGCTCATTCACATATATAGTTAGTTTTCATATATTAAACGTTCGAAAGGTCCTTCAGTCAAATACTCGGAAATCAGCTTTCTTGCATATTTTGAACAATCAATATGCAAAAAAATCAGTAATCTACGTCAATTTGATACAAAATTAAAATATTTTGAATACATACTCCTAAGGAATCATTATTAGTCTAAAAGTGACGTCGCATACCATAATTGGACGTCAACACTCACTTCACTTTACTTCAGCAGTAAATTGTTGTGGTAATCATTTTTGTAATAGTACACTTAACCGATTTAGAAACGCAAAGATTTCCCCTGATGAACAGTTTTATTTGAATGACTCTATTGTTTTTATTTCATTGTAGTCATTTTTTGCGATGAATTATTGAAACTTTTAGAAGAATTCAATTTTATAATGTTTTTGTTGTGTATGAAATTTCAATAAATTTGAAACACTACAACACTGTTAAAATAAATATTTTGCAACTTTTTCGTTTTTAAACCGGTTGAGTCTATTATTCATTTTTCGTTGCAGAATAATGATTATACTCTATCGATATATAAATATCATATCTGATGAAATGTTTTATGTCATCTTTCCATTATACTCTTTGTTTCACGAGGTGTCACCAAAATAAGAAAATATAGTTGCTGTTGCTATGGCTAATGAATTTTGAAACAAAAAGGACGTTTCTGTGCAGGAACATATTTTAGCTGTCAACTTTAAGCATTGGTTTTATACGTGACATAATGCTAGTTCTAACACTAGCTCCAGTTCGTCTCAAATAAAAGGTAAAGAAGGATGAAAGCGTGATATACAATACGGTATATCAATCGAATGACCGGAACCATGTCCAGCTTTTGAAAGTTACCCCAACGTATTTTAATATAATTAAAACGTTAGCAAACGTTTACACTACGCTGGAAGCATAGTTTTTGGCATATTTTATATATATGCGATACTGTCAATTACGCAGGACGTTGTTCGTGCTTTATGCTGTATATATTATGACGTCATAAACGTTTTAACACGGTACCGTAAGCGCTCAGCTTCTTGAAGTCAGACGGTAAACAGATAAAATGCAGATGATTTCCGACTGAAAAAAGGTGAGCTGGTATTGATACAATCCGCCGTTATATCACAGTACGTACATGTACATGAAAACCATAAAATAAAATTTAGTATAAAATATGATTCCTTTACAACAAGTTAATGAAAATAATGCCATAATTAAAAATTGGGAGTAACAGTTCTGGAAACAGCCAGATGCCTTGCGTTGTCTGACTATCTGGAAAGTCACTCAGCTTAGTGTAATAAAATAATTCATCATTTTGTCAAAGTAAACGTGTTAGAATGGAACAAATGGAATATAATTTTTCCTAATTTGATGTTGTTTTCAATCAATTATTATCGAATAACATGTCCGAATGTCTATTTTCCCGCGACCCCGGTCATATTATATTGATAATTAAACAAACATTTCACATCATATAAAATGCTACCATTTGCACCACGTAGCAGTCCAATAGAATTGTAAATTTGACTCCCTGAACTTTATTTTTTTATTCCGATGCATATTTGGATTCACTTCGACGATACGAGGATTGTTCAAATATGAATGCATCTAGAACGTTATCTCGCTCAATAATGCGAAAATCAGGAGGAAATTAAGATAATTGGGTAAATAAACAAGTTAGCTTTACAGTGATACCACACCCATAAACATCCGTTCACTTTAGCTGTGTCTATCGCTCGCTAAACATTACCTACTCTTGTATACTTATACAAAAATGGTTGGAAGAAGGTCAGCGTACGCCGTTGAAATACGGTCCTATATTAAGAATCGTTGTATCTTGGCATAGGGTGTAAAGATATTTTTGATGAAATATGTTCTGTTTATGGGCATAATGAAATGTCTTTTTCGACAATTATTCGTTGGTTTAAGAAATTCAATTGTGGGTTAGTTTCAACAGAAGATGCACCACATGGTCGTCGGCCGAAAACAGCAACGTATGCCAAGATGGTTGCTGGAGTGAAGGAAATAGTTGCTACTGATGCAAGATACACCGCTAGGCAAATAGCTAGTATGGTTGGCTTCTCATTAGGAGCAGCTCGTGCAATTCTGTAACGTAATTTGAAGATAATAAAGATCTGTGCTAGATGGATTTCCCATCTGTTGACAAATGAGCAGGAAAAGGCATGCATGCAATGCACGAAAATGTTGCTTAAACAGTTTCCAAATTACAATGCACGGTCTTTCGCAAATGTCGTCACTGGTGACGAGACATGGGTTCACTTTTCAAGCAAGATTCAGAACAAAATATTGGCAACAAAGTCTGGCAAAAGACCATGCATTGCAAAGCGGACCATGAGTGTCAAGAAAGTAATGTATGCCATATTCTTCACAAGTCAGGTTCATGCCATTCAGGTTGCTGTACTGAAAGGCAAATCCGTAAATACGAAGTTTTACAAGACTGAAGTTCTTCGAAAACTGAAGAAATATTTCAAACTTCGAAGACCTGCAACTGGTTTGGCCAATGTCAGATTGCTACATGACAATGCGTCATCGCACAAGGCGTCTTTTGTACAAGACTTTCTAAAGCAGGAGAAGGTTGTTGTGCTCCCTCACCCTCCATATTCGCCTGACCTTTCCCCGTGTGACTTCTTTTTGTTCCCAAGGCTCAAAAAATACCTTTCTGGTCGAAAATTTGTCCAGCGCAAACACCTCGGTTCTGCAATATTCCACTGTCTTCATAGTATACCTAGAAATACTTTGAAAATGCCTTCAAGGATTGGATTAGAAGACTGAAACTTTGCATATCTGTTGGAGGTGAATACTTCAAGGGGACAAAATAAAATTTTCATTGAAATCTATCAAGGATACAGTTTTGTGTGCTTAGATGCATTCATATTTGAACATTCCTCGTATTGGTCCGATTACCCATATGGCGACTTACGTGACCAATATCGGGACTCCACGCGCATCAACTATGACTTTATACGGGATAACTGCCTTCTGAAAGAGAACAGTATTGTACGGAAGTGATGTGAAAAAATATATCATTATGCATTGTAAATATCCCTCACTAAAATGAATTATTTAGTTGTTCAATACATATACATCCTTGAAAGAAAGTAGTCTTATGCTGGAAGTTTTAAGTTAAGTCAGCAGCTATGTATCATGAATATGTATTTTTTGATACAGAAATCTATTCAACTTGTCATGTGTTTTTCAAGGAGTCACGAAAACGTCCTACTTATTGTAATGAACTACTTTTGGATTTGGGTATAAATCTCTTACTTGCTCAAAAGACAGCGTTCATTTTAGTGAAGTATTCTGATTCTCATCTAATTTTTTACCTTCTTTTAAAAGATATGGAACGCTTCAGGAATTTGTGTGTCATCCGTGCGCAAGGGCCATACTAATCGGATCTGTATCGTTACAATTTTAGTATATGTACTTCTGAAGCCTGTAAGAATCTCCTCTTATTGAAATATACACTTCAAGAGCCAAGGGCCATTTATTTACAATTCGCGCCCAAAAGCTAAAGTTATTTTATTTGAAAGCAAACTTTGTACTGATTACAAAAAAACTATTTCAAGATGGCCACCAAGTTCCTTTTACAGTCGGTTTAAACAAATTTTCAACAAACTGTTCAGAATAATAAAATAATTGACAAGAATGATAAATTCCATGTGACTGTAACCGACATTTGGGTGAAATTGCACAAACTTTCCCATAAAATGCTTTCATCAGATTCAATAAACGCCACGATTATACAGCAAACTAACTCCATAAAATTACAAGATGGCCAAATATCGCTAACCTGACTACCATTGACTATAATACATGGTCAACAATCGCGCCGCAGAAAGGATCAATTTTAGAGACGACCAGTACATAATGTACGAGCTCTTTGCCTTGAGGTTTGACAGGATCACGTTGTATTAGCAATTCGCACCGACTCCGATTTAAATGCTTCTTAGACTAACGTAACGACAACAAAACATGGATAATTTCATTAACAAAACACACGTGAGTGTAACAGATCGTGCATTTTTATAGTTATTCGCAAATTCTAATGAAACGAGTACTCTTACGGAATGCCCATGCCTGTCCTGCATGGCTTTCTCAGACATAAGTACGTGTGAAAGTAATGTATGTTGAATACTAAGGATTCAACGGTAAACAGTGCAAAACAGACCCGAATTGCATGGATTTGCACAAAACTAGCAAGTAAAGGTGTTTAGGATAAGACATATGTTTCGTAAGTTTATATCCAACACTTTGCCGAGCTTGTATGTCTATAGGCAAAACTATATTCATTCGAAAGTACAACTATTTAGACTCCAATTGAAAATACAACGGAAAAGGTCCTGGATAATGACGATTGATGCTGGATAATCCATATGACTTACGTCCCAAGAAGAGTTTTGTTATTCAAGGTTTTGATACAGAACTGGTTCTCAAACATGCCCGGTGTACAGTACCGTTACATTGGACCTCGGTTTAAGGTCTCATCCGAAAGACCATTAGTTATGTTAGTTGAGGAGCGGGGGATCGAACCTGTGATCTCTGGATTACAAGTCCAGCGCTTTTATCACTGGATCGCTGATCTGCTTATAAACAGGCTTAATCTTTCTGTAGGATTATGTACATGCACTATAAGAAAATGTTATTAGTGTTATATCTGGCTGAGCACATATCCCTATCGGGGTAAATAGTACTATCGAGCTTAAATAGCTCAATCGAGCCGAAACACAAACAATAGAAAAGTACGATGTTTTAACTATTTGTTTCTAGAAAAAAAACGCATGTTAATGGCGTTAGTCATATGGATTATCCAGTATCAACGATAAAACTCTAAAGCTAAACAAACGAGCCTGTGATTCACAGACTTCGGTTTACACTGAGAGGTCCCTCATCGCCGGATTCAAGACGGTTCAAGAGAATCAAGTACTTTTCAGATTCCGGTTGTAGTGCACTGTGTGTGTAAATGTTCCCATCGCGAAGCCACACGATCTTCACCAGTTCCGTTTAACTTTCAACTGTTGACTTGTTGTTGTTGTTGTTTCACTGACACTCTAGAACTCTATGGTTATTTTTACGAAAACTGATCAACATATCTTGGTATATGTATAATTTCATATTAATCCTTCGCAAATGTAACAAATATGACTTAGTGTCATTGTCTGAAAATGTGTATTAAACAAATACATCCAATTAATGCCTCGTCGTATTTTTTCTCGTAACAACTATCCAATATGGTGGACGAAACAACAAGAAATGTATACATCAATTTGAGTTCGACTACCGATTCCAGTTACAGTACATGAAGCATTTATTCGTAACTACCATTTGGATGAATTAGCCGAATTAGTATTATAACAGCATCACCGAAAGTACAAATGTAACTTCTAGTTTGACAAAGAACTTGACAAAGATTTTGATGTATGTGGATGAAGATCAGTACAAGAAGAGCTACACCAGTTCCAGTTAGCTTAGTACGTTAACTATTGTAGTGGTACATGTATTTGATTATTTTCAACCTACAGTTACCTTGTGTCTGCCAAAAACAAGTATGATATTGAAAATTTCTTAAGTCAGGACCTGAATATTGTCAGTCAATGGCTCATATGTAATAAACTATCTCTTCATCTTGGTAAGACAGAATCTATTTTATTTGGGTCAACGCAAAGGTTAAAAAAACAAGCAAATCTTGAAATAAATTGCAATGGTCAATCCATTGAATCCAAATCTTCAGTTAAATATCTTGGTGCTACCATTGATCAAAATTTGTCTTTTGAGTCTATGGCTAGGTCTGTAATTAAGAAATCCAATGCTCGGTTAAAATTCCTGTACCGTAAAAGTGAATTTCTTACTCTGCATACAAAAAACTGTTAGTTACATCACTTATACAATGTCATTTTGACTATGCCTCTTCTACCTGGTTTAATAGTTTAACACAGGAATTAAAAAACAAGTTACAGGTCACACAAAATAAACTTATACGCTTTGTGTTGAATTTACATCCAATGTCACATATTGGAATTGAGCATTTTTCACGTCTGAACTGGTTACCAGTTTCAAGTAGAGTTAATCAGATAACTCTCTGTCATGTTTATAAAATTAATTCTAATGTTGCCCCTTCATATTTAAGTGAACACTTTACCCCTATCAATACTGTTCATGATTATCCCACAAGGTTTAGAGCAAAGGTATATCCCTCCTTTGATGGTACAGGTTTTTCTATGTCAGATAGTAAGAGATATGCTCTCCCTGTGGTTAAAAGTTTTGGAAAAAAATCATTTGCATACAATGGTTGTTGTCTATGGAACAGTCTGCCACAAAATGTGAGGGATGCAACTACTATGTATTCATTTAAATGCAAGGTTAAGGAACATTTTTTAAGCTTAACTTGACTTTTTTAATGTCTTTCAATCAGGGTTTTTATACAAACTTCTCTTAAGGCATTTTGCTGTGATTTTTTACTGTGATAAATTGTATCTTCCTATGTCATACAATACTATATCTTAAGGACCACAATGGAAATAAGAGTTTGTTTTAGCTCTTTTTTGTGTTATCCTTAACATATAATGTTGATTGGCATGGCTATATTAATTCATACATGTTTGTTTATTGTTTTATTGTATGTTTTAATTATAAGTTGCCATGTAAATTGTACATTTTATGTTGAAATAAATCTATCTATCTATCTACAGTTCTGATGAATAAGCCAGGTTGGTTTTTAACTCCATTTATTACTGGCAATGAACTACAGCAAAAGGACTGAAGATTTGTATGTCCGTGGAAGTCAGTTTAATGGTGTTGTGATTACATTTTTATTCCGATTTTATCTTTTTCTTGGGATATTATGTTGACTAAGGTTTAATTCTTTTTCCACATTCCATCCCAGAACCTGCTTTCATTTACTTCATTCTCTTTAACTTTTTTTTATCATTTATTTTCAAATCTTGTACACAATTATATTTAACAATATAATCAAGCATATCTATAATTGTTCTTGTATTTCGAAAGTGCAATAAAGACCTCTTTTTTGTAAACTGGTTGCGTTTCTTGTTCAAAAAAGCTATAAAAAGATCTATAAGTATGCATTTAAAAAAAGGAAGATGAGATTTTTTGACATTCTAGATCGTTTTCATGTAACATAATTTCGTTTATTTTCATATGCTTTTTGAAAATCATGTCTATGACAACCTGTTTTACATGTAAGTAAAAAAGTTTCATTCTGTGGTTTTCTATATTGTTTCCAAAAAAGACCACTTCCTGTCATGTTTTTCGATCTTGTTTTGTATGAGAGCTATTTCTTTCTCTATATTTATTCTTATCTGCAAATAATGCTTAAAAGTTTCAAACCTAGGCAATATTTTTTTTATTTTCATTTGAAAAATATATAATTTCATGATTAATATGATAAAATTAATCGCATTTGTGTTTTTGAGTTCTTTGCTTATACCAAAACTTGTAATTTCAAAGTTTAGTACAATCTTGTGATTCTTCTGTTCTAAAAACTTCGAAAGGTTGTTCCATAATATTTGTGCGTAGTGGCAGCTCCAAAATATACTCAGCAAAACTAGAAACGTCCCTGTTTTATAGCCGGTGAAGCTTTGTCTGTGTAGTTGCTACATGTTCAATGTACATGTATTTTAAACCCTGGCGATGTTCAGAATACGATCGTGTACAGTTTACCCGATACGCACGGTTTACATATCGGCCAGTAACCGGAACGGTCATTTGCACGTTTTGCACGTGCACGCTATACATGTCATCCATATGTTGATTCAGTTCATGTCGTACCATTCATGCGATAGGGGCTATTCTGAAAATTAAATTTTTTCTTTAATTTTTCACTGTTTTCGATATGCCACGGCTTTCCGAAAACGAGCGAAATCAGGCAATTGGGATGCTTGCGGGTGGGATGTCCGCCAGGGTAGTCGCGCGTCGGTTCGGGTGCTGTCGGAAGACGATTGATCGTCTTGCAGCCCGGTACCAGCAGACTGGGGCTGTTCACGACCGGCAGCGACCTGGTAGGCCTCTTGTAACGACGGCTAGAGCCGATCGTTTCATTACGTTGACGCACTTACGTCAACGTCAATTGGCAGCCACAGTCACTGCTAGGCAATACGGTGTCTCAGGGCAGACCATTCGCAACCGGTTGCGTCGTAACGCCCAACCAATCAGGGCACGCCGCCCGTATACATGTCAGATAATGACCCAACGTCACCATGCTGCCAGGCTGTTATGGGCGCGACGTCATCTGAACTGGAGAAGGGCTGACTGGAACCGAGTTTTGTTCACCGATGAATCTCGGTTCACAGTTAGTCATGCTGACGGAAGATTACGGGTATACAGGCGTAAAAATGAAAGATTCGCCGATTGTTGCATTGTTGAGAAGAACAGGTTTGGGGGAGGGAGCGTAATGGTCTGGGATGGGATCATGGGAAACCGGAAGACAGATTTGGTTGTTGTACAGGGCAACATTAATGCACAGCGTTATCTTACAGACGTGCTAAATGCATATGCCTTACCATTTATTCGTCAGCATGGTCCTGGTGTAACATTGATGCAGGACAATGCCCGCCCTCATGTAGCCAGGGTCACCACTCAATTCTTGCAGCAAAACAATGTCAACGTCATGCCATGGCCCGCGGTTTCCCCGGATCTCAACCCCATTGAGCACATATTGGATCAGCTGGGCCGCAAAGCACGAGCTAACCATCAGATTGACAATGTTCGCGATCTTACACGGGAGTTTCAACAGGAATGGAGGAATTTGCCCAACGCACTGGTATTGCGTTACGTTACGTCGATGCGGCGTAGGATCATTGCATGCATTCATGCAAATGGTGGCCACACTCGGTACTAACGAGATTTACTGGATGTGCCACATTTCTTATTGAAATTCCATCTCTAAACATTCAATAACACCTTTCTGAGTTTTTGTGATTTTTGATTTTGACCCCTACCTCTCTTGACCGGTTATCTCTCGAAAAGTTAACAAGATAGCCAGATGCAATTAATTGGTTTTGATACAGAAATGAATGAACTTGTTTTTCTATTTTGATTCATAAAAGTAACCCTTTTGGTTTTCGATAAATCTTTCCTGAAATATGGAGGGACGTTTCTATTTTTGCTGAGTATATTTTCCATTCCCCTGTATTATTTTTATCACACAATCTTTTCACCCAGCAGCTTTTTATTGATATTAGAAATTTCGAAATGTCAATCATTTTCAGTCCTCCAAGTTTGTATTCTAAAGTAAGAAGATTTCGTTTGATTTTTTCAGGTTTTTTGTCCCACATGAACTCAAAAATAGTTTTGGTGATCTCTTTAAGTGTATGTTCGGAAGGGTTAGGTAAAACTGTTAATGGATATATAAGTTTTGGTAAAGCAAAGCTTTTGATTACAGTAATTTTGCCTAGATGTGTTAATTTTCTGTGCTCCCATTGTTTTAAACAGTTTTTAAAGGTTAGAAGTTTTGGTTCTAGATTTAAACTGTTATTTTTTTCTATGTTATTAGTGAAAATAAAGCCCAGAGTATTTGCTGATTCTGAGGTCCATTTAATTTTTTTATTTTGACAGTAGCTCAAATTTGTGCTTCTTAGGGATCCTATTCGTAAAATTGTAGATTTATTGATATTAAATTTAAGTCCTGATACGTATTCGAAATTTGTTAATACTTTGATTAATTTTTCGAAAGATTCTTTTGAACCATTATTTATATATGTTGCGTCATCAGCAAACAGAGTTTGTTTTATTTCTCTCTTCCCTATCACAATACCTTTAATATTGTTGTCATTTTCTATAAATTTTGATAAAATTTCAATACAAAGAATGAATAGAAAAGAGGAGAGAGGACATCCCTGACGAACACCTCGTTCAATATGGAAAGGTTCTTATAGAAAGACATTGTTTATTATTAAACTTGAAACGTTATTATAAAAGAGTTTGATCCATTTGATAAAGGAATCTCCAAAATTAAAATGCTTTAAACACTTTATCATAAGTCATGGCTAAGACTGTCAAAGGCTTTTTCAAAGTCGGCGAAGAGTAGTAATCCTGGCTCATCTAATTCTTTTAGGTAGCTGATTACTTCAAAAATGAGCCTAACGTTTTCTCCTATATATCTCCCTTTCAGGAAACCAGTTTGTGAATGATTTATAATCGAGCCAATGACTTTTTTTAGTCTATTTGCTATTGTTTTTGTCGCTATTTTGTAATCAACATTGAGTAAACTAATTGGACGCCAATTTGTAAGGAAGGTAGTATCTTTATTTGGTTTTGGTAGCAGAGTTATAATGCCTTGTTTTTGTAAATCTGTAAGAATTCCGGTACTATAAGAGTGATTTATTGACTGAATAAATTAAGATTTAATAACTTTCCAAAATACTTTATAGAATTTTGCAGACAAACCATCTGAACCAGGGCTCTTTTGATTTTTCATTTCGCTCAATGCGTCCCAACATTCACTTTCAGTCATAATACCATCCTATGAAAGTTTGTTGTCTTCATTCAGCTTATTACTTTCTACAGTAAAGAAGTCATACTCTGATAAATTCGAATACATTTTTTTTGCGTATAGATCCGTATAGTACGAAACAGTCTCTTTAAGAATTTCTGTTTGCTTTGTTATTTCTTTCTCTTGTATTTGTAATTTATAAATAGTTTTTCTTTCTGCGTTTTGTTTTTCTCAATTTGAAAAATATTTACTATTTTTTTCGTTTCCATCTATATCTTGTGCTCTTGCTCTAATCATAATACTATTCATTTTCATGTCTAATAGATTGTCTAATTCATTTCTTTTTTAATTTAATTCATTCTTGATTTCATCACTATTTGGGTCATTTTGAATGATTTTATTCTCTAAATAAGCAATTTCTGTATTCAGAGTTTTCTCGTGTTTTTGATCTTTTTTTTTAAGCGTTGCGTATTTTATTGTTTGGTTTCTTATTGCCCCTTTGATAAGTTCCCATATTGTGTTAGGATTTGAATTTTTATTCAGATCAGTTGTTTCTTTGATACAATTTTTGATAGTTGTTTGATATTGCTCGTCAAGCAGTAAATTATTATTCAATTTGAAATATCCCTTGCCCTTGCACTCTTTTGAGAAATTTATACTTAGTTCAATTTTTGAATGGTCTGACTTATAGCCTGGTTTGATTTTACACCCTTTGGTAATATTTATTAAAGTATCAGATAGTAAAAAGAAATCAAGTCGGCTAAATATAATTGGTTTAGTATTTGAATGTCAAGTATATTGATATTTAGTAGGGTTAAGCAACCTCCATATGTCTATTAGATTATAATTGTCAATTATGTCTACTATTTTAGCTCTGCATTTTGTGTGTGTGTCTAACCTACCATTCTTTTTATCAAGTTTTATGTCAATTACTGTGTTAAAATCACCTGCCAATATAAAATTTCTCTCAGAGGTTTTTGAAAGGGCGTCATCTAAGACATCAAAGAAATGTTTGTTATCGTTATTTTGACCATATATATTAAATAAAGTAAAAATCACAGCCGTCAATTTCTATGTCTAGTGATATTAAACGACCTCGAATAATTTCTTTAAAATTTGATACTTTTCCAGAGAATGTCTGACTTAACAAGATAGCAACACCTTCACTGTTACTTTTGTTTCCGCTAAAATATGATTGTCCGCTCCATTCAAATTTCCACTTTTCAGCTCTATTTTCGGTTGAATGCGTTTCTTGGAGAAGACAGATTTTATAATTATTTTCTTGTACATAATGAAAAATTTGTTTTCTCTTTGTTGCATTAGATAGTCCTCGTACGTTAAGTGAGCTTAACAGTGTTGTCATAGTGAGTATCATAGGTGGGGTAGAGTTGTATGTTTGAAATATGTTTGAAAACGATCTAAAGAAAACATATGAAAAAACATGTCTTTTTTAGGATGTGATTGAGGTAAAAAAATATGGACAGCCCTGTATTTACATTTATGTTAAAGTTTTATATGTAATTTGCACGAGAATATAAATGTATTTTTCTGAACTATCATGTGTATACATGCATTATATTAATAATTCACCATTAAATAACATGTGATTACATTACATAGATTACATTCCGCATTTATCAAAATGATATGAAGGCAAAACGTAACATTAAACACACAAAACAAAGTAAACTGTGCATACGATCAGAACCTCTTGATAAATGCTTTTTCATACAAATTTACTAATGTATCCAAGTACACTGGTGCATTTCGTATCACAGTAAGCTATGACTAAGTGTGTAAAGATATACTAGATGTAACCAGAATGTGTCATCAATTTGTTCCAGCAATCAGATAAAACAGAGAAGAATAACAGTAACAATAACAACCAAATTGACCAATTGAAAACAGATATCCGAAAAAATAATTATCATTAGTTTTGGTGTATTGTTTATCCATGTAAAGTTAAACAGATTCATTTTCAATAAGTGTTTACAGTTTCACGCCTCACAGTGTACAAAAAAATTTTGCTTGAAAAAAATGAAATGAAAAATTTTCTTATTACTTTCAACGTATCGTAGCACATTATCAAGTGTATGTTTTTAACATTTACCTTCTTATAGTAGGAGTACACCCATATAAGGCTATTAGCTCTAATGTTTTTAATAATGCTTTTTCATAACTTGAATATTAGTTAAATATGCGTGTATGAAAGTAAAATCAAGTTTTCAGTATAAGATCTCAGGTAATTGTATCTTTAATTGTGCTCGTTTAAAGTATACATATATTTTTATATATCCACAATTAAAATGTTTTAAAGTTTGATCGGTGTATCTTTTGTTGAACAAGTTTATATAAGATAATAGGGCATTATGTGGTAACATTCACTTATTACTATCGAAGCGTAACTTTAAATAGTTTCTATACTGTTCTCCGTAAATAGCGTGACACACTATCTATGTTTTACCATGAATGTTATCATCTTTCTCTAGCCAAGGTAAATCAATCCAATGTTGATAATCTCTGTATCGTACTTGGTGGATTTTCCCTACTGTATTTTCATAGAAGATTTTTCCGTTTCGTGTCCAAGTTGAATTTACATCATCTGGCATTTTTGACTGAACACAGTATAGTATGTGTTGGTTAAGTTTTGTTAGGTCTTCTGAAATAAAGATTTTTGTACCTTTGAAATTTTTAACATTGCTCATTATTTTATTCTTATGTCCCCGCGCATGTAATTTTACAATGATTTGCCTCTTTTTGTCAGGCTTTTTGACACCTAATCTATGTGCAATATCAATGTCTTTCTTTTCTAAATTAAGTTCGGGGAGATTTTCATTTAATGTTTTGACCACTATCTCTGCTGTTTTATCTGCATTTTCCACTAATTCTAATGTTGTTTATTCGGCTGTACTGCTCTGTATTGTTGAGCCGTTCCGTAGCGTCATCATAGTTTTTTTCAATCCGCCATTGCAATTTACCATTTTCTTCTGTTTTATCATCTATTTTCTTGTTTAGAGTTTTAATTTCACCTTTCAGCTTATCATTTTCTTGTTCTTTCTCAAATAGCTTACCCTGTAGTATTTCGAATGTTTTCTCCACAGATTTTAATAGGTCGGTTTTCATTTCTTGAATCATCTCTTTTATCATCTCTCTTAGATTTCCATCATTTCTTGTCATAACATTTGCAAGCTTTCTCTTTAACTTATGTACACCAATTGGCTGTTTTTGTGCCATGCTCTTTTGTTTTGTTTGCAACGGACAAAATAAGGACTCTCAGGGTCCAACATTTCAACTGGGCACATTTGAGCAAACGTTTTGTAGATATGAACTGTGAATAATGAACATGGTCATTTTCTTTTGCGTCAGGAACAGCATAAGCCCTTAGTTTTGTAGTTCTATAAATATGCTATCATATATCTCATTTGACATGTAATCTTTTACAATATTCTTATATTTAATTTTTTTTTTGTTTTAGCTCCACCAAAGTGCCAAAGAGAGCTACATGTATTAGGATCGCTCACCGTCCGTCGTACGTTGTTCACATTTTTCTTCAAACGACTCCATCTCCGAGACCACTACGCCAGTGTCGATGTTGGCAGTGATGTTTCTTGTATGAAGCGCTATCATAGTTGTTCAAATAATTCTATTCCATGAAAATCTCTGTTTGCAATGGCAGCAGAAAGGTAAAACTTTTAAAAACTTATCCCCAAGAACAGGAAAACAGCTTAGATATGTTTGGCATTGCCAGATAGACCTCTGCCAAAATTGTTAAAATTATGGCCGAAGGGTCAAAATTGACCCCGCTCGGATGGGTCACTTGATTTTAAATAGGGTTATATAGAAAAAAACTTCCTCGCTGATTCCACAAGGCCTAGAGCTTAAATATTTACCATGGGCATTGCCTAGTAGACCTTTACCAAGATTGTTCAAATCACGACCCTCGTGATTTTTTAGATGTTCTTGATATGAAATTTGGTAAATTTCTAGATGTATTGATGTTTTTGGCAGGCAACAAAAGACCTGTTGTTTTTCACTGAGTAATTTTCCTCTCCATGAGTTCTTCATGGTTGAGTTAGCACCTTGACCAGTCAAAAGAATATTTCTGGACTTCTGGAAGATTATGTGTACATGCTGGCATTAGACCATGTCCAATATGACAGAAGATATATCTTTTAGATTGTGGTGGAAACACTTAGGATATTTATAGCATTATATAAGCTTTCTGCCTAAGTTATATTTGGAAACAAACGACTTTTTAGAGTTAACTTGAAATCGAATTATAGATAATACTAGCTACACAAAGACAGGTTGTACATAAACTATCGGTGTTGAAATGTAATAGTTTATGCATGATTGGAACAGCGTGTAAACACGGTGTCAGTATTGAATAGGTTTCAATTTTTCGTGTAAACACGGTGTTAGTATTGAATAGGTTTCAATTTTGTACCATGGTGTTGCATAATCGAATAAGGAGCAGCCAACGTTGTTATTGTAAATAAAAAAGCTATGTATTATATTTGAATAAAAACCCTAGTTACGATACGGAAAACATAGGTCTTCGATCTTTATCCTAAAACTTTGGACATATTCAAAGGGTATCTAATAACTTTCCCACACACTTCAACGGTGCGGTTTTTTATAGCTTTGTTTACAGACCTTACGACCAGATTTATCAAAGCTCAGAAAAAAGTATCGGAAAATGTTTTGGTTACTTCAAACATCCTACAACACTATTTGCAGTCAAATTTCACAGGAAAAGCAAAACATAAGCATGACCGTGTTGAGTGAGAATTGTAAATAAATAAACGTAGGGTTCTACATTCTGCATGTAACCTCAGTGAGATAAACAGTTGATCCAAGTTTCATAAAAGGCCATTAAGGGATTTAGGAGATATGAAGCGCACACGAATTATTAGGCCTTCAACCATGACATTGATCTTGAGCTGACGGGCCTTGACCATGGCCTCTGTGCGTTTTTCGAAAACTGATTGAGACCCAAACTCGATGATTACAGATTTTGGTCCATACTTCTTTTATTTTGGTCCCTCTTATAATGCAAAATGTTGCATATACTAGTACATGTTTCCCAAAAAGATGGACAGGTGCTATACCATGCGTAAGTAAAGCCAACAAACCTTATTTACAATATCCGTTTCATCCCCCACGAAGAACTTCAGATGACACATAGAAATCTACTCGACTGACCGTCCGTCCGCCTAGCCCACTTCTTTAGCCGGAGCATAACTCTAAAAGTGTAAAGGGGAATTATTTGAAACTCCATGCAATGGTAAAGCATAATGGTACAAGTACAGTGGCCAAGAATCATGACCTTGCCTTATTCTGTATAATCCTCATTTATTTATATTTTCTTGTCCGGAAAATAACTCTAGCTTCATTATATCAAAAATACTGAAGAAAGTCCTTCAAGTTATATACAATGAGAGAGGACTCTCAGGGGAAGTACACTGCCAAAGAATATAACCCTATGTTTAGCTTATTTTTAAATTGTCTCACTTGAATGATATTTCTTGTCCGGAGCATTACCTCCAAAGGTACTGAAGGGAATTCGTACAGTGACATAGCACATTGAGAGAAAGTGCAACTTACAAAATCAATAACCCTATATTGCCTTATTTTTAAATCATCACTCATAATTGTTTTCTTTTCCGGGTCATAACTGCACAAGTATTTGCTTAAAACATTATACAATGATAGAGCACAATGAAAGAAAGTATAATTTACAAGAAACAAAACTCTACCGTTCATACCTTTTGAAATATTATCCTTTGTAACATGTTCTTGTCAGGACCATAACTCAAAAAGTACTGACGGAATTTCTTTCAAACTGCATTCAATGATAGATGACTTTCAGGGGAGGTGCAGTTCCTAAAACGATACCCTGATGTTGCCTTATTTTTCCATTGTCTCTCTTGATTGAAAAAAACGACTAGGTACTAAGTAGAAATTACTTCATGCAGTGATAGAGTACACTGATTTGAAGGGCAGTGCCCAAGAATCATAACTCTACTCTGCCTGTTTTTATCCGCTTTGTTACATTTTCTTCTCCAGAGCATAACCCTTAAAGTACTGAAGGAAATTATAATGAGAGAGGACACTCGGTGGGAATGCACTGTCATTAACAATATATTGCCTGTGTTTAATAAACTCCCCTTTGTATAGCTCTACTTAGCTCTGAGCTTATACCGTTATCCTTCTGTCCGTTAACTTTTCCTTGAACACGCTCCACAGGTCGCATTTTTCATTTGACTATGCGCCCCGTTCCAGAGACACCCTGGTTCTTAAACATGCCTAGTTTATAGCACCGAAACATCGGTTCTAGGTATCATCCGAAAGACTACTAGTTATGTTAGTGGTGGAGCGGGTGATCGAACCTGCTATCCCAAGATTACAAGTCCAGGGCAATCCGCTCCTACTTTGTCTGTTGTATGAAACACACCCTTAGCTCCTCCTTCTTAATGCTTGAAAGGGTTAATGATACAATAATAATAGCAATGCTGTGGAAATTAATGCCAAAATCCTGCAATGAGAAATTCGGTGCAGTTAAAGGTTTTGATTGATTGATGGTTGATCATTCTATGAGCATATAAAATGTGTTTGGACATGAGTATACGCTCGATCATATGGCTACGGCCGGTATCGAGTGTAAACAACCTCATTTAGTAGAGTGTGTCATTTTAGTCAAGTAAAAGACGCAGATAAATAGATAAATAATTGCTCCTGTTTGAAAGAAAAATGATAAATTATGAAGCTATACACATATTTCCTGTTCAGACAGTCACTCTGCTATACATTGAAGGGTTTTAAAATAAATTGGTTCAAATGTGCAGCACATGGAGATAAAATGTCGTGCGCAAATACTGGGTCCACGTCTGAAATTGCATGGATACATACTGTGAGACAGTGAAAACTGTTCTTGTTTTTCTATACAGATACGACCCGGGTTTACATGCCGGACGTTATGTGAAAAATGTGTTTCAATATTAAAGAAATGCATACTTGAAATTTCAAATTCATTCAGGTCTAAATGTGAAGTACACGATTCCAGACCACACAAAAAACGAACTAAAGTTATTCGTAAAAAATAATGCATTTTGCCGTTTATGCCGGTCATGATTTTATTTTGATTTTATGCAACAAGTTTTGCTCTTTAAATGATCAACTCAAAAAGGCACGTACTTGTGTGTCCATGTCGGATCTTTTTCTACAGACTATGATGGAATACGGACAATTGCTTTATAGATAGGAAAGTCCGAGTAAAACAAAAATTGTTGAAAAAAGATACATGACTGTACTGTTACATTCGTCGTACCATTTTTTCTATTTTCAAAGTCTCCCACTTAGGTCAGAATATTATGTATTCATGAGTTGTTGTAATACATGTGGGCATTTATCATACATCACAGTCTCCATCCGGAATACTAATGAGTAAATAAAATGATTTCTGTAAACCGTTAATTGACGATTCTCTATATTTATACAATTAATGTATAAATAGCTGTATTTCTCATGAATTCAAAATGTAAACAAACGGACTCGTATGACCTCTAAAGAATCAGGACTTTCATCTACTTTATTCTACAATATAAATTATTTTTGTCTATCTGAAGACGTACATGTAGAACGGCAAACTCGTCAGTACGAGTCTAATTGACCGCCAGCTCAACAATTTCCCATTAAGGCCTATAAACTGAAAAGAGGACCATGGTACAATCAACAAAGTTTCTGTTACATGTATCAATGTTTTCATTTTTGTATGTAATCATGTCCTAAAATTTTCAAATACTAGAAACATGAATCCTTATATGTATTAACACCCTGAGAGGGGTACGGAGCGACAAGCAGCTGTGTAGTTTACAATTTGAAATAACTATCGCTAAACGCACATCCACTAATTTTGTTTTTAGAATATACTGAAAAGATGCTTCAAATGTTTCTGTACAGATGCGTTTAGCACTTCGCATTGACGTTTTTAGTGTTGTGATACTAGCGGAAAAAACCTAGTGCATCAGTGGATTATTGAGTTTACAGACGGCAATAATTCTACACATTTGTCACTGTTGGAAGTTGTGGTAAACAGAAATGTTTGTATAATTATAGTGACATATTTCTGCCGTCACTTATGTTTAAACTTTCACGAAAGTTAATAAATTGAATAATTAATTGAAAAGCCAGATAATTTTCTTTACTTATCTTTACAAATGTAGCTGTTGTTTTTTTTTTTTTTTTGTTGTTGTTGTTTTTTGTCACTCCCTGCTTTCTGACCATAGGGTGTTACATTATTGTCATATAACATTATAAACGAGTTCCTTGTAAATGCAGGCGCTAGTCGAAAGTCTCTTTCATTACAGAGAAATGAGAAAAGTTTTAGTCCAACTGTACGGTGACTTACCTATTGGGCTTGATGGGTGCTACCTATGACATAACAAGGTTTGTATACCCACGTTCTCTTACAGTATTTTCTTTTTGTGACACTTCTTGTTTTAACGTTTTCCTTGCATTTTTATTTGTTCTTGAAATATGAATTTACCACTGCGATCAGACAATACGCCGACAACAATATATATATACTGGAAACTGGCTTAGACATTGCCATAAATCAGATACCAAGTTTGATATTAGTTTTATTCTTGGTTTTATGTACAAGCTTGCACTGAAGAGTTAGTTTAAACATATTTTATTGCCAATATTGTATTTACATAGTATTCACAACATATAACACAATACATGTTGATATAGATGAAACGTTCAAAAGTAAAAGACAACACACAAACAAACAAATCAGGTAGCACAGAGCATACACTATTATAAGAAATAAGTTAGTAATAACATTTAGTTGGTAAATAAAGTTATTATTTCCAAGGAACTTTTACAAGGCAGCTTAACTTCCATCTTTACAGAAACAGAGTCACAGTTTTAAGTTTGAAAGGTATTCGGCCAGACGTTTGTGTGTTATTTAACTGAATCTGTTTTTTAAAGTCAACGTGATATCTTATACCATGGGAACTTAATTGATGTTTTACAACCCAAGATTTTAACTCAATTGATCGTTCAGGTGCGTATACTTTCGTTATCCTGTCATCTACCCACCAGTTATCAAAATACAGAGGATAATAAAAGTCAAATATTTCTAAATGCGTACGATACACCATGTCATGTGTCAAAACGGATGTGTTTCCTTCACGATAAGTCGGTCCAACTTCACCTATATTCGGCGATGTATAGTTTCGTAGAACATCCAAACCTTCCGACGTCCAGTTCTTCGTTTCAAATTTTGTGTCATCGTTTATTCGTACTAAGTACTAGTAGTCCTGGGGAGAGTTCAGAGGTCATTTTCGTGACAAACACGTACTTTTTTGTAAGCTGTTAAAAACATGGATTATTAACGTTTTTAAAGCATTAAAAAATATGGAATTTGGTATAGACAGAAAATAAATAGATCTAGGACTAACAGTGATGATTTTTTTTAAATAGTGGACTTTGAAGGCTGTTTTTTTTTTGTTATGATAAAGTAAACAAAGAATTCAGACAAAGGATTTATATGGCGGACATTGGTGAGCGATTTTCGTTGTGTAACTTGTCATAGGTTAAAATCTGTGACACTGTTATGTAAATATACAATCTTTGAAGAAACTTTGAAAAACATGAGTAGTAGACGTGGGAGCTCAAGAGAAAGTACACCCCGTAAGGGTGCAGCATCCAAAGATACAGAAACTAAAAAAAAATGTTCAAAAGAAAGATAAATCAGAAAAAGACAAAGAGATCGGTGAGAAAACAGAAAAAGGTAGTAAACAAACAAAAATAGAAACCTTGTTAGTGAAGATACCCAAGGATGGGTCTAAAGAAGGGAAGAAAAAAGAAAACGAAAATTCTAGCTCGGAAATAGATTTAAAAGGTCTTATGGAGGTTGTAACAAGGTTAGAGAAAAAAGTGAACGAGTTGGCTTCAAAGAATTACACTGAAAAGGCCCTAGATAAAAGGTTGGACAGTTTAGTAAGTGAAGATATATTTAATTCATCCTTACAAACACTGAAACAAGATATTAGTGATGATATGAAGTCAGACTTTGACAAGGTTTATGAGCAACTGAGGTCAGTAAAATCTAAAATTAAAGATTCACAAAATGAAATAGAACAAATTAAAAATGCAGAAAGTGACAGACAGACAGAAGTGCAAAGAGTCGTTGAAGAGAATGAAAAGCTGAAAAAGAGGAACAAAGAACTAAATGAGAAAATCAACAACAATTATGACAGAATAAAATTTAATGAACATCAGATAAACGATCTAGAACAATACACAAGGAGAAATAGTATTCGCATCTATGGAATAGAGGATACCGTCAAAAATGAGACGCCTGAAGACACGGGAAGTAAGGTAGTCAAGCTACTCAAAGACCATCTAGCAATTTCCACAATAGGTGTGTCGGACATAGACATTTCCCACAGGTTAGGAAAATTCAGCGTAGATGGGAATCGACCCGTTATTTGCAAGTTTATCGCACGAACAGACAAAATAAAGGTGATAAGTGTCAGGAAAAGGTTAAAGGGGACAAGTTATGTCATCAGGGAAGATCTGACTTTAAAGAATGCAAAAACTCTTGAAAGACTCTCCGCAAAAGAGGAAGTAAAAAACTGCTGGTCAGATGAAGGCAAACTCATTGCCTTGTTAAATGATGGCAAAAAACTAAAAATTGACATGTTCACGGACTTATCACGATCACTCTTACAATAGATAAGTTTTATTTGAACAAATACATAAGACAGTGTTAGTCATGAAATATGATTATCAATAATGAGTCAGTTGCCACAAAATGTATAGCTCTTTTTTCGCTGTGTATTAGAGCTATCATACTTTAAATTGTTTTATATCAAAACGATTAAATACACGTGTTTATGTTTGTTTAGATATGCAAATGTAGAGGTATGTTGATTTTTGATTGGTGGAAAACATGATGTGAAATTCTAATGATCACGTGTCCTTGAAAATGAGTGTTAATTGGCTCGAAGTGCGGTAGTTGTACGCAAAATTTGCAACGTCACTTATTTATTTATAGTATTTGTTACTAACTTTAGTAAGAGTTCACGACCTATGATATTTTGATGCGGAGCGATCACACTAAAGTATAAATAGGTATGTACAGGTGTAATTGATACGCATTCATGCTATTTAGCTTATATAGGTGGTCGAAACAGCTATGTTAGGATTATGATGTACAGAAGAAAAGTCAGCTGTTTAAGCATCGTTTTGCAAGATTTTATATTAAGTATTTTGTCACTGGAATGTTTTGTTTTAATACCAGCATACAGAATGGTACTGTAAATGTATATGTAGCAGATTTTTTTCAATACCCGAGTTATAAATATGGGTTATGCTGTAAGATTTTTCTATTTTTGTTTCAGACATGTCGCGTTGCATATACTATTAGACATTTTTGACCAAAGGCGGTCTTTAACATACCTAATTAAATCAGTCTCGATTACTAGCATACATACGGTACAGTATATGTTCAGTGCGGGTTTCCTTTTCATTACCCGAGTTGTAAATATGGTTATGCTGTAAGATTTGTTTATTTTTGTTTCATGCATGTCGCGTCGCATATATAATTCAACAATTTTGAC
The DNA here is from genome assembly GCA_022818135.1 of Saxidomus purpurata. Classification (NCBI taxonomy): domain Eukaryota; kingdom Metazoa; phylum Mollusca; class Bivalvia; order Venerida; family Veneridae; genus Saxidomus; species Saxidomus purpurata. The sequence goes on along the minus strand of JAFMSR010000004.1, from coordinate 38,313,676 downwards.
CAAGGCGGTGATTTACATACCAAATAAATAAGAAAGTCAAGCAAAAAATAAATAGATACAACACAGCCTCCTAGCTGTTTTATTTAAAAATTCGAAAATGCATCTTGTAGATGTTGTTGTTTACCAAATTTTTTTTTTTTTTTTTTTTTTTGTATGTCAAAGCAGTACTGAGAGGGGCAGGCTTGTGCCAGTGAAATAGCAGTTATATATATTTTTGATAGATTACTATTGCCATTGTCATATAAGGTAAATAAGCTTGTGCTGAATGAATGAAAAGATAACCTTTGTTTCTATGAATGTTCAGGGGCTAGGGGATAGAAAAAGAGGAAAGATGTCCTTAGCTTTTTGAAAGGGAAAAAACATAACATCTATTTTTTACAAGATACACATTTTACTTATAAAGAAGTTAATTATATCCGTACGCAATGGGGATATGAATGTTATTTTAGCGATTACAGCAGTCAGTCAAAGGGGGTGGCAATTTTGATTAACAATAACTTTCAGTTTAGATTTAAAAATTGTGAAACTGATCAAAATGGCAATTTACTTATTTTACATGCATCCATTGTAAATAATATTGATATCACCATGATTTGTGTATATGGTCCAAACAGAGACGACCCGGATTTTTACACGGATTTTAAAAAGTAAGATTTTACAGTTGGAAAACCCTTGTATTGTTGTAGGTGACTATAACTTTGTTCTGGACCCAAATATTGACTGCCATAACTATGTAAATGTAAATAACCCTAAAGCAAGGGAGGTTGTTTTAGATATGATACTTGAATGTAGTCAGATTGATTGCTGGAGAGAGCAAAACATTGAAGAAAAGCAGTATACTTGGTTTAAAAGAAATCCTGTTAAAAAAGCCAGACTAGATTTCTTCTTAATCTCAAATAATTTATTCACAGATTTGAGTTTTGTTGACATTGAACCAGGTTACAGAACTGATCATTCCTTGATTTTATTAAGCATTCAGTTTGGCAAAATTGAAAAAGGTAACTCGTACTGGAAATTCAATAATTCATTGTTAAAAGAAATTCAATATGTAGAGAAAATCAAACGTCTTATCAACCAAATTAAAATACAATATGCTTCAGATATGCAAGACTCAGATGAACCTTTGGAATCCATAGGTAATGAATTCATAAGATTTAACATAGATGATAAACTATTTTTTGAAACTCTTTTGATGGAGATAAGAGGTACTACTATAGGGTATTCATCTTTTAAAAAGAAGCAAGATGACAAAAGGCAAGAAAAGTTATTGGTAGAAATACAGTTTCTTGAGAAACAAAGTAATATTGATTATGATCTGTTAATGACAAAAAAAGAGGAAATGGCTGATTTTAGAAATACAAATATGCAAGGTATTTTTATCAGATCTAGGGCTAAATGGGTTTCTGAGGGAGAAACACCTTCAAAATACTTCTGCAATTTAGAAAACAGAAATTATGTATCTAATTTAATGAATTCCCTACACACTTCATCAGGAACAATATTAACTGAGCAAAAGGAAATTCTGAATGAAGTTGCAAATCATTATAAAAATTTATACTCCCGAAGAGAGACAGAAAATATTGACCTAATTAATCATTTTGACAACATTGATGTACCCAAACTATGTGAGGAGGAAAAACATAGACTAGAAGGCCATTTGTCTAGTAGTGAAATGTTGACGAGTCTGAAAAAAATGTCAAATGATTCCTTTCCAGGTAGTAGTGGTTTTACAGCAGCTTTTTTAATTCTTTTGGAATGATATAGGTAACTTCCTTGTTAGGTCAATACATCATGCGTTTGATACAAAAGAACTGTCAGTTACTCTGAAACAAGGGGTCATAACTTGCATTCCTGAGGGAGATAAAGACAAACGCTTTATAAAAAAAACTGGAGACCAATATCTTTATTAAATGTGTCATACAAAATTGCATCTGCCAGTATTGCTCAGCGTCTAAAAACAGTCTTATACAAACTTGTTAGTGAAGATCAGACCGGTTTTATATCTGGGAGATACATAGGGGATAACATAAGATTGATTTATGATATAATGCACTCAACAGAAGTAAACATGTTGCCTGGAATGCTACTGATGATAGATTTTGCAACAGCTTTCGATTCTCTTTCATGGACTTTTATGCAAAAAGTACTTCAATTCTTTAACTTTGGGGAGGGATTTATAAAATGGGTGAACTTGTTTTATAAGAATATTCAGTCTTGTGTTTCTATAAATGGACATCTATCTGACTGGTTCAATGTACTGCGCGGTTGTCGACAAGGAGAGTCCCTATCCCCTTACATTTTTATTTTATGTGCAGAAATTCTTGCAATACTACTGAAAAACAATAAGAACATTAAAGGTATCAACATTAATAACATAGAATTTCTTTTATCACAGTATGCAGATGACATAACTATAATGTTAGATGGAACTGAGAAGTCTCTAAAATACACTTTATTAACTTTCGAATTTTATGCCAAAAAAGTCAACATAGATAAAACAAAAATAGTATGGATTGGGTCAATGAAAGGCAGTAATATTAGACTGTGTCCGGAATTTGACCTTCAGTGGGAGTCAGAATGTTTTAAACTGCTTGGTATTCATTTCACAATTAATTTAAGTAATATAATCAAGACAAATTACAGTTCAAAAATTGAAGAAATCAAAAGACTATTGAGTCACTGGTCAAAGAGAATCATTACGCCCTTAGGTAAAAATGTTGTTATTAAAACATTGGCTCTGTCAAAAATGAATCACCTGCTTTTGAGCTTACCCAACCCTAGTTCAGAAATCATTAGCTTAATACGAAAGTCTTTTTTCAAATTTCTTTGGAATTCAGGACCAGACAAAATAAAGAGCAATATTGTGACCCAGTCTTATGATTATGGAGGATTCAGAATGGTAAATGTTGAAATATTTAGGACATCTTTGAAAATGACATGGATTAGAAGACTATAAGCTTATAATACTAAATACTTCAATTTTGTTCAGGAAAATTATCCTTTTCTTTCAGACTTTAGTAACTTTGGAGACGATGTTTTGAAAAACAACAAGAACAGTTAAAAACCAGTTTTGGAGAGATGTTTTTATAGGACATATACTTTTAAATAAGCAATATCCAAACAATTGGAGTGAATTTTGTGCATTGCCTGTATGGTATAACTCCATGTTTTCAAATAGGCGGGAATAGTTTCTGCTACCCTAGATTTGTTAATAGGGGTGTGATTTTAGTAAATGACTTTATGGATAATACTGGAAATCTAATGTCTTTTAATGAATTCTCAAACAAGTTTAACATCAACACCAACTTTTTGCAGTATCAAAATATTATTGAGTCTATTAAAGAGTTTTTAGGTAAAATGAGGTTTACAAACTCGGCTAAAAAGATTGAAAATCCTGTACAGCCATTATCCATAAAAGTAATTAACAGTCAAAAGAAAGGATGCAGGTCAATTTATGACTTTCAAGACCAAGTTCTTACCCAATCTCGAAGAGAAAATGGGATGATGAACTCAATTTAGATGACAACTTCAACTGGAATTATATTTACAAACTTCCCTTTACAGTTACAAAGGATCCAAAATTACAATGGTTTCAATATAAGATAAACCATAGAATTCTTGCTACTAATCATTTATTACAACAAATGAGGATAAAAGATGTGAGCATGTGTTCTTTTTGTGGTGAACAAACTGAAACCATAAAACATCTCTTCTGGGACTGTCAAACAACTATTTCTTTTTGGGAGGAGGTGAAAAGATGGTTATCTTTAAAGTGTCCAAATACTGATGTAAATTGGACTGTGACAGACATAATTCTAGGTAACGAGAAATTCAGTAAAGCTGCAATGAACCTACTTCTTGTAGCAAAGTATAGTTAATACCGCTGTAAGATACAAAACTCAGTTCCAAGCTTTCAGTTTTTTAAGAGTCAGGCTATTTTATTGTTAGAAACAGAGCGTTACATTGCAAGAAAAGAAAACATGAAGTCTAAGTTTGACAAAAAATGGAGCGAATGTTTATTATCAATGACAAATAGTGATTAATTTTTGTAGTTTTTGTATTCACTACAAGTCTGGTTCTCCTCAGTACTGCACACCTAATCCCTTTTATGTGCCTATCAGTTTTTATGCATATAAGCGGAATCTATTATTTGATTTCACTTAAAAAAAGAAATTTTTTTTTTTTGGGGTTTTTTTTTTTTTTTTTTTTTTTTTTCCCTCTGTTTTTCAAAAGACTAAGTATAATGGCAGATTTAGTAAATTTAAATAATACAAGAAGTATAACTAATGATATCAGGAAAAATGAAAGTATACGAGTTATTTCCCTTGAATACTATATAACCAATTAAATCCTACATCATTAGTCTTGCATTTCGCATTTCGACTCCTTCCAAACTTGCAAGACATTTTTAATTAATTGACTGTTTTTTACTAGAGAATTTATAATACGTAGTAAATATGAGATATTAATAGACCCCATGCTCTTAGTAGCTAAGAACAGATAATAAAATGGACGAGCATTCATAAACTGTGTTGCTTGGGAACACCTTTTTCTTTTTAGATTAGAATGTTATACTTCAAATAACTTGCATGTGCTATGAATGTATGTATATATATTTGTCTTTGAATAATAAACGGGGTTACCCAATTACTGGGTCCTCAAACAAAAAAAACAAAACAAAACAAAAACAAAAAGTACTAGTAGTCCACTCCGTCTTGGTAGGCTTTCCTTGCTAGTGCACTGACTGTTTTAAACGACTTGCCAACTGTCGCAAGATTTACACGACCGAACATCATTTCTATTTTGTCTTTATAGTTTCCAAATAATCACCTTGGTCAATTCCAACGTAAATTGTATATGCATATTAGATTTGAAGTGTCTTATATATGGACGGTAAGATAATTGTTCTTTTATCTTAGCTTTTCTAAAAGCGGACTTTAAATATTCCGAGTTTTAGAAGGAACTTAAATACCAATTTTGATGTTGTTGACATTGCAACCGTAGCCAACGGTATGGCGTTATTTGTTGAAGATTTCATGCAGTCAGTGACAGTGTTTCTCAAGCAGTCATGTTTAAACTTTCCGACATACGTGAAATTGTTCTTTTTGAAATATATGTACTGTTCTATTTTATTATATTATTGTTGGAATTCAAATATCGTTTATATTGTTTCGTCATTTGGTTCATTTCTTTTAAATTTTCTTTATATGTGACTCTGTCACACAATTGAATATTGAATCGCTTTAAACTGATGACCAATGATTAAAATATAGATACTGCGTACAGAAAATAAGTGGTTTTTTTCGAGGCTTGAATTGAATGTGTCATACTTCATTCATTGGAGACTATTTCTGGAAAACACGCAGTCCTCTTAAAGTGTCTGTAGGGGTAGACCATTGAGATCCAGTTCCTGAGGTCATGTGTTGGATTCCCGGCTGAGGCATTTGACCGCGAACTCCAGAATCCCTTATTCTGGCGCGTGTCGACGAAGTATAAAATTCCTAGTCCCTACCGAATTATGAACTATGAGTCAGCTTGTCAAGACTACTTTGACGTGCATACTGGTCAGAACTCAAGGAAGCAGTCATCGAGACTGGTTAGTAGAAGTTGCAAGAATGTGCTCTACAATCATTGTAAAATGTATACGATAAAAAGTATCTGCAACAAGAACGCAAAAAAGCTGTAACTGGCAACTGGCAGCAAGGATAAGTCTGCCTAAATTAAGCATGAGGGGTATATAACAGAGTTAACATATGCATATGAGATTAACTTGATTAAATATGTCTGTGTAAATGCCACGTTATATCATTTTATTTCATGTTGATTGTAAGAGTGAAACGAATACATCGCTTTGGTAATTAGAAACTCCAACGCATGAAAGACCGTTTGTGAAATCACGAGGTAAGCCAAATATTGTGTCATTTCGACCTTAAGTACAATATCTTGCTCAAAGCGACATAGAAATTGGTGTCAATAAATAGCTTCAAAGGCATAGATAAAGATATATAGAGTGAATTCAACTCTGAAAGATATTACCGCAAACTATTTTACAACGGTTTTCCAATTGTGTTCGCAAATTATGAAGCTGCTAGCCAAAAGCAAAGTATCACCTTACTCCGGATGAAGCACATTATGTCATTATATTTATATTATCAGTTAACTACATGTATGTGTTGATTCTGTAGATCGCATAAGAGTAAATCTAATGGAAACAGAGTAGGCGAATTATATGCGTTATAACTTTTCTTAGGCTTTGAGAATTGATAAAGAATAACAATTCAAATTCATCAGAATTAAACTTAGTATGAAGCTTTAAAAATGTAAAACAACTATAAATATGTAGTACTCCATCTGCAATTTTGCTCAAAAAAAAGTATTCCAAGCATTGTCATAGCTAGTTTGTAAATTTACAGATCAGTCAATCTATAAATTTAAAGAATATTTGTAAAGGTTGCACTTTCCGAGACCTGATAATATAGCCCTTACTTATGGTCACTTATATCCAAACTCAAACACTATACATAGGAGTTGACAACGTTGCAAAAAGCAAGTATTTGACTCCTCTACGGAGAGTAACCGTAACAAATTTGTTTATAGTCGAGTGGACAAAGGGACAAAGACAATCAAACGAATATACTAGAAAGTCCAAGTTTTACATAGTCGTAACATGGTTATGGCGGGAAGAATAGACAGTGGAAGATGAGAGAGTCAAGTTGAAGTCGAACAACAATAAGCTACATAATAAAATGAGTCTGGTTGCAAACGGAACGTTTGTAAGATAATTGCTCTTACTTCTACTTAATATTCGGAAATAGCTACTTTTTAAACGGAAAAGCAACAGTTTGAAAGAGCAACTTTAAACGAATTCGGAAGTCATTGGAAGTTTATGTGATGTATGAATAATACCCACAATACTTATTATTTCAAATTCATTGCCAAATGTTTTACTTCAATTTCCTATAGCACTTTCCGCCACTATTTATATAAATAAGACCCGCATTTGATAGTTCATGATATTTTACATTTTATATCTGTCTGTTCATTGCTGAATTCCTTTAATACTTTCTGCCACGTTACCAAACTCTTTAAAGTGTTTTGATTGGGTAAGCACTTACTGTGTACTGTAATGGGAAGTCGTTGATATTGTAAAATACGGTCACCAATAGATTTTCTAGACGAAACCGGGTAAATAATCGTAAAGGAAAAAGGTATAGTGAACATTCGGTCAATGTACTTCTCAAGAAAATTTATTTCTGTTGAAATAGTGGTTACTATATTTCTCTTCATGTTTTTCTTTTGGAGAATATATTCAATTAATATGTTCTTTTCTGTTCTCCTTTCATGGTGAAATGACGGAAGCTAGAGCAAAACATGAAGCAATGTCAAAACAATTGTTCCTCCAAGTATGAATGAAAGAAGACACAATCTCATAACATGCGACTAGTTACTAGTGTTTGCATTTCGCTTGGCTTTGCGAAGAAACAGCAAAGACATAAGTTACTAATAATTTCTTTAAAAAAGGACAGTTTGGTAAAAGTGATGGAGTTAAGTCACGAAATAAACGGGGTGGAGGCACATACATTTTCAAGGTTTCAAATATTTGAAAATAGACATCACTGTTTACCTTAAATGCATTTAAACCTTTATTAATATTATTATCAATTCTTTGCACAGAACATGAACTCCATGGTATATACCCGCTGTTTCGTCCGTAAATTGGTCTAATATCTGTTCGTTCGCCATTTTCCAAGCAATTTAACATAAGCTTCACTGCCAAAAGAAAATACAATCAGCATGTTCAAATTTGCCAATTTTGATATTGTAGCTGTGAACTTGTGAATTATCAACTATTGCTTCATCCGTAAATTTTCTCGAAACGTAAGTTGCATAAATAGTTACTTCGTTCGGAATAAAATTAATGTTGTGTTATGTACATGTTGTAATTTGAAACAAGTAGCAAAATTGAGCTTCAGACTACTGAGTTCAACCTTATATGACACTTGCTGTGTTCACAATAAATGTGATATCATTTCACAATTACTCAGAACTCAGCAAATCGAAGCTCTAGACAAAAAAGTTGATATACAGTATCTTCGACCGTATCACGACATCAAGCAAAATTGTGTCGAAATTGAATACTTTGAGTATATGAGATATGCTTCTGACATAATGCACAGCTATAGCAAAGACATGGATTAGCCAAAGATATGTATTTGTCAATTTTGCTAATAAATGTGGATGTTGTTGTTGTTGTTGATATAAGTCAAACCACTTTGATCGGCATGAAAGAGAACAGCGATTGGATGCGAAACAAACATGCTCTTTTTACATACATGTACAATGTACGTCAAAGTATTTCAAAATTCCTAAATTAATTATACATTTTTGCGCATTAAACGTTGACGTGCATTATGTTTTGCTATAAAGTCCTATATACTAGCTTTAAGTTATATATTCCATCTTACTCGTAAGGGATACATTGGGTAACACATTGCCTTCGTAATGTTAATCATGACCGGCATTATATAATCATGATACATGTGGCATTTTATTATTAGCGTTAGCCAAACCCTGATCGTCATGCTGCGTTGGTTTGTCTTATGTGTGAGAGATTGTCTTGTGGTCAAACTTTAAGACACATAAGGGACAACCCTTTCAGGCACACACTACATGAATTTTGCAACTTATTTTGCAATAATGACCTTTATAATGGTCTTTAGTCCTACATGTGAAATTGACCTTGATGACGTTGGCACACCACCGCCCAGACACATCATTATGTTACATGTAAAAGCTTTGGCTTACGACTGTTTGTAGTCATGTTAAAAGATAGTGCTACGAGTTTCATAGGATATAATAGTGCAACCCTGCAACTCTCTCCGAAGAAAAGGGTATTGACACTAGCGACTCCATAACAAATAGTACCGTAAATGTTCTATTTGAAAAGGAAACTAAATGAACAATGTAAACAAACATAAAAACTTGTTGCCTTTCTAGTTTTGTTTTAAGTACAAATGTTTGCATACCTAACACAACGATGACATGATAGCGAGATGATATTGAAATTTAAATAATACAGCGTCAGTACGCTGAAAACTCTTTGAAGTGTTAACATGGTTATCAAAACTATCAATGCATATATTCTTCCAGTTCGGCTTTCAGATTATGTCGCACACGCCAAAACATATTTCAGACAAAATCGATATGTCGCTACGGTCTTCGCGTCACATCCTCATTGACTTTTCCCCGTCGTTCGGAAATAAAATTCGTGGTACTTATTGCTAACAAATGTGTCTCTAGTGACTTCAAAATCTGTTGAAGTTTCTACATGTTGCCTAATATTTAAATATTCTTCAGCTGGTTTTATTTCGCATCCTTCCAACATTACAATGACCGTTCTTTGTAGTGTTTTGATTATGTCCAGCAGTTTTTCCAAAGTATGTGCACTCACTTCTACCCGCCACATATAAATGCATTCTAATGACTCACATTTACTTAAGTCCAGATATCTATCACCTAATTTGATATTTCGAAGTCTTACATATTTCAATGCTGCAAGAGTTGGCAAATTGTTGTTTAGTTCGTCCAAATCGTGTGAGTTATCTATACCATCACATTCAAACCGCTCCAGATTCGGCGCATGTTTTAGGGCGTTTAATAAATGTGCAGTGGCACCACCTATATGCATCCATTCAACCACACACATTACAAGTAACTTTGAATTGACCTTTATTTCTGTAACATGGAGTTTGTCTAGCAAAAGCATTGTAAGGTTGTTATTTTTTAGGAGATTCAAAATGTAGCCAGAGCAGTAATAACCATGGTCTAAGCATTTTACTTCATTTAAGCTCAACTGTCTTAGATGGGTCGTTTTCTTCAGGTAAGCCATTAAAGCCTCTATCTGATCATGCGACATTGTCACACTCAAAAGGGAGAGTGCTTCAAGTTGTTCTAAGTTTTGTATCGCACAAAGCAGATCGTCCGTGAAAGTTAAGTGCCACAATTCGAGACACACTACAGACCGTAAAGAATTTTGAATAGCAATTGCAATATCCTGTGTAGGTAAACTTCCCCAAACAAACAGCTTCTCCAATCCCGTAAGAGACTGGACATCTAAACTATGCAGCATCCTATGCACTTGTTCCTGTACTCCATCTGCCTGGACGTCAAGCGATTTAATGTTATTCATATTTCTATCAATGAGACGTTTTTCGAGAAGCCAATCCAGTTTACATTTACTATTAATTATAATATCTTGAGCTATTACACTTATTTTGTTAAACCCGTTATCGTAGCTTTCAATGACACAGTTCATCATCATAGTATGTAGTCTGTGCATTCGAACTCTACTTTTGATAAAAAGCGTACCTATATTTCGTCGGAACCAAGTAGTTCCTTCATCATTTGAAACAATCTCTGATACTTTCCGAGACAATTCATCTGACAAATCTTGATTCATTCCACTTACAAAGACAAATACGTTTGAAACTTGCAATATATTTTCCGTGCTATTACAAAACGAAACCAGTCGATCCATGGTATCTTGTGGCCATTTTAGTGATATATATAATGCAGCTAAATACTCCTGATATGACTTGTGAATGAACGAGAAATTTGACTCTGTTTGTGCAAGTTTTCTGCACGCGTTATTCTGAGAAAGGATACCAATTTCTTTGCAAAGGTACAACATAGACTTCTTAAGATAGTTTTCGACAACGCTCTTTCTGAACAAAATGGATGACTCTGGGCTTGTTCCGAAAAGTCCATCGAAGGCCAGCTTTCCCAAGGCCAATAATAAGTTTTTATGTTTTCTACATAACTGGCAGTCCGAGAAGCATGTTGGTAGCACTGGTGCACTTTCGGTGCTTGGGTGTTTCTTTCTCATTTTGCTTCGTGTTTTGCTCCTTGTTTCAGGATGGCTAATCCTTTGCATTGCATGACTGAATAAGAACTCCAGCATGTTGCTGTAGATCTCACATCGTGAGTTTCCTAACCGGCCCTTAGAAAACCATAGGCACAGCATTTGTAACAAAAGTAACGGTATTGACTTCAGTTTGTGCACTCTATTTTGCCTCATTAGCTCGTTGAAATCGCCCGATGATTTGTTGTCTTGATAATTGTGATTCAAATAACGAAGTGCATTGCCAATAAGTACATTAGCCGACGCATCCTCTAGGCCACTCATTTCAATATGCTGATCAATAAAGTCTTTGCTTTCTATAACTGTGTCCAATTTCCATGGTCTTGTTGTAGTAAGTATTGTACATTTCTTTCGTACTTTCCTATGGGGTACCACAGACGTCGCCGAGAAACACGCTGTTTCTGGATGCGTCCATTCATCCAAACCATCTATCAGTATCAAACATTTCTCATGATGCAGTACTTCTTGAATGAAATCGTCACTATACAGATACGATAAGGACAACTGGTGTATCACTTGTGCTAGAATCATGTCGTCAACATGACAGTCCACTTGGCTAGTTTCCCTGAGAGACAAAAGAAAAAGGAATTCGAATTCTTTCATAGTTTTCAAATCTTCCTTCTCGAAAAAGCGAGTCTGTTCCTCATCAGAGCTGTGAGAAAAACACCATCCTAGAGTCATTCGCTTTAGAAAGGAAGTTTTACCTGTTCCTGCAGGAGAAGCAAGATAAATATCTTGACATTCAGTAGCATCCTTGAAGAAAACATCGCGGAAAGTTGTTATAGTTGTAGTTTGCTCAGCATCTTGTTTTACATATGGCCCTTTCTCATATTCTTTACGTCTCAACGATGGTGCCACATAGAACTCAAGAAGTGGTACTTTATTTTCTATGCGCACTGGTGATACAGGTAGGTTTGTGTGCTGTTTTCTGCAGAACTGAATCAAGTCATCACGCAAATCTGAAAATGAGTAGATAAATGTAATCAAATCCAAGCAAAGGAGTGAAATCCTGAAAGAAACTGAACATTAAACAATATTTGAGCCCATCCTTTTTGTATGAAGTAACATGAAGACTAACAAGAAGTTACGTGCCAGTGGACAGAAACTTACACTATATGGACTACTAAACTCCTAGAAATTAGAAATTGTACTCGCGAAAACTGTTTTGATTTAACTACGATTTGTATGTCTTGTAATTTTTAGTAGGTTAAACTTAAATTTAGTCAAAAGGTGTTTGATAAGAGGTGCTGAAGATAAATTCTTCAATTTGAAAGTGGTTGTGAGTTTGACCCTGTATTTTAATTCATTATACAATGTAAAAATCAACTAAGTAACTTCAAGTAATTTTGATTTCGTCAATAACCTGAGCTAGATTTCCTGATTACATGATTATGTGCAACCCGTTTTGGTTTTGATATACAACAATGATGTCCACAGAGCACTTCCATTTCAAGATACATGTACATTGAAATTTTGACATCCATCAAATCAAACAGAAAACACAATATCACTATGCGTCCCAGTGATATTTTAATAACGGTACTATGTTATTAAAGGCAATAAGCATTTTTTATCGTATTTACTGTTTACATAAATCATTCATAATCAAAATATTTCAAATCTTGTAAGAGTTTACACTGACCCTTCGAAATCGATGTAATATTCTTCAAGCATTATTCAATACTTTTTATCATATTACTGATAATTAAATAGAATTTACAAACACACCTACTTTGTTTCAATTTTGGGTAGTCTTCTGATTCCGATATTCTCTTGCCCGGCACTCTGTACAGACCAGAGGTTGAGGCACTTGATCTTAAATCTGCTACGGCCTTATCTTTCTCTTCTTGAATGGACACTCGCATTCTTTTCGATTCTTTGATTATGTGTTTGGAAGCTTTGCGTTTAAGCTCTAGCCCCGCCTTGCTTATGGCCTTCCTTTCTTTCCTTCCTGATTTTTGTATTTCACTGACTGCACAGTCTTTCGTTAACATGACCTTTTCTAAATTATCTGTTGTTAACTCATCAACAGCTTTTGCTGCATTCGCAACTTCACGTAGGAACGACACATGTGCCATATTTATCTCCCTTTTTTGACTATCAGCCATTGCGGCAATATCACGTGTCTTTTCGTCAGCAGTCTCGGACAATTTCCGGCTCTTTTCATCTAGGAAGTCCTGTATTACTTCTATAGCGTCTGACGAACTAACATTCAGACATTGAGTTTTGAGCTGGAAACATGAAAAACATTGAATCTGATGTTAGATAATCACAAATAGCACGACTGTGTAATTGCAGCAACTACAAACATGTTCAGAGCAAATCTGTTTATCATATGACTGACTGATTAATTTTACATTATTCACTTGTAAGGGGCACAGTACAGGAAAATAAGTGACTAAAAATTAATGCATATGTTTGTACGAACTCCATGCCATTTCTTTCGTTCTCTTTATGAGTTTAGCTATGAACAAGCATTTTGAACAATCGGGAAAACTAGACCACACTACCTATATAATGCGCATATGCTGCATCCAGACAAAAGAAACAGTCCTCTTACAGAAATATCTTCTCATTGATCAATACGAATAAACGTGTGGGTTTTCAGTTAATACTGTTCGCTAATCTATCGCACAGAGCTTAAACGGCATCGCGGCAACTGAATATTAGCCCATTCAGCAATGCCAGTTGATACATACATATTAACAATATGAACAAGTTGTGCTTTCGCCCAAAAACTTCAAACATGAATTCCAACCTGATTCAGCATATCTATAGCATTCTTTATCTCCCTTTTGTGTTGATAATCTTTCACAGATGTTAAAAGATCCAACAAAATATCTATGGACATTGTAAATTCTGCATCTTCAATCGCAAGCTCTGATGAGTGGCGGAATGCTCTTCCGACTTCTCGAGCCTGAAGCGAATGTTAAGACTTTAGTTTAATAAATAGTAAAACAAAATGAGATGTTTGCAGTTAGGAAAACATAGACACGCACGCAGACACCGAATCAAGTCAAAGCCTTAGCATTGTGCTTAGTCCTGTTTCAATGTTTATAACAGCATCTTTTTCTTTGTGCTCAATGCCTGTTTCATCAGCATGTCAGTTATTTACAGACTGGTAGTTAACCTTAACTTTCCTGAGAAGGCTCAGCATTAGATTCTCACTGCCAACTTTCTCTAATAAAGAGTCAAAAGCGGAGCTCCCGGACCCTTGAACCTCAAGCAATTCGATGTTTAGAGATTTTAGTGCGACTCTAACCACACTACCACGGAGGCGGTCCTTGAAATAGTTAAAAGACTAAAGTATTTTAAGAATTTTATCATAATATAAACATGTTTTAATCAACACGCTATAAAACAGTTATATAAACGGGTGAAGTGAGTCGAAGTTTTATGTCATATCACGTATCTTTAAATCTGTATGTAAACACTGCAAAAGTGTCACGCACGAAAACGCTTGACATATCAATTTACTTTTAACACACTACATGTATTTAAGATAACGACTTTGCTCAATCTGAACATGAATTACTTTCAACAACCTATCAAAAGCAGCACATGGTACAAATAATACCTTGCAAGCAACATTTTCAGGTTTTGACAAATCCTCTGTAAACGCTAGCCCAAGTCGTTTGTTGTTTATTACAACATTGACAACACCGTTAAAGTCAACTTGCTGGAATGTAGCGGCATCGGTGTAGCCTTCCCTCGGCATAAAACATTTAGCTAGCTCCACTGCGTCCGTGCACCATCGTTCAGCATCTGTATTCTTCCACGACGGTACCGAGTGACGATGCTCACTGCAAATTTTCTTGACGAAATTGTTACAGATTTTCTTTGGACATGCGCGGGATTGTTTTCCAGGCAACGAATGAATTGTACACGATTTTTTATTTCTGTTGCAGAAGTTCCACGTAGGACAATATAGCACATTTGCAGTACAACATTCAGTGCAGATTGTTTCTTTTCTGACACTTCCCTGTTTGTATATTTCTTCCAGAATCTCTTTCTGAAATTGTTCCGCGTCTTCAGTTACTAGCTCTTCAATTCCCTGTTTTGTGTAATGCAGTCCTATACCCAATTTTAACCAGTTCCGGAAAGTCCCGGAATCAAGTTTTGGAATGCATTTAGCCATAACTATAAATTAGATTAACAACAGTAGTAATTAAGATGTGCCGCACGCACACGTTCTCTTCCGCATTTACCGTAGAAATACAATATACTAAAACACCTATATATAATTCACCTTGCTAGTTCGGTCACTGATCACGGTACGATTTATGTAATCTGAAAAGATAGAAACAAATCATTGTTAATACTAACAAAAACATAGAAATAGATATATATATAAGGCATATTGTCACCGCATTGTCAATAGTCTTCATAAGTCTTTGTTCCGATGAAAAAACAGTCCATTCAGCAATAAGATATGTTTAAACTAAAACAGTACATTGTAAACAAGTTTGCTCGTACTTATAACAGAAAGGTGAAATTGCTATGGATGAACTATTTTTGAAAGCCGGCCAAGTGAGCAGGGCCTAAGTGAGCGAAATAAAGGCGACAGTAATTCTAAAATAAGTTGATGGATTCATTCAGGTAAACACAGGCTACATGTTTTATAAAATGTACAACCACGTACGCTAATGATTTATATTCTCTGTACAGAATGCTAATTTGTGTACTCAAGTTGACAACTCTGTCTCACATCACTTGAGTTATCAAGCGTAAATTTGCAAAATACTGAACAATCTTTCGTTGTGCAGCTACCTAGTAAGTGGTTTAACCTCAAATTAAATGTACTTTTAAATGTTAATGTAATAAAATGATTAAACAGGAGATGAGACTAGGTGGAAAGAGAAGTAGTGCGTAATTTTCAATTTACCGCACAGCGGTTAATTAGTATATCATAATTACTTGTTATTACTATGATAACTGGTTTTACATATCTATTGTTTTCCATTTAGTTATAAGAGGGTTATACAGGGAACGTTGTTTACACACAGTAAAACTTATAATCGTTGCATATTACCGATTGTCTTTCTGAAACAAGATTGAAAAATTCATCAGTCAACCTTCAGACATGATCTCATACATCATTAAAGTCCAATTAGCCTTTTGGATACTCATAAATTGAATGAAATATTTAGGGATGAAAAAACGATACAAGTATGTCCTATTCACTGTAAAAATGTTGATGTATTGCATACATACATTCATATTTTTCTCGCATTAACGTTGTCAAAAAGGTTGTAAGGTTTTTTTTGCAAGAACTACGATACATTAGTAGCATATACAAGTATTTTCGACTTTAAAGAGAAACTTGGAAAGGGAAAGTTTTGCATAGATAACGGTCAATATATCTCGATTATATAAGCACTACGAGTAATTTTACATCAAAAGTGCTAATGGGACTTTAATTATTGCATGACCTGCAGGAGGGTTAACTAAGGGCTAAGAAAGTTTTCGACGATTTACTGTTACACTCCGAACAATTAAGTTTACTGTGCCCTAATACAACAGGTACGATATATTTCGTACGAATTTTGCCGGCTTGATTTATGATAGGATTTTACTCTTAAAAAACAGTATCTCCGAAAACCAAAACACATGGCTTCAATTTGAGCGTCTTCGTTCCATTCAAAGCGAAAGCCTTACATCAAAAATAAACTCTAATTATTGTATTCAATCTGGCCAATAAAACAGGCCTAACAAACCAGATATGTGTTACTGAGCTGTCCACAGTTATGCCTTAGTCGTCACATATCCGTAAAGTCTGTACATTTACAAAATAGTTCCAACCAACTATTTTAAAATCCGTAAGGTCTCTGTAAAAACTTCTGTATGGTCACATGCCCCATACGATCTTTTGAAGGATGCAATTGTAGGATATCCGTATGGACATCGCGGAAAAGTCGTGCTGAGCTTTGAAAGAGCTCGGACGTACCTCGTACGATGTACGTGTGGTCGTACGGCGATCGCAAAGTGCCTGTTCGGTGTCCACACGGTGTCCGTACGAGAATAATAAAACAGTTTGACGATTATGTGATTTTTTTATTTTACCTACAATCGCCAAGGATGCCGTACGTAGCACGCGTACGATGAACGTAACGCCAGGCGGGCCACATGCAGACATCGCAAGTTTCCCACCCCGTGTCCGTAGTATCGTACGAACATCGTACGTTGAACGTGCGACTCCCCTGCATAAAAAACTTCTGGTCACATGCCCCGTACGATCTTTTGGATGATGTAATTGTAGGATATCCGTATGGACATCGCAGATATATAAGTCGTGCGGAGGTCGGAAAGAGCTCGGACGTACCTCGTACGATGTACGTGGGGTCGAACGGCGCTCGCAAAGTGCCCGTACGGTGTCCACGAGGTGTCCGTACGACAATAATAAACCAGTTCGACGATATCTAATTTTTTAATTTTTTACCAACAATCGCCAAGTATGTCGTACGCTCCGTAGGATGAACGTAACGCTCTGCGGGCCTCATGCAGACATCGCAAGTTACCCACCCCGTCTCCGTAGTATCGTACGAACGTGCAACTTCACTGCGATGGTCATGCGAGTACCGGCAAGCTCTTACGTAGCCTAATTAATTTGGCGTTTCAGGGTGACCCCTTTCACTGTAGTGAACAACTATAAAATATCAGCCTATAACCTTCGAAGTCGAAATGGTTAAACTAGCTCTTACGGGCCTCCTCGCGGTGTTCCAAATCAGCATGGACATAGTGCGATACCCGAACGAGCTCTACCGGGGCCCTTGCGGTGCCCGTACGAGGCCCTTGCGAGCTGTTCCCGACTTCGAAAATTTCTACGAGCTGGGCTCGGTGAGTCCTCCAGTACTATTTGTACGATGCTTGCAAGAACTGACGATGCCTCGTAGCGTTTCCAAATATCTAGTTTTGTGTGTTCTTTGTTTCTTTGCCACTTTCGATGCATACCAATGACACAGTTCAACGCTCATGTAAACATAAATTATAGATTGTGTATAAATGTACTTTTTACCTCCTACCCTTTTCTGCTGTTATTTTCCGAAGTTAGCCCACACAAGTCCTTATCCAGTCCTTTTAGTAAGTGTCTTACCAACTAACGACGTTCTTTTCATTATCTCAGCTGATCAACTGAGGATTTTCCGATTCACCAAAAATAGGATATAGGTCGTGCTCATAAATTTCGGCTATGGGCGAGTTCGTTTCATACAACCGGCGTACGGCGGTCACGTGAGCGTAGAGAAAAAAAATGTCCTTATTGAACTACAATATTTGATTATTAAATGATAAATAATATTATATATATCACAATGCTTTTTTCTAAAACAAAATGTGGCACACACCTTTTTAATAGTTTTAGTCGTTCGTTGTCATCTATTGAGGGACCATGTCAAAAATATTTCGGTTGGACTTAAGGCCAAGCTGAGGAACAAATATCCTATCTAGAGTTTTAAACATTTATATCGATGTTGGATAAAGTAGCTAATTAACTACATGGATTGGTTTATGAACTACATGTACATGTAATTAAAGTTCCCGTAAGATAGTGTAACTGGCGGGGAAAAAACGTTAGTACACACACACATCCTCTTAAAGTGACATTATGCGCATCTTACTGCACATAGTGTATTTTGGTGACAATTTTATAAATGCAATATTTGGTTGCTGTGCATTTAAATGTGTTAAATTAATGATAATGCCGCATTAGTATTTGAAATTGGTGCTTTGATAAAATGATAGTTGATTGTGTCGTTGTTGATGTTGGTAGAGATTTCAGCAGTGGAAGGGAAGCAACTCCTGCATGCAGTTGTTCTTTTCTTAAATTGACTCTCCCGGTCAAATAAGAAAATCAATATTTGGAAAGTTATTTTTTCATACTGGTAGCGGGAAGAGTTTGGTGTATTGGGTTAAAAGCTATTATTTCCTCTACGCTTTTGTACACAAACCATTTCCACCTGGATTGTCATTTGAAAAAACTGCGCATAATGTCACTTTAAAGGAACCAGTAAGGTTAATATGTGGGACTAAAAACCATGCTATTTTGTAAAGGGAAGTTGTGGAGCTAAAGTTTTATTTGATTGCTGATTGGCTAAAACTAAGGAGAGATATACAATATTTTTCACACATGTGTCACAGTGGTAATTATTAGTGGTTTTATACCTACTTTTGACGATTTCTGCAAGTGCAACATGCACTGGCATACCACATGAAGTTACTGCAATATAATGAAGTAACCACAGTAACGTAAACATATACCATGTACGGAAAGAACGGCTATTGGTCATAAGTTGGTTTCATCCAATCGGCAGAACGCATTTTCAATATCACAACATTTCACTTTTAACGGAAACACAACGACAAACGACTTCCAGTAAGCATTGTTCAGTCAAGATGTCACACCACAGTCATTTTGCTCCATTAAAAATAGAGAAAATTGCCCATATTCGACAGTCTCCTTTTGTCATACATGCACTTCTGATGTTTTACTGATAGTCCCCTAATGTTCTTCCTGAACACTCACAAAAACACTTATTCTAACGCACAAGTTTCCCGCTATTTCAATACACAGCCACTCACTGTATATTTCCCAGTACACTCCAACCTAATGACTCAGGCGACCTCTAGTTCTGTGTTCATCCACTCTGAAAAGTAAACCTATAAAAAACAATTTGACTGTTGATAGACAGTCTGAATGAAAATCATCATGCAAAATATGACCCGCAGTCAATGTTTTCTCATTCGAAATACACATGCAATCTTAAAGTTGAAAGTTTCACTAGGGACTAATTTCTAGCTACGACCCGGAAGCAAAACAATACCGGTGTGACACCTATATGTCACCCTGAACTAGAGTCAAGCAGACATATATTTATCTTGCAGTCTCTATGATGTCCTACAACAACAATCCACACTAAAGTTTTTCTGTGATCATGGTCTACTTTAAGAAAATCCCATTTTGAACAGACACCCATTTTGCAAGATATTTCCCTTCGGACAGCATTTCCGAGCACCTCTTACATGCCACTTTAAAACTTCTGCTATTTGGTATGTATTCAATGGATTTTGGTTAAATACAGACTGAAATGTTTCCCAGACTTTTGATGTTTCTTATGAATTTAATTTGAAATTATTTGATATAATGTCAAATACCCAAATATGGAATTTAATGTAAAGAAATGCCTTTTTGAGTCAATTTCATGCTTTAAAGTGGAATTATGCACATTTTTTTCACGTAAAAAGCCAGCTGAAATAGTTGTGTGTAAAAAGGTAGAGGAAATAATAGCTTTTAACCCATTACACCAAACTCTTCCTACTATCAGTACGAAATAATAACTTTCCAAATATTACTTTTCCTATTTTGACTGGGAAAAAACAACTGCATGCAGGAGTTGCTTCCCTACCACTGCCGAAATCTCTACCAACAACAACAGTAAAAAAGGAGCTATTATTTTATTAGTCCATTTTTTTTATTTCTAAAGCACCAATACTAATGCGGCATCATCATCAGTTTAACACATTTAAATGCACATCAACCGAAAATTGCTTTTATAAAACTATCACCTAAAAACACTATGTGCAGTAAGATGCGCATAATGTTACTTTAAGACTTACATTTTGGTTACTGTTTGAAAACAAAATCTTTGAAACTGGACAGTTCAGCTGTAATATGTCTTCTTAAGGTACTATGATCTTATAAAGTCATTAAAAGATAGTCCAAAGTGCAATGAGTAATAAGCAAAGAACTGTAAACAAACACCACTTGTTGCAAGAATATGCATGCAATCTGCCACCTATACCTATACAGATTAATGTGCTATTCAACAACCATCAGTATCAGCCAATGAAAGCTAATGCCAGTGTTCTAGCACAAAGGTGTTACAACTGAAATATTTTCATTCATTAAAATACTAACTAAGAGTTCATTACTTTTGTGACTGAGCAAGTCCAAAATGAAAAATTGTGACGGGACATAGGAAGCGTCCGAGAGGCGACAGGCTGTATTTTCCAGCCCGGTGAAAGATATTGTGAAATGAATCTAAAACGTTAACCTTCTGAAGCACTGCATGATAGCAACAGGTCTACAGTACCAGTGTCCTTCACAGGTGCCATCCATAGAAAAATAGAACTTTCGGCAAAGAAACCTAGAGAAGAATGAATTTAAAGGCAACCATGTAATAAACATGGACAATATTAAATACATTATTAACATATTAACCCAGAAGTACTCTAAAGCCAAGTCCAGCTTATTGGACTTCAGTTTCTGTCATACCTATGCCAGAAAACACAACTGACACCCTGTGACCAATGCCGAGCAGAAGAATCATAAGCCACAGTAGCCATGAGCTTACCGAAGAAGAAATATCTCCATCTAGTGTACAGCAACACTTCTGATTATGGCTTGATACTAGCCGAAACAGCAACTTACAAAAGCAAACAATACAGAAGTCTACCACTGGCAGAATAAGCATGTTCTACACTGCCCATGCTATATATGGTCTGCACTGCTCATTCTAAAATTGGTACATAAATTATTGTTGTGCAATAATGTGCTTTTGCGTTTAGTTGCTTTCATACGTTTTATTTGCTTTATCCTTATTCTAGTTTCCTGCATTGTAGGACACCTTTCAGTCAGTTATGACTTATTAAACCTATCAAGGAAAAGAATTTAGCTCTAATAACAATTACATAAACAAAGAAACACATTTTATTTTACGTTTACAGTGAAATACTGAAATATATATATCGGTAAATAAAATTGGTATTTCACTGTTTCAAAGCAGTGAAAATATAATACTACGTTTTAACTACAAGAAATGAAACACAGCAATTATCACAAATTCTTAACAAAAGTCCCATAATTTTACACCCAGAATCTCAAGATTGTCCTCCATACAAAAGTATCATACAAATGATTGATAGTGACAGTGTATAATCACGCTAAAATACATTATCTATATCCAAAGTCTCACCTTGTGAGATCTACATATTCCCCCTCATTTATCGGTGATAGAGCATTACATAAAATGGAAAAATGGCTGTAAAATTTTTGTTTTTGAAATAAATATAGTGTTGTGTGTATTCATTTTCTTAGCTAGATCATTTTCTATCCATCTATATTAATTTTTAATCAAGATTTGAATAGTTGAATAGCTTTATTTTTCATTTCTATCCAATTTTTCAACAAGTTCTTAAAACTTGTACGATCATAGTCTGAAACCTATATATTACATGTAAAAAGTGGGAAAAACCCTTACAATCGCTCATTTTTCACAAATGCAGTCAATTGGGACAAGTTTTGCTCTAAGGTCAGCCCTGGGCAGAGCATTTTTAACTGATTGAACAGCTGATTGAGTATTACTCTGCAATTCATGGTATTACGAAGTGCAGACTTATTTATTTAAAAGATGTTTCAATTTAGGCATGTATCTAATGAATTGATGTTTCATTTTCATTGTATGATAGACAGATATGACTTCTTAAACACTTTTATCTGAAATCATCAAAATATATTGCCATTGTATAGGCACGAGCAAAACGAAAGTGATGAACCTCAACCTTTACACGACTATAGTGGATATATAGGAATTTGTAGCAGAATTTATTTTAAAATTCACTCTAAGGTATGACCGTATTATAGAATCAATATCTCGTTATGTTAATGATGCTGTGGATCTTTTGGTAGGCCTGTATACTTCTGTAGCAGTCGATTTACAGTTCAAAAGAGAATGTTTCCCTGCAGTCTCCGTGGTGGGATTCTAACTGCGATCAATTAAAATATTAAAAATATTCTCTACTCTGCAAATTTAGAGTAACAAATAACTGTCAAGTTCTAGATTTTTATATAATTGCTAAAATACAATTAAATCCTATTGTGATAAAACGAAAAACGGATATTTAGCGGGTAAACGAGAAGAGTTAGTTTCCGCTCGTGGTAGTCCAAATAAATTATTTGAACATTCACGAATGAAGGCTAATAGGCCTGTAGATATTACGCCTGGGAATGGTATGAGTATTTTAAAACCTTATTACACGACACAAAGGTCGATCAAATTTCGACCTCGTGTCAAAACGATAACGTTTACGATGGAGACAATATCTTGAACTGCCCAATTACGTACTGCATGAATATGAAGTTTATGTATGCATCTCTCAGTTGTATTCTGGGAAAACACACGGACCGGATGGTATACAATTTATCGTTGAAACGAGAAATACTATCACGCCATCTTTAACTAGGCTCTTTATTATTAATGCTATTTTCGAATCTGGATAGTTTCCATCACAATGGGCAAAAAGTATTATTTGTCCAATACACAAGTCAGGTTCTGTACATGATCCTAATAATTACAGAGGGATTGCATTGATGAACACAATCTGTAAAATATTTTCTAGCGTCTTGAATAAAGGGCTTAATTCATGGGCTGAAGACAATAGCTTAATAAATGAAGCTCAGGCTGGTTTTAGGTCAGGTTATTCGACTATTGATAACTGTTTTACATTGCAGTCTATTATACAGAAATATCTTAGCAGAAATGGTGGAATCTATGTATTGTATGTCGATTTGCTAAAGCTCTTGACAATCTTCAGCATCAAACATGTTTCTAAGGTTTGTCAAAAAGGGTATTTATATAAGCGGAAGGTTGTATGCTATATTGAAAATAATGTACAGTAACTTGAACTCTTGTGTACATGTAGGACAATATCTGACGAGTTACTTCCCCTTCACTAAGGTACTCGGTAGCCCGCTAATCTTTGTCTCTTTGTGAATATAAACGTTCAAACTGTGATTCTGGCATAATTATTAATAATCAGATTCCAGATATACATTGCTTGTTATTTGCAGACGATGTTGCTTACTGTGCAGATACTGTTAGGCAACTACAGCGTAAAGAAATCTCACCAAAGATTTCTGTGACAATACAGGCATGAAAATTAATAAAACAGAAATCATTGTTTTTCGTAACGGTGGTCCATTACGTACTGCTGAATGCTGGAGTTGTGGAGAAACACCTATAAAAACAGCCTCCTTTTATATATTTATTGGTCTCCTGTTTACCCCTAAACTTTCATGGTCACGTGCTAAAGCAAAGCTAGCTGCGCAGGCGATTTTAGTTATTTCAATTATACGGAAATGTTTAAGATTTTTAATACAATGGTTAAACCAATATTGTGCTACATAGCAGAGCTCTGGGGATATCAGTACTCTCCAGTAATTGAGTCAGTTCAAACGACCTTTTGTAAATCTTTCTTAGGGGTTAAATTAACAACTGATAATGATATGGCTCTCGGCGAATATGGTCGTCTGCGACTTTGTTTGGATTATCATACGAGATTTGTAAAATATTTGTGTAAAATTTTACATATGGAAAGTTATAGATATACAAAAAAATGCTACAAAAGCTGAAATCTTATGATGACTTAAACAGACATACATGGGCTTCTTAAAAAGCTGCGGGACCAAAATGTAATCGGATTTGACTTCGCTAAAAGTATGATTTACGGCGTTTTCTTTTATAATCGTGAAGTATTTGGATTTAGAGGTGGCGACGAGCATAAAACTTTGGATCTCAACAATAGATTATATTCTATTACGAGTGGAATTCGCTTTTAAACTCTTACCCTGCTGCATTTCTACAACTGACTGATCCCTTTTTAACTTTGTCATTACCCTTAAATGTTCGGAATAAACTTTATCAGAAAGTATGGATGTAATGGTCAGTCATAATTTGTATTGGTCGCATTTAGTACCGAAACGTTGGTTAGTGTGAAACAATGTCGTCCTAACTGGATTAAAAGTCAGTCTACTAAAATGAGAAACTGAATTCAACACATTTTCTAACTGAGTGCAAAATGGAGAGAGACAGGAGAAAAACACGTATCAGAGAGTCAGACCAACGAGAACCCGAGACCACCTATACTGGCCATAGACGCCTGTTTATGTATTACTTACTACTAGAGAGTGCCACAAACATACCCCAGGTTCTTGCATATTAATCAAGTCTTTGCTTTTTAACGGCATTGAACTTTTCAATTTGAAAAAAGTATATTTTTTTAGTGTAGTTATATTAAGTAGGACTGAGTTCATCTTGCACTGATAGATATAATATTTTGCAGCTAGTATTACATTATTTGAATCAGCCTTGAAGAGAAAGAGAGGGGCCATTGAGTTTTGCCTGAAGTGAATAGAGCTAGTGCATGAGGATCGAATCCTGAACCCTAAATCGGAAGGCAAACGTGCTACCGCTGAACTATGGCGGTTTAAATGCCAATTTCGTATCCATAATGCGAGCCTAACACTGGTCGTTATGGAAGCGATGTGAGAAAAGCTGACAGTTTCTTTCTGAGGATATGTACTGACTAGCACTCGTTCTTCCCAGGAACGACGGTAATTTAAATGTCCGTCGTAAAATTATAGTTGAAACGGGAGTTAAACTCATACAACAACAACAACAACAACAACAGCAGCAGCAGCAGCACGATTATATAAACTGCCCGTCTGTGTTGACTTGCATTAAACTTAAAGAAACAAATCATATGGCATGAAGTTTTATTTTCAAACCAATCAAAATCACATATATTATAAATTACATAAAAATGCATTGACTAGAAAATAGTGAACACATAATTTCATAAAATAATACATTGATAATTTTGTATTATTTGCAGTGTTTTAATTTTTATTTAAGTACATTAATTTTGTAGAGTTTATAAGGACATAACGTAACACAAGATTGCTGAGTGATACCGTACAAGATACCCACACTTTTGTTTGGCGCAGCATTTTTCTACCGTTTTTGTTTGATGCTTAAATAGTAGTATAACATTTTCTGTTGAAAACATATTTTAAATGTTTTTTGAGCTTCCTGCGCTAAAGGTAGAACTTGATACATGGTTAGAGTTTTGGCATTTGCAACCATATATGATTGACTAGACAAATTTAAAGACCAATACTTTTTTTTGACCGTGGAGAACTAAATTCTAGCTAAAAACTAGTAAAATAATTTTGCTTGCTCCATTATACCTGGTGTTTGGCTTTTCATCGCTGTTGTATTTCCATGTTTTAGTTATATGTTATTGTATACTTGGAGATGCAGAAGGATTGGTTATTTGTTTTCGCACGTTGATAAAATTAATGGAATTACCGTGCTAATCAGACCTGTCACTACCGTACGAAAGGAGTTCCAAAATCAACTTGATTTTGTTTTGAAGTGAAATTGCGGATATTTCCCTGTTTTCTCCAAGAGCACTTCAAATTTTGAGGATGTTTTTACATATTTCTTCACATCTTTAGCTTCCTCTTTTGGCGAAATGTCAACATTTTCAAGAATAACTATCACCTGTTTCTGTAATGATTCAATGTCTTTAACTATGCCACTGAAGATATCATTTGGCATGGATGCGTGCCAAATGTGAACTCGCATAAGTTGCTTCATGTTTGACAGGTCCAATCGTCCTCCGGAAAATTTAACGTTTCTCAGTCGGAAATAAATTAAATTTACAAAGGTTGGTACCATCGAAATGAGGTAGTCGGTGTCTGATTCATTCGCCGGATAGTCACATTCAAGCCGTTTTAGATTTGGTGCATTTGTCAAACACTTCAGCAAAGATGATAAAGCGTATGGTTTGTACAGCAATTCCGCAATACACGACTGCATGCTTTCAGCGTTGAAAGAAACCTCTGTGACACGAAGTTTGTCTAGTACCAACAACTGGGGTAAAGCATCACTGCATAACTGTAACCGATATCCGGGGCACTCACTTTCATGATCTGAACACATGATTTTGTTTAAATTGAGCTGTTTCAAAACTCGATTCCTGGAAATGCACATCATCAGGTCATCAATCTGACTGTGTGCCAGTGAAACGCTCATGAGCGACAGTCCGTGAACATGATTCATCTTAAGAATTACATCTAAGTACTGCGGTTTTAGAACCTGATTCCACAGTTCCAAGCATTTCAATGAAGTTGTTGAATTCTTAAGCACGAATTCCATATGACGTGAATCTATAATTCCCCATACAAATATTTTAGTTAGTGATTGCACGGAACCGACGTTTATTTCTCTCATAATCGTTTCAATGCCTTCACGAGGAACGGTTTGATTGACGTGAATGTAGAGTGATTTAATCGCATTATTGTTTGTTTCAACAAGTTTAGACATGGCTGACCTAAACTTGCTGTCTGAACATTTAACGTCAACGAATATGTCTTCAAGATATATGATTGAATCCAGCTCATTGGTTGTGCTCTCTTGTACACAAAATGTCATCAAATCGGATAACTCATGCATTTTGTTCATGTCTTTGATGAAAATGGTACCAATGTTTCTTCTGTATCTTTCTGTCATGTCTTCTTTTGATATCAGTGGAAGAAATTCACGTGAGAGCTTTGTCATCACGCTTGGACAAAGTCCACTTAAAAATATCAAAAACATTTCCATGTGTAAGATTTCATCTATGCATTTGATCTTTTTCATCATTTTAGGAATCATGTTCGTAGGTAAATCGCTCTTTGATGAAATGAATAATGCCGCCAGTAATTCTTGAAATGTTTTGTGCAAGAAGGAATAGTTGAACTCCTCCGAAGTTAGTTTGCCAACTTGTTTTGATTGAAGAAGAATTCCAGTCTCTTTGCATAACGAAAACTCTTCAGATGTAAGATATATATCTACTAACTTCTGATCGAAGACAAGAGAATTGTCAAAATTTTCCCCGAATAAGGTTTCATACGATAACTTTCCCAATGAACACAAAAGTTTCCGATACTTGTTACAAAGAGATGCAGTTTTAAAACAAGGAGGCAGCTTTCTATCTGAACGTTTCCCTTTCTTATTAGGTATATTTTTGTTCTTGTCTTCAAAGTTTGCTCTTCTGGCAGCATGCCTGAAAAGTAATTCAATCATGTTGCTGAATATCTGACACTTTGATTCCCCTGGATCTTTATCGTCGTACCAAAGACACAGTAGTTGCATCAAAATCAACGGAAAGTGTGCAAAATTCTGCAGGCCTTTTGTTTCCAGCACATGCCCAAACTCATCTGAGCTTTTCAAACTACCTGACCTGGAATTAAGATGCGCTACAACCTTTTTGATCAGCGTGTCAGCCGACTGTTTGTCAAGTCCTACCATCTCAATGTGTTGATCAATTTGTACATTTTCCTTCGATACTGTATGAAATTTCCACCGTCTAGTGGTGGTAAGGTAAGTAGATTTTAGTCTAAATTTTCTATGTGGAATTTTAGACTGAAAATCGGGGCATTTTTTCTTCCTTTTTGTCGGATGGTTCCATTCATCAAGGCCATCAATGACAATCACGCATTCTTCTGAGTCCAACAGCTTCTCAAAACTGTCTGGACTGAAACTTGTCTGGTAATTTGCTTAGCAACTGATTCCTAATCATTTCCTCAACACTGCATTCTTTTGAAAGACAATTTCTCAATGAAATGAGAAAAAGAAAGCCGAAATCTTTCATGACTTTTATGTTTTCACTCTCGAAATATCCCTGTTTGTTGACCTCTGGTTTCCATGCTTGGCACCATGTTAAAGCCATCAGCTTTGAAAAACATGTTTTTCCGCTACCGGCAGGAGATGTTACATAAATATTTTTACATTTCTCATTAGCTTTCCGAAATATGTCTTCGTACGAGTTAACGTGATTAGTGAATTTCGACTCTTCGTTTCTAAAGGGTTGCCTATCTATGTCTATATAATACATTGTGGGATCAACATAGAAGTCCAAAAGAGGTGCTTTGTTACTATCGATCATTGGAGAGACGGGCAAGTTTTTGTGTTCTGCTTTGTAATACTCAATCAGATGATTCCTCAACTCTGAAAAAAAGGATGTCTTTACTTTTTATCCGAGCGAAGTCTGGTATAAAAGGTATTATAGCTTTAAAGATGCGGCATTTTATTATGATATTGCAGTGTTTGAATTGGTATTTTTTATGTTTATCAAGGCTGCCAACGTGCCAATGTTTGAATAAATGCAATCAAGTTTATTAAGATTGACAAATCATCGGCTCTAAGCTAACACTCACAGCGATTATATGGTTGTTCTTTATCGAGCTGGTTTGGCATAAAATACTTATTACAAGTTTGAGAGTTTAATGTAGTTTAAATTTGATAGAAATTAATATGGGTAAGACAAAGGTTAAAAATATGATTACGGCCACCCCGCTTCCCCCTCGTCCATTGAAGATGATCTTATAACACATCACGTGAGTCAAAAGATTGGCGAAGACAAACGTGAATATGTTAAACTTTAATAAGCAATAAATATCAACAACTAAACTAATTATTAATTAGAGTGTGAACAAACCGTCTTTAAACTGTTCTTGATCTTTATCTGACTTCTCGTCCTGGTGATGACCTCCGTCTGAGAGAGGCATGTCTTCCCTTCCACCGGAATTACGGAGCTGTCGCGCTTGTCTTTGTAATTTTCGTTGTTCTTTGAAACCGGTTTTCTCAATACTAGCTGCTGTTTGTTTCCTAGCTTTCCTTTATGGGACTTTGATTCTATAATTTCTACCAAAGCACTCGCAGTTACTGCCCCAGTTTCTTTACCAAGTATGTCTCGAATGTTATATAAATGTGTAATTGTCTGCTGTTGACAGTCAGAGATTTCCTCCATGGCGGCATCACTGTGGTCGGAGATATGTTTCATTGCTGCTTCTTCACGAGTTTTAATTTCATCTGTTAATACCCGACTTATTGCTTTAGAGCTGATTTCAAAAGTGTCGCTTTTCAGCTGAAACAAAAACTTGCAAATATAAACTAGAATTATCACTGAAGGTGATGAATATCCCCCGAACAACACTGACACAGTATATTAAATTTATGTAACATTTGATGCTTAAATTATTGGACCTGCACAATTAAAGGCTTCTGTGAAGTATCATTAAATTCTGACCAGGGCTTTTAATGATTAAGAGCGCAAAAGATTTTATTATGTCGGGATCCCTGTGACCTTGACCTAGTGACCGGAAACATCGACCATGCACAACTAGGCATGGTACTTATCACTTCTGTAGAATATCATTAAATTGTGACCAGGGGTTTTGGAGATTTGGCGTTCACAAGTTTTTACTATCTCGAGCCGTCGTGACCTTGAACTTTTACCTAGTGACCCGAAATATAAACCATGCACAACTATGTATCTGTGAAGTATCATTAAATTCTGACCAGGGGTTTTGGAGATTTAGTGTCCACAACGTTTTATTATCTCGAGCCCCTGTGGCCTTGACCTTTGACCTAGAGACCCAAAACATGGGACATGTACAACTAGATATTGAACTTATCACTTGTGTGAAGTATCATTAAATTCTGACATTAATAGACATTTGAAATTACATGCGTTCTCAAGCATATACCAAGTTAGGATTACAATCTTTTAAATAAAATGTGTAAGTGTGTACCTGTTCTAGAACTTTCACTGTATTCTGTGATTTTGATTTCAAATATTTTGGATCTTCTAGAAGGGAAATCAGTAAGTCTATATTTTCTTCCAAGACATTGTCTTCTGTTGATAATCTTGGTGAATGTCTGAAGTTATTGCTTCTCTTTCGTATCTGTAAATGAAACTAGAACTTCACTAAAGAACTTTTACCCAGACGCTTTATAAACTAGGAAAGCCGTAGTAACAGAATACCTTGCAAACAAACTAAAATAGAGATATTGTTCTTGGCAATAACTCTGTAATTAGTCAAATAGAGTTATGGCTCTACATGCCTCTCATTGTGCTGGACAATTTATAAGTTGTATTGCATTCAAAACAGTAGTTTTCATGTTATGCTCATGCGACAAGGAAATGCTTGACCATTTATGAAATTGTATTGAATCACCTAGTTTTCAGGTGTATGCTCCGGACAAGGAAAAGTAAAAAGGGGAATAACTCTGTAATTACTCAAGATAGAGTAATGGTTCCTGTGCACTGCACTTCCTCTCAGTGTACTTGACCATTGTATGACGTTGTATTGAATTCAAACCAGTAGTTTTCAAGTTATGCTCCGGACAAGGAAAAGTAACAAAGGGCAATAACTCTGCAATTTCTCAAGATATTGTTATGGTTCTTGTGCACTACACTTCCTCTCAATGTGCTTGGCCATTGTATGAAGTTGTATTGAATTCCAACCAGTAGTTTTCAAGTTATGCTCCGGACAAGGAAAAGTAACAAAGGGCAATAACTCTGAAATGAGTCAAGATGGAGTTATGGTTCTTGTGCACTGCACTTCTTCTCAATGTGCTTGACCATTGTATGAAGTCGTATTGAATTCCAACTAGTAGTTTTTAAGTTATGCCCGGAAAAGGAAAATGCAACAGACCGCCGACCGAACGACCAACCACCGGGTGACTCCTAATGGGTGACTTCGTGCTTGCTCAACTTCGTCGGGGGGGTATAATAAAACTTTAGAATTTAGAACATGTATACTGTCGATAAAAATTACAGAATGTATGTGGGTGAGCGTTTGGCTCAATGGGATAATGTAGCTAAAGTGCTGATACTGAATGCATGGAAATACTTTATAGTTTATACTAATTATTTTAGCTCGCGTGTGAAGAAAGCTTTGGCTTATCTCAATTTCTTCGAGTTTGTTTCATTCTGTTTTTGTTTCTCACTAAGGATTCAAGGTACTTAAATCATGCTTAAAAAGTACTTTCAGGTATTCGATAAATGAAACGGTATGTTCGTGCTCGATGAACTGGAATGACACAAATTGAGCTTATCAATTAAAGTAGTGTACACGAATAAGAGTTGGATATATTTTACGAGCTTACCTGTACGCAAAATATTGTATTTCAATGAGAAACTTACCTGAATGCAAATATTGTTTGTTTTCGAGAGATCAACTCCCAGTTTATTCTGAAATCTCTTGTTATTTATGATGATGTTTATGATGCCATGGAAATCTGTTTCATGCAAAGAATTTGCGCCCTCGTAACCATGTGGGGGCATAAAACATTTCGCCACTTCTAATGCACACGAACACCATTTCGTTGCATCTGTGTTC
This sequence comes from Saxidomus purpurata, assembly GCA_022818135.1. Classification (NCBI taxonomy): domain Eukaryota; kingdom Metazoa; phylum Mollusca; class Bivalvia; order Venerida; family Veneridae; genus Saxidomus; species Saxidomus purpurata. Next base: position 38,281,748 of record JAFMSR010000004.1, on the reverse strand, counting down.
TTCCAAACTGGCTTGCTTCTATGCTGTGTGGTAATTCTCTCTTTGAACCGATTACAAATGTTATTCGGACAGAGGCGATACGACTTTGACGAACCTTTGTGAACTGAACACTTCCTTGTGTCTTTTGCAGTGCAAAGTTCGGATGTTGGGCATTTCAGTACATTTGATGTCTGGCAAATGTTACACGTCGTTCCCTTGCAATATCGGATTATTTTTGTAGATGTCTTCAAGTATGCTTGTTCTAAATTCTTCAATATCGTCTTGTACAAGCTCTTCTAGAATATCCTTCGTGAACAGAAATGCCAAACCTTGTTTTATATGATTGTGAAAAGATTTAGTAGATAGTTTCTCCTCCGCCATTGTTTATTTACTCACTCTTTGAACTCTTCGGTCGTGTTATTAACACTGCAATAAAAACTTTAGCTTGTACTCATGATATTAAAAACCGTTAGTGTTTTTTTAAAGATATACTGTATCCATAGCAGCTCCCGGGTGCTATTTTCGGGCTTTTTTATGTTTTGCACCGTAACATGATTCATATGGTATAGAGGCTCCTGAATAATATTTCTTTATTGCAAGAAATCCCGTTAGAAAGGAATTCACTTTTACTCGTAACAATTCTAAGTCGCGCATTGACTATTATTAACATCTAAATGCATTGATAATGAACTTTAATATACAGGAATTACATATTTCCGGTATTCTGCCCATGATATGATTTCATTGAAAATAGATACGGATAATACAAAGAGAGGCCCGGGAACTTGGAAATTAAATGTAAGCATTTTAAACGAGAGCGAATACACGATGATCATTGAACAGTTTTGGGATGTCTGGCTTTCAAATAAAAATCAATTCAAATCTATGCTTGAATGGTGGGATATGTTAAAACACAACATTAAAGTTCTAACGATACTTTTGTAAACACATTAGGGGGAGCAAAACAAACATTCGACTTTTGGAAGTTACTGCAACAAAGCCCATTAAACGAGCATTAAGAAGTACTATGAAACGCAAGCGGAGGCCGCGAAAAATCGTTCAAAGGCGAAATATATTCAAGACAATGAAAGGTCGACTTCATATTTCTTTAATTTAGAAAAAAGCGAGGCAAACAAAAGTTATGGTCTAGAATCTGTAACGAACGGGGCCAAGTCGAATACGGAATAACTAGCATATTAAAGGAACAAGGTCGATTTTATCAGAATCTTTTTACATCTGAGGGTGTGAATGAGTCTGCAGCTAGTTATTTATTATCTAAAGTCGAAACCGAGATTTCCCAAGAAGACGCAAATAGGCTAGACGAATAGTTATTATATTTTGAACTAGAAAACGCAGTTTTTAAGTTTAAGAATCTAAAGTCTCCAGGTGTAGGTAGTTTACCTGCTGAATGGTACCAACATTTTTGATATCTTATTAATGGTGATCTTGAATAGTAATCGGATGACAGATTCACAATATAAAGGAGTACTCTCTCAAATTTACAAAAATGGGGACCGCGATAATTTAAAAAAAACTGGCGACCAGTAACACTTTTAAATGTAGATTATAAAATAATTGCAAATTGCTTGTCCGACAGAATAAAAACCTTTTTTTATCTCTACTGATAAACCCAGATCAAAAAGGCTACATAAATGGCAGAAATATTAATATAGCTTATAGACTCATACAAGATGTTATTGAGTATGATGATAGGAAAAACGAAGAGGGACTTATAATTGTTCTGGACCAGTCTAAAGAATTTGATAGATGTGAATGGCAATGGGTCGATATGTGTTTGGATAAATATGGATTTGGTGAGAAATTGCGCGACTAAAAAACCTATGGCATGCTGTATAAGGAAAAACGACAGTATTAAAGGAAGATCGCTTCCTATCTGTCACTAAAAATCAGAAATTCCCTCCCGCATAATTTTCACACAACATCTACGAGTGTGCATGCGCTAATATGCTTGGATTTGTATTGTTATGAAAGGATTCACGTGATGTAAAACAAATCGTAATAAAATTTTCTACACTTCCGGTATCGCAAGCAATATCAGCAACAACAAAAATAAGACGAAAAAGCATATATAATATTTGACTACAAACTATAAACTGCTCGTAGATCTAAATGTTTCTCTAACGGATAATTGGCAGATAACTTTAACAATCTTAATTTACTATTTACCATGACTAAAACTACTTCCTTAATCCATTTTGTTTTTATTTCAAGTCTAAACGCAACTCAAATCCTATTGTCTTAAAATGTTCAAATTAATTTGTACAAAATCCTGCGGTTCAGTGTTCTTCTATAATGTGATAGATTTACCTAAATCCTGTGGGCTGTATTGATCTGCGTTTGTAAGATTTGAATTTGAATCGCATCGAACTAAATGAATTCCTTATGAATTTTTGCGGGCTGTATTTACAACGCGTTGCAGTTGGGTTTGCCCGTTCGCTATCTTGGCAATCAATACAGTTATAATCTTACGCCGCTTAAACTGGCAACAATCGCTGCCACGGCAGCGAGTATTTGGGGAGTGGCTATTGTTAAACTCTCAACTATGTACCTGTCAGTTAAACTCAGTGTTCTACATTAACATGCAATGGAGAAAATGTAAACAAACAGCTGATCACAACAGCAAGCAGACGATTTTAGCTCTTGAGCTGACCTGGGGCTTCTTTACGTTTTTATAGCACTTTGGAATCAGTGAAAATTATCCACCTCTTGAATCATTTCTTCTCCTTTCTTTTTATCCCATGACTTTCATGATATTCTCCCTTTTAAGAAAATTTAAAAGATAAAACTACATTTCACACCTAACTCACAGAGTCAAATTTTGCCCAAAGGGCTTTTTTTTTTTTATTTCCTACAATATAAATACATTGTGGTAAAATGAATATGTCAGCACCCAATTAAGATAAGAGTCACAAAATAATGGTAATTAAATGCCATCGGCATGCAGGTCTGGTTTGTGTATTGTTGAAGGACACAAATTCCAGATATGAAACTGATACATGTGTCGGAAAAAAAGAGGGAAATTATCTCAGCAGTTCAAAACACAATACAATGTATATGCATGTAGTTGTTTATATTTAAAGCATTGCAGAAACAGACATGTATTGTTTATATCAAAAGAGAATAAAAGGAGCTATTTGTGTTAGTTTTAATGTTCTTGACACGGATTTGAAAATTCATAGCGATGATAACACAGGATGATGTAAATTATAGACCATCAAGAAAAAATAAAATGGAGAAATTACTAAAATCAAAAGTAAAATCAATCTAAAAGGCTCATTCTTGGATAATAATAGATCATAATATATAATGAGCCAGGATAATACTAACTGACTCTGCAGGTGCCATCCTTGCAGTGGTTTAGTAAGGATTCTTCGTCCAAGTCACATAAACATTTTAATTTTTTTATACCAACACTGTTTATTGTTTGCCTTATTGTATCTGCATACTCATGGGCTCAGTGATTAAGAAATAGACACCTGAACCTGGAAATAGTATCATACAACAAAAAATTATTATAGAAAATACTGAACTGTACTATAGACAGAAGGGGTTTTGAAGTAAAGTACGGACGAATGGGGAAGAACAAAACATTTGAACTGCAAGGGAAGTTATGTCCTGCTGTGTACTTTTGCAAGTTAGACATTTACACCAAAATTAGAAAGTTCAATACTTAATACTCGAAAAACAATTGGCAACTTGAATAGATTTCAGCACAAAAACATATATTTATGATTGTTATCTAGTGACCTTTACTTATATGCTCATCAGAATTGGTGGATTAAAAAGATATATATCAGCAATTAGCCACACCTCCCGGGAAATTCAAATCTGAGATCGTCTGCTTGACAGTTTGATTTTTTTTCTCAAAGTCACTTTTAGAAGTGATATGAAATTAAGATTTTTGGATTAACTGTTTTGAAATGGCACAGCTTACCTTTGTAACAAATTTCAAAGGAAACAGTTCTGTAACTGTGTCAAAATTTAAGAAAAAGGGTCTCTGATCTGAAACATGTTTGAAAATATTGAAAAACCTGCCCCAGCGCCATCTAGTGGTTTATATAGTCCTGTTGCCCCTTTAAAAGAGACCTCTTTCAATCACAGCGATTAAATTGAGCTAAGGTATCATTGCATTTATTATAAGTGTAGACCGTAAGTTTATGAATTAGTATACATGTAAATTATGTTCGCGTAACTTTACACATCGGAATTCCATTGCAGTAACATGTTATCCTACATAATTCATAATGACGTCTGGTGAACAAAAATATATTGTGATGCATTTTTCATAAAATGCGTTTTTCAGTCTGTTTCTCAACTCGCCTTGTCAATTTTGTTTGCCGAAGTGGAATTCAAACAAAATGTCAACGAAAGTAACTAAATTTACGAAATTATCAATAATTGAGTACATCGATAACTGATTTCGAAGCGTGACAGTACTGGACCATAAAAGCGAGGTCATGGGTAAGGAAGTCTACTGACATACTATTAAGTATCTAATGCCCTACTGTACGTACTGACATATTCAGTACATCTGCCAGAATCTTTACTTGTACGGAAGTTGTGTTATCATAACCAAGTTCCCTTTCTTCTGTCGACAGTGAACACGGCAATTTTCTCTTTTGGACAGTGTTTTTACTTTGAAAGCCCTCAATTTTCGGAGTGCGGTCGGGTTGAGTTTAAGAAAAGAAAAAAATCAATGAACTAACAGGGGCCATAAAAATGACAGTCAGACCAGTAGATTAATGACGATTATCTAATTTGTTTCAATTTATCTCATATATTTACATGTATTTCAATTCTTTTTTATTCCAACCAATATAAAAATCTGTAGACGAGTGTTGGATACTGCATCCTGACCAATTCAATTTACCGCCCGTAGTCATACATGAGCGAAATGTTGGACACATGACTGCAGAGTTACACGATTACTCAAAACTTTGTTATAACTCTTTAACTAACTAGAATTATTTCGGCTTTTTTCACATTTTGAAGAAAAAACATTCGACGAATGATAAAGAAAACATATTTAAAGAATCTGCGGGAAAACGACAGTCTTAGTGAAACATTTTGTTTTGCACTGACCGCTGTGTCGTCAGTGTCACTGAAGTAAAATATACACAATAATTTTTTATATCCTGGATATACTCATGCATACTAATTTATGTTCAGTGCTATTGTTTTTAAATGGCTATCCAAATTGTCATAACTATGATAATCATTAGTTTTAATCGTTATATGATTATGATTTACTCACGCATGCACGCGAGTCGGTAAAATCACAAGAAGCTCTCTTAATGTATATTTGTACATATATACGAGAGCTTGGTAGAGTGCTAGTCTAACTATTTCGACTTCGAAGGCAAACCGATTTTATAGGCTGATATTTTCAAGTTGTTCAGCTTCTAGTTATAAATATCAGATATGTGAAAGGGGTCACACTGAAACGCCAAATTGGCTATTGGAGTGTTGCTGTATATGTCCAACCGATAGTACAAAGGGGGCCCGACATGTCTGACACGGGACTTTCTGCTGTCAGACAAGCAGCTTTTCTGTCCCGGGTCCCGGTTGTCCGCAGGCTAACCGAAATGTTGAGGGGAAAAATAAAAAAGGAATAAATATAGTCCTGGCTTCCAAAACTCTAAATGCCGCTATTTTAATATTTTGTTTTTCGTCAGCTGCCCGTTCTGTCAAGCATATAAACCGGGTACACTGAAGTTGTTTAAGCTATACTCAGCAAAACTAGAAACGTCCCTGTTTTATAGCCGGTGAAGCTTTGTCTGTGTAGTTGCTACATGTTCAATGTACATGTATTTTAAACCCTGGCGATGTTCAGAATACGATCGTGTACAGTTTACCCGATACGCACGGTTTACATATCGGCCAGTAACCGGAACGGTCATTTGCACGTTTTGCACGTGCACGCTATACATGTCATCCATATGTTGATTCAGTTCATGTCGTACCATTCATGCGATAGGGGCTATTCTGAAAATTAAATTTTTTCTTTAATTTTTCACTGTTTTCGATATGCCACGGCTTTCCGAAAACGAGCGAAATCAGGCAATTGGGATGCTTGCGGGTGGGATGTCCGACAGGGTAGTCGCGCGTCGGTTCGGGTGCTGTCGGAAGACGATTGATCGTCTGGCAGCCCGGTACCAGCAGACTGGGGCTGTTCACGACCGGCAGCGACCTGGTAGGTCTCGTGTAACGACGGCTAGAGCCGATCGTTTCATTACGTTGACGCACTTACGTCAACGTCAATTGGCAGCCACGTCATCTGAGCAATACAGTGTCTGTTCAAAAGAGCCGCCCCACTGGTCGTGACCCAGACCTGGCCAGCGTTTGGGCGCGACGTCTCTGAACGGAGAAGGGCTGACTGGAACCGCGTTTTGTTCACCGATGAATCTCGGTTCACAGTTAGTCATGCTGACGGAAGATTACGGGTATACAGGCGTAAAAATGAAAGATTCGCCGATTGTTGCATTGTTGAGAAGAAGAGGTTTGGGGGAGGGAGCGTAATGGTCTGGGGTGGGATCATGGGAAACCGGAAGACAGATATGGTTGTTGTACAGGGCAACATTAATGCACAGCGTTATGTTGCAGACGTGCTAAATGCATATGCCTTACCATTTATTCGTCAGCCTGGTCCTGGTGTAACATTGATGCAGGACAATGCCCGCCCTCATGTAGCCAGGGTCACCACTCAATTCTTGCAGCAAAACAATGTCAACGTCATGCCATGGCCCGCGGTTTCCCCGGATCTCAACCCCATTGAGCACATATGGGATCAGCTGGGCCGCAAAGCACGAGCTAACCATCAGATTGACAATGTTCGCGATCTTACACTGGCGTTACAACAGGAATGGAGGAATTTGCCCAACGCACTGGTATTATGTTCCGTTACGTCGATGCGGCGTAGGATCATTGCATGCATTCATGCAAATGGTGGCCACACTCGGTACTAACGAGATTTACTGGATGTGCCACATTTCTTATTGAAATTCCATCTCTAAACATTCAATAACACCTTTCTGAGTTTTTGTGATTTTTGATTTTGACCCCTACCTCTCTTGACCGGTTATCTCTCGAAAAGTTAACAAGATAGCCAGATGCAATTAATTGGTTTTGATACAGAAATGAATGAACTTGTTTTTCTATTTTGATTCATAAAAGTAACCCTTTTGGTTTTCGATAAATCTTTCCTGAAATATGGAGGGACGTTTCTATTTTTGCTGAGTATAGAATAAATATTGTACGAAAGTCCTGTTTTACCTAGCCCAGATATTTAGATCTATTTGCAGTATTGGGATAACATTTTAATCACGCTTACTTTAAAAGTGCGCTGTTGATGTGTTTTATTTTTTTTATTTGTATGTACATGTATCACCTCGTTGAGTAGCCTCAGTATTTCGACTGCAAGACAGACAAATTTTATAAACTGATATTACATCTAGTCTACCTTTGCGAAAGGCGGCCATCGTATGTAGCAAAAAGCACTTGCGTTGAGGCTATTCGTTGAGGTACGCAATAAAACTTCCATCGTCTCTTTCATAAACTTTTGGGAAAGTTTCATCAATTAATGTTCACCTGGCTCCGCCATTTAGAAAAAATCTACTTTATTTTTTTCTTTCCACGTTCGGAACGGGACGTCAGAATCAAATAAAGACTGATCGCATGTATCGTATCGTATATTGGGGCTTTATGACCGACGCCCCCAGAAGATATTTTATTTTAAGTTTCGGAGGATAGTGCAAGATACAGAAAGCGTCCCAATTCCAGAGACACCCCTGGTTCTTATACATGCCATGGGACCTCGGTTTTAGTCTTATCCGAAAGACTGTTAGTATTTTTAGTTTGTCAGCCCCGGGAATCGAACCCGCTACCCCGAGATTACAAGTCTCATGCTCTACCGATTGAGCTAACCGGGCTGACCTGATCGCATGCGCCCCTATTTGGCCTTTCTAATGAAAGAACGGAGGGGAGGAGTTAACCGATATCTACATGCTCTATAAATAGTTTCAGATTAACCTTTGTGTGACGTAAGATTGTAATTGTATTGATTACTAAGTAATAGTTAGAGGCTAAATAGAGAAATTTATGCAATATAGAAACCAAAAGGAGGGTAGCGCTAGCGACCGACTGGGTTTCTTGTTGTATAAATTTCTCTATTTTAGCCTCTAACTGACTTAGTGTTTGCCCTACATTTAGTCTTAATTAGGCCACACCAAATTAATTACTTGGTCAATGGATTTCCCGCTCCATTATTTTTCAAAATCAAAAAAAAATATTTTTTTTTCAATTTGAGCTTCCGCCCGCATCAATTTTATAAACCAAGACCAAAAATTCAAAGCGAGCCTTTTCGCGCGGAGAACTCGTAAATTTAGTACTTTCAAACCTACAATTCGATTATAAACGCCAGCTAAACATGTTCCCGCTACTTTATTTGTATACTCATGACTACCATTTTGTCAAAATGGCAGCTACCAGTTGCATAGGATGACCGAAAAAAACGAAAAAGACCGAAAAACAGTTTATGAAGACCGAAAACAACTTATTTTTCAAAGGAATATATACAACTTACAGTTTAAATGAAGAAATTTGTAAATATTGTATTACAAATCAAGTAGAAAGATCGAAAAACAAATATTGCAGACCGAAAACTTTCTGAAATTAGCATTGCAGATTTTGTAATGGATGCAGCACGGGAACTTATCAAAACAAACAAAAAATATTCATTTCATACAAATTCCTGCATTTATTTAATACTTAAGTTATAAACCGTACATTATCTTTTGAAACAATGTTGTTTTCGGTGAAGATAAATTTTTTTTTTTCGGTTCTTTTTCGGTCTTTTTTTTGTATTTTACGGTCTTTTTCGGTCATTCTATGCACCCAAAAAATTTTATTGTTAACAGAAACGTCGGTGGAAGACGAGTTGCTGTCCAGACAGACAACTCGGAAACATTTAAAGACATTTAGTGTGCTCTCTGTGTAAAAATTGTATTGATAATGGCGCTTAGGCTAAAACTTTGGGAAGGAAAACTAGCAAGTTTTTAGCATTGTGAAATTGAACAATTAGCTCTAGTCAAAACACTTATGGTCAGAAGAAGTGCAGTAAAAGAGCATATGCCTTGACTTAACTAAAGAAGTTGTTCTGTGGGTTATTTTGATATGACTAACAAATGGGTTTCATTACAAAGTGTTTGGGCATAAATTGAAATACACATTAGTCTGATGGTTTATTAAATGATAAAAAATTGTCTCTCTTTCAAAAGACTTGTTGTATTGGCTGTACATGTATGTAAGAAAACAAAATATGGTCTTTTTAAAAGAATAAAAATATTTTCTTCCAGGAAACACTATTATACCCCTGTAAACTTAGTACTGGTGTATATAGGAGTCATTTTGTGGTCTTTACCATTTTTTTCCCAGTTTATATTTAAGGTGTCTGTAGCTCTTTTATAATCTATTTCCAAGTCTTTTTTTATCTGTTTTGACAGTGGATATTTGTTTTTGTGAGGGTTTTTTAATTTTTTTTAACAAATCGCTCTTCGCCCGCTCCAAAAATGGTTGAATTGGAAAAAAAAATATTTTAATTTTTTTTTCGCTCGCTCGCTCCTATTTTTTTAGGATATTTTCCGATGACCAAGAAATTAAATTGGTGTGGCCTTACTACATTTTATGACGTCATGCACAAACAGGTCTATAGAGTCGCGCTCTATCAAGATAGAGTGATACATAGAACAATCTGTCAGAGGTTTATGGCAAATAGACAGGGACAATTTTAAATTTTTAGATATTTTCATTGGACAGAAATGTAGGGCAAACACTAAAATAGAGGTAGAATCTACATTAATCTGAGCGAAGCCATAAAAAGGTGATTAATATCAACAGGTTTACGCCAATTTCCAATTTAATATAAAAAGAGATAATGAGGGAGATATCTCTCAATTTCAGAGATACCTCTGTAAATTTAGGAGATATCTTTCTTTGAATAGAGATATATCTCATGTTTTGAAATACATCTCCAAAATAACTAAGGAGATATCTCTTAATGTACAGAAATATCTCTCCTACCTCAAAAGATATATCTCTGAAAAGAGATATCTTTTTTAAAATAAAAGAGATATATCTTAATCTTATAAAATATCTGTCTAACTTTGAGAGATATCTCTCAAAAATAGATGGGTATCTCTAAAACGATGTTAAACAGATATCTCTGTAAGTAGTAGTATTATCTCTTAAAGTTCATGAGATACCTTTCTGTGATACAAAACTTTCTCTCAGCGTGCATGAGATATCTCTATTGAAACGACAGATATATCGTTGTGATAAGAGATATATCTGTTTTACTATCTTTCTGATTTCATATAGACATCTCCTAAGATCTGAGTTATCTTTCTTTTATAGTGATACCTCTCATGTTTTGAAAGATGTCTCCCAGTACTGAAGAGCTATCTCTCAGTGCAATAAAGATATATTTCTACCATACAGAGATCTACTACATCAAAAGATATCTCTGAAAAAGATATATCTGTTTCAAATAGAGAGATATCTCTTAAACGTAGAGAGATATCTCTGTAACCTTAAGAGATATCTCTCACAAAAAGAAAGATATGTTAAACAGATTGAGATAGCTAAGCCCCCTGTCTAAAGAAAATTGTGTACACATTTTTTTAAAATAGTATGATAAAAGGTAATATAATGTAGTTAACTTTGTTTATGTCTACAGCTGGAAATCTAGATAAGGCCATACAAAACATAGGTACAATACTTTAGTATGACTACGACCGTGAGAGTGGAGGGCTGGATGTAATTTGCGATATACCCTTATGGGACGCGTAATAATCGTGGGACTACAGTCCATGCATGTACAAGCTGCAGAGAGGACATGAAGTTACATAACATTATATCACAGTGCATTTATTTTTGTTTATGTTTACAGCTGGTAATAAAGATACAGCCAAATGGAACCAAGGTACAAGACCAATGTGTGGCAATGGGAGCACAGTGAATGGGAGTAGGTGGCTGGGTGTAGTACACGGCCATATCTTCATTACATAAGTATTGTTACAGCCCTGAGTCAGTGTGACCTTGTCCTTGGGATTATGTGGCTGGTTGTTGTGCTAACAGACCTTTAGCGTATGGGTATCAATGGTTTTAAGTTCTATCAAAATCGGTTCATGCATGTGAAAGATACCGACTGGAAATAAAATTACATTTAGTAGTGTTTGAGCCAAAAGTTTGACCTCGACCTTGAAATCAGCTGGCTGGTTGTTGTGCAAGACACACCTTTGGTGTATGGGTATAAAATGTGAGACGTTATATCAAAATCTGACCATGCATGTGGTAAACATAGGCCAGAATAGAAATTTCATGTGGTAGTGTTTGAGCCCCAAGTGTACCTTGCTCTTTGGAGTAGAGTGTGCGTTATACAACGCGTTGCAGTTGGGTTTGTCCGTTCGCTATCTTGGCAATCGATACAGTTATAATCTTACGTCACTCATAGCGCAATTTTGAAACTATTATTAGAGCTAGTATAGGTTAACTCCTCCCCATTCAAGGGCATTTAGGTGCGAGCGTCCAGCTTCTTTCTCACGTCGTCAATTTGCTCCGCCCAAAAACCCGCATGGTAAACTTCACGTATGTATTTTAATGCAAGTGACAAACAGTATTAAATAATGTTAAATATAAGTTTATTCGCGTATTTTGTAGTGACTTCGAGATAAATTATATAGATCTTCTGTTTTATTTAAAATGTTGATTAATATATAGAAAAAAAAGGAATCTTCTCTTTTAAAATTCAATCACAGCGATTGAGCTACGGTATCATTGCATTTATTATAAGTGTGGAACGTAAGTTTATGAATTAGTATACATGTAAATTATGTTCGCGGAACTTTACACACCGGAATTCCATTGCAGTAACATGTTATCCTACATAATTCATAATGACGTCTGGTGAACAAAAATATATTGTGATGCATTTTTCATAAAATGCGTTTTTCAGTCTGTTTCGCCACTCGCCTTGTCAATTTTGTTTGCCAAAGTGGAATTCAAACAAAATGTCAACGAAAGTAATTAAATTGACGAAATTATCAATAATTGAGTACATCGATAACTGATTTCGCAGCGTGAAAAATATGTTTGTCTCCGGCAGTACTGGAACTCCTTTATTTCGCAGAGCGTCGCCACAAAAGCGAGGTCATGCCATGGGTAAGGAAGTCTACTGACATACTAAGTATCTAATGCCGTACTGTACGTACTGACATATGCAGTGTATCTGCCAAAGGACGTTGTATTATCATAACCAAGTTCCCTCTCTACTGCCGACAGTGAACTCGACAATTTTCCCTTGTGAACAGTGTTTTTACTTTAAAAGCCCTTCAATTTTCGGAGTGCGGTCGGGGCGTTGAGTTTAAGAAAACAAATACAAATCAATGAACAGGGTCGTAGTTACTTCGGCCATAAAAATGAAACGGCAGACATGACAGTCAGACCAGTAGATTAATAACGATTATCTAATTTGTTTCACTTTATCTCATATATTTACATGTATTTCAATTCTTTTTTATTCCAACCAATATAAAATCTGTAGATGAGTGTTGGATACTGCATCCTGACCAATCCAATTTACCGCCCGTAGCCATACATGAGCGAAATGTTGGACACATGACTGCAGAGTTACACGATTACTCAAAACTTTGTAATAACTCTTAACTAACTAGAATTATTTCGGCTTTTTCACATTTTGAAGAAGAAACATTCGACGAATGATAAAGAAAACATATTTAAAGAATCTGCGGGAAAACGACAGTCTTAGTGAAACATTTTGTTTTGCACTGACCGCTGTGTCGTCAGTGTCACTGAAGTAAAATATAACAATAAACTTGTATATCCTGGATATACTCATGCGTACTAATTTATGTTCAGTGTTATTGTTTTTAAATGGCTATCCAAATAGTCATAACTATGATAATCATTAGTTTTAATCGTTATATGACATATGATTAACTCACACAGCACGCGAGTCGGTAAAATCACAAGAAGCTCTCGGAAAGTCAACATTTAATGTACATTTGTACATATATATGAGAACTTGGTAGAGTGCTAGTCTCACTATTTCGACTTTGAAGGCAAACAGATTTTATAGGCTGATATTTTCAAGTTGTTCACCTTCTAGTTATAAATATCAGATCTGTGAAAGGGGTCACACTGAAACGCCAAATTAATTAGGCTATTGGAGTGCTGCTGTACACGTCCAACCCATAGTACAGAGGGGGGACGACATGTCTGACACGGGACGTTCTGCTGTCCGACAAGCGGCTTTCTGTCCCGGGTCCCGGTTGTCCGCAGGCTAGCCGAAATGTTAGGGGCAAAAAATTAAAACGAAAAAATATTGTACGAAAGTCCTGTTATACCTAGCCAAGACATATTAGATCTATTTGCAGTATTGGGATAACATTTTAATCTTGCTTACTTTGAAAGTGCGCTGTTAATGTTTTATTTTTATTTGTATGCATGCATGCACATGTATTACCTCGATCGTGGAGTAGCCTCAATATTTCGGCTGCAAGACAGAAAAATTTTACAAACTGATATTTCATCTAGTCTGCCTTTGCGAAGGGAGCAAAAAGCACTTGCGTGCAATTAGTTGGGCGATTCGATGAGGTACGCAATAAAACTTCCATAGTCTATTTCATAAAGTTTTGGGAAAGTTTCATCAATTAGTGTACACCTGGCTCCGCCATTTACCAAATGGCACTTTAATATATACTTTATCCGATACTGCTTCTGTTACGACTTTAATTTATTCTTTCCACGTTCGGAACGTGACGTCAGAATCAAATAAAGACTGATCGCATGCGCCCGTATTTGACCGTGACAATGAAAGAATGGAGGGGAGGAGTTAACCGATATCTACATGCTCTATTAATAGTCTCAGATTCGCCTTTGTGTGACGTAAGATTGTAATTGTATTGATTACTAAAACTGCGATCGGGCAAAGCCAACTGCAACGCGTTGTATCAAAGTCGGTCTTACAGGTGGAAACAAAACTGCAGTTAGCAGTGTTTGGGTCATAAGTGTGACCTTGACCTTGGAAGCTGGTGGCTGATTGTTATGCAAGACACACCATCGTGTTATGGATAACCATTATGTGAAGGAATATCGGCTCAGGTTCATGCAGGTGAAAAATACAGACCGGAAACGAAATGGCGAATGTAGGGAAAGAGTCTCAAAGATGATGAACACCGCTAAAAAAGATATTAGAGCTAGATTCTTAAGCCTTTAATACCAGACCTCGGCCTGTAAGTTTTATACAATGAGCCTGTCAAGGCTTTAAATACATGTAATATCGGTGGTTAATATCAATTTAAATCTGGAAATCAGCACAATATGAAAAATATGTATTCTCTTACTAGTATAAATTTAGAAATGTTTATCTGAATGTAGCTATTAGATTATATATATGTGTAGATCTACTTACAAGCTCAGTTCAGTCCTATTTAATCTACACGATCCGCCACATATATTAAACGACTGAGCTAGATTTACTGAAGATGTATATTTTCAATTTAATTCATAATCTAAAAATAGACAATTTACTTTTTAGGGTAATACCCTATCAATGTATAGGCGTTAGTATTTACGAAAACCGTTTGCCCTGGTTTAAGGGCCTATACGTTTCAGACACGCCGGTATATATACGGCTTATGCCCCACGTATGCGCAGCGTACGCCGGTATCTCAAACCCTATTGCTGATAACTGATAATTGCCAAAACATATAGCCCTCAGTCTTCCAATTTGTTTTTCTAATAGTTTTAAAAGCGCATTCGTCAAGAATTGACTTATTGACACTCTTATTGACGGCTTGACACTCAAACACTGATTAACCTTTAACCGGATATACATATATGTATGACACATGACATTAGCCATGACTTTCCATAATGTTTGACAGACAACAAAACCTTTCTGTAACAGTGAAAATAAACTTTACTTTAAATAACAAATGGTATTACAAACTAACCAATACATACTCCAATCAGCAAGAGATTGATGTACACCAGATATAGTTTGTGAAAAGCTTTTTCGTCGACACATACCTTATGACAACAAAGAGGTAATACATATACAGTTAATACATACCCACACATATTTCAACATCAAATTGAAAACGCAACATATTATGCAGTACCATGCCGTTTTTTTCCTTACAAGAGCATTTTCAAAAATCTACTAAAAGTCAGCAAAATAAAAATAAAACAGTTCTTCCCAGTGTCATCAAATTAGTTGTCATACGACATATCTATAACTGCAAGCAAAACCAAGACTATTACCTGGTCTATCTCATATTTATAAGTTGTTGTGGTTTTTTTTCAAAACCTGACTCGGTAACATAATTCTAGATTGGAGGCTAGTAAAACTTAGTCAACATTTTACAAGATACCGTGTTATATATCTACTGTAAATTAGGCATAATTGATTGATTTTTCGATATTTTTGCGATTTAAAAATATCGCAACAGATTTATTTCACATAGATTTACTATTAAAGAATTCTCCTTTTGTTAATTCAAAATTTGCGATTACAAATCGCGAAATTTTCATCATGCGAAATTTATCCAATTTACAATGTATTAAAACGTGTCTACCTGTACATAAGCGCCATAAGACATTTACCAGTCACTTTGAAAACACGCTTGTAACTATGACATAAACGTTCTAATAAAAGTAGAAAAAGTTGACTTCAAAGTTGCTATAAATTAAATAAGTACGCCATAAAACATTTGGCGGGCATACACGCCTATTTCTTCCTTCTATTAGATAGCTGGAGTCGAAACAGTCTGACTTTGGGAAAAGAGATATTTTAAATTTGAACATGAGCTCTAACATAGAAGTTTCCAAAGCCTACATCACACTAAAAGTAAATTAACGATGTGCAGTTGAGACATCGAACTGAATGGATTCTATATTTGAAGGGTGCTCTTGTGAAAAGTGATCATACATGAACAAATGTTACGAAATATTCTGTCTCTTTTCGTAAATTCGTGTGGCCACTATTTTTAGTCGCTGTTTATATTTTGTCAGAAAATCACCTAAAGAATGTCTGAAACTCATCAAACACAAACGTGTGCGTTTCAGAATCCCTTTGAAATGTTATGAGATTGTCAATGGTAGTCATGACAGCTAGCTGGGTGATTTTGGCATGTCGCAGGACAGCGAAATAATCGCCACTGAGAATATTCAGAGTATTGAAGCTGGGCATCATACATAAACAAAAGACATATAAAGCTATGAAGGTCATTGTTTTCATCACTGTTGTCCGAATGGTTTGGTGTAGCCGGACTTGTCCGCTTTTGTGTACGCTGACCTATTCTGTCTCTTTTTGTCAAATATGGATGCTGGTCTCGCACCTGAAACATGCAAGTAAAGACAACTGAGATCAAACATTAATTTCTTTCATTGCATTGAACACTGCTTTTACAGAGGACTTACTAGTTATGGTGCACGTTGCTTTTCACACGGCGTTTTATGTGTCATGTGATCTGATCAAAAAGGTGGCGCGGTAGTCGGGTGGTTAACGCTCTGGACTACTAATACGGAGGTCCCCAGAACTGACGAAAATAAATTTATTTATATGGAGTGTTCTCTTGCAACAAAATTACTGAAACAACGATAAGATTAGGGTCTATGGTTTATGCTACTAACACATATCAGACAGTAAGAGCTGTTTACAAAGCACCATTACTGAAGTTTCAATCCAAACAAAAGTTATTTTATACATATCATGCATTTAGACCTACTTAGACCTACTCTATAATTTTAGTTATTAAAACAAAAATGTAAGGATGCATTTGGTCTCAATTCTATTGTGCCCTGATTGAGTAACACAGCCCTTTCAACGCTGGGAGTTGAGTGCAATGGATTGTTTATGTAAATGAAAAAATACATTGTCGATGTCCTGTGAATGCATTTCGCGGTCAAGCTGTTGCGAAATTAATTTGTTATCGAAGCTTCATTTGTTTAAAGTGAGGAGTGTACTGTTACGAACATTCTGTAACGAAATACTTACCGCTGGCTTCAGCTTGTGGTAGTTCATTTTCCAACATTTGAAATGTCTTTGATGTGACGTCTTGGTATGGAGTATCACTGTCGCTAACGGACATACGCGGACGGTCTTCTTGCACGGCTTCACCTTCAGGCGGGTTGATGATTCCGCTACAACAAAAATGGACCTTATAGACAGTTACCAACTTTAATCTAACTTAGGGCCCGTTTTAAAATAACATGTAAGAAAAATCTAGATTACTTAGAGAGTATTGGTCCATATTTTAGTCTATACAATATGTTGTCAATAAATGTACGAGTAAAAAGCATAAATATGTACACTGTGAAGCAATTTTCAGTCTACACGGCAGTGGATGCAGAAGACAGTCGTTTGCAATGACTCAACTAACACCAGTAGGTTATGCAATTGGTGAGCGCTTATAGTGACAGTTGAAAAGTGTACATTCACTTGACTCGATTCAAGTTTTTCTCACCTAGACTTCGGGTGGCCTCACTTAAGATTTATATCTTTGTCCCTTTTCTTCTACTACAATTTGTAACTACTTATATAGGCAAATGTACAACTTTAAAGTATATGTATATGCATCTTTACAACACAACCCTTTTATTCCTGTTTTTACTGATACGGGTGCGCCTATTAACAAATGTCTTGAATTTTAGGTATTTAATCATACTAAATTATTAATACATAGAAAGACAAAACGAATATAGACAACGAGACGTTGACTGAAGCGTGGACTGGTTGAAAGTTGTAAATGCTTATAATTTCTTTTAGCCATAGGTTTTTTCTTCATTGATAGGTAAGTGCTGAAGGAATTCCGAGCCCTCGTTCTTCAGGGATAAACCAATCATACCAACCTCTGAACGGTGAGGCTTACTTCATTTCCACATCGAAGCATTTCACCTCTCGCTTGTTCGTGTGTAAAACCTATCGCATCCACGCTGCCTATTTTTAAAATTGCGTCCCCTGCTTTCAGTCCGGACTGCCCGGCAATACTATTTGGTGAAACCTGAAAAAGTTTAAACGTCTATAATATTTACCTCCCCTGTTCTAAGTACATGTAATAGGGAAAAAATCAAAGTAATAACATGGATGAAATTGCGTTTCTGGATAATTTTCCTTTATTCAATTTAGTGCACCAAATTGTTTAATGGAAATACCTGAAAATAAAATGTTGGCAATGTTTTAAAGTTGTGAATTAAGTTATACCGAGTCCGTTAAATAACGAACTCATAAAATATTTTATCATTATACATGTAAGTAAATATCAGAAACAAAAGTGATCCGTCATCATATATTAAGATCTGGTACTTATTACTGTTCTTAGGAGTCAAGGTCACTCTTCAGTCTATGATAGGCTAGTTACAGGTTATAGGGTGTGTCACTTTTCAAACGATTACTCATATGGACAGAATAGCACAGAAATTGAAATATGAACAGTATCAGAACATGACATACACGGTAGCATCGGTATATAGGCCCTAACCGTTGTGTATAGCCTGGTCATACTTTAATTATTTCATCAATACTTTCTGTAGGGCTCGATCAACTTTAATTACATTTTTTCGACAAAGGGAGCGCATTTTGTAAGGACTGAATGTCGGTCTTACAAGCTACGCCCGTGAACAGTTCACTAGTAGTAAATTACGTTCACGTAGCAAATCGATCATTCATTTATTGGTCATGTAGATAAAGTTGTGTGGTATAATGTAAATTAACAACTGTAGCAAAAAATGATTAAGACGATAATTAATAAAAGAACAATGAACGAAAGTGATCTTATTTTTATTATCTATGACTGATCAAGATGGTATTCACTACTTATTATTCTCTTAGAACATGTAGAAAGCCATATGGCTTATCAGTATTTGTACGGCGAAAACGGATTTCCCAGATCTATTCATAACCTTTCATACATGTACTGCATGCACTATGCAGGTACGGAACTGTTGCCATAGAAACCAAATTCCGAAAATAGGCGGAGAGAATAAAGTTATGTGATACCTGTATCAATTTGATTGTACCAAAATACACATTGAAATAGAAAGTCTCCTCCGCGATTAAACTTGTTCATTTGAACATAAATTTGTATTCGCAACCTGATCATGGACGAGTGGTCGGAGTTGCTTTTGGCAAGTATATACCTGTGTGAATTATATTGATGTAAATACGAACGAATATTTATCTCAATGTATATGATGTATAGCTTATGAACAGTCATAAACATTCATTTAGAAATAAAGGAAACGCGTATTATATTAGAAAACATTTTCTTTAACCTACATTAGTCAGCAAGTAATCCGAAATTAATTTTAAATTCTTTTTTAATTGAGTTCCAATACTTGGGGAATTATTACATTATAGAAGATCTGTGTAATACTTTATATAAACAATCCGTCACAACTATATATTTTTTCGTATTTAATTTACATTTGTTTATCTATTTGTTCAAGTATTTGCCTAGTCCCTTCATTAGAGCATCGTTTTAATACGTAAAAACTAATACTTACATGTGCGGCAAATAAAGGCATACCGACATCAGTACCACCCTGCATTTTAAATCCCCAGGGCTGGCTGGTATTATATCTCTTTAACTCAACACACCGTGACATTTCTATTACTGTATCGAACACAAACTTATAAAGAATGTAACTCTACTAAAGTTAATTGGTACAGTTTTTCACGATAGGTAGTTTATCCGAGCTCCTGAATGTATATATTATTACTAACATCGACGAGCACACACAGGTAAACAACGGAGGCTATGGTTTCTTTCTCAATGTATTAATGTTAAAAGTTACGCGTGCGATGTACCGTACATACTGTAATAAACTGAAATATATCCTATTGGCAGTGGCTAGAGATCCGGCAGATAACGGTAGTGAACCGGGTTTGTTTTTTCTCCTATACATTCATTGGCGATATGTAGATACCAAGTGTGTGAAAATGAGTTTTGGTATCTCTTTACTATATTAACTCCAATCCAAAAGCCAGACATTGGTTTGTGTCTCGAGCTTATTTTGTAGCACCGAGTTCATTTTTGGCAGTACAATTCATTAATAATCATTTACTTACCGAAATCATTCGGTGACCCACCTCCGTGATCGAGTGGTTAGAGTCGCTGAAATCACTGTAACCTCTGATGGTTATAAATTCGAGCCCTGCAACCGACCATGTCTCTTTATGTGAGAAACATGTCAGGCTTATGGAGGACAGGGACTTCTAGTATTGGTTCCCAGGAATTATGGTTAGGTAAACTGCCCGCCCGTAACAATGACCGAAATAAATGCACTTGAAATGGGCGTTAAACGACAAGAACAAATTCTTCAAGTGACTGAATTGTGAAAAAAAATCACAAATAAAATGTACACTGGTCATTGTAAAGTATGGTGTGAACTTTAAATAAAATATGGAAAAGGTAAAGGAGTATTTGACATGCGGGAATACCGTGTCTATACAAACGCAAGACTTGAGATATATATGTTCAGAAGTACAGACATACGACCTGTACGTGAAACTCTTTTTCAATTTCTTGTTGGTCGGTGCTGTTTGGTGGAATTAAGCGATTACTTTACTTAAATCACAGTTACCAATCGGTTGTGGTTTGAAGAAAAGAAGTAATGGAAAACGAATCAACCAAACGATATCCGTGTGACATAAAGAATACGTTTCAACACTAGGCCTTCAAAGGTATTACTTCGGGCACCAATTTTCTTCCACGACTTTAGCTTTTTAAAGTTTCAAATTACTACAGGCAGATGGTCATCATAGCAGCCTAGACTGCTGCCAAGAAAAGAAATGATGTTTCACAGTATTTAAAAAATATCTATGCGATCCTGGTTGGCTACATGTATGGATAATGTATGGATAATGTATAAAGTCAGTGGTAGGGTTTCAAATTAAAAAAAAAGAGTAGACTAGTGACTCTAGACATATGTGTGTGCTAACACTTTATTACCTTAATTTACAGTAACAGCAACAAAGAAAGTTTAAAACTAATATGGCAAGAAAACAATTATAACAATTATCACAGTCATTATATGCATTTAAGATGGGTTTTTCTCATAACAATCATTATCACAGAGAAATCACATGTTACAATCTTCCAAAAATAAATTAAATATAATATTTCAATGTCTGGCAGTTAAGAAAAAACATTACCAGAGAGACATGACCTATGTCTCAGCTATAATATTAAAACATCTCTGTAAATAACTTAAACTAAACTCAATAAGAGAGAGCCATGCTGGCCCTACATCACTCAACTCGGTCCCATTGGTAATAACTTAAACTAAACTCAATAAGAGAGAGCCATGCTGGCCCTACATCACTCAACTCAGTCCCATTGGTCATTTTAATAATGTAAAAGATTTTTAAAACATTTCTCGTACAAGTCTGTATAAAATAATGATACCCAGGGTGTGGCCAATTTTTACCACAGGAGCATAATTTGCCATAGCAACCATTAGTCTGAATGGAATGTGAAAAACTTTGGTAGGGCTTCATACAAGGAATGTCCCTGCCAAGTTTCAGTGGTTTCAGAGATGTTTTTTGAAGACAAGAGAGCCAACATGGCCCTATATATGGTTTACACGACTTCAAAGAAGAAGATTTTAAAAGTTTTCCTATATGAGCCTATGTAAAATCAAGTGACCCCCGGGTGGGGTCAATTTTGACCGGGTGGTCATGCCCTATGCCCCAAGCTCTATGCCTTGTGGTTTCAGGGCAGACAATTTCTTACATGTACATGTATATAACTTTTGTATTTCAATGATAATATTGCACACAACATAATTAGTGCATGAATCATACAGTCTCACAAACTGGTAAAACTTATCACATAATGAGAATGTAGGATGTCATTATATTCATTTACCTGGTCATAACCTCATCTACTTTACTTTGTCTCACCCACAAAACCCCCCACTCTAAATTCCAAAGAAAGCAGTCACCTGACTCACTACCCATACCAGCACTATCAACAGCTAGTTAACTGAAGCAGCAAATTTTATGCATATAAAATAGATAATGATATTAAACTTAAATGGTCTGTCTATCTCCCATCAATGAGCATGACACAACTAACAAACAGTCTGCAAAACTGCAAAAAAACCTAAATAGCAGCACATTTTATAGAAAGAAAAGTTAAGAAACAAGTAAATCACAGATAGCTTAGTAGAAGTAAACATTCTGAAGGTCAACAATGTCAATGTTTATATTACAACTAGTTCAGATATTGCTTCTAACTATTGAAGCATTTCTCATAATCCTATGCTAGTTTAAAACAAGTCTTTACAGTTCTCCTATAGGCAATGTTCTTTTGCACTTCCTTGTTACTCCCATGTATGACAGTCTTTTAATTCCTCTCCCCCATTTGACATACTTCTCAGCAAACTAGTCCAATGAGCTACATCTGTTATTCTTATTCTAATATACTCAATGCAATAAATCCGATCAATTCAACCTGGTGCTATTAAACTATTTCTATCCATATTTTCCGCTTGTTTTCCATTATATCCTGTTACAGTTTGACAAGGTTCTTCAGTCTTCACTGCTCTCCATCAATGTTTTGAGAATAACAGATGCAAAGTCAGAAATATCTTCTGTAGGAATACCTGTAATCTTGCTCAGTGAAAACATAACCTGCAGAAGAAGTCAGAATTGATTATAAATTTATACATTTTATGGACACAGTTCATAGTCAATGAACCCAAACAAAAAAATGTTTGTTTGAGAAAATCATGTAATTCTTCCTTCATTGTCTTGTCCTATGCTGTCCCATCCCGTCCTGTCTGTCTGAGCAATTCCTGCAGAGTTCTATGGTCTAGTATATGTCATACAAACTCGACCTTTGCCATGTTCATGGGTTATTACTGACCACATGCAATCTATCCATATGAGTGGACACCAACTTACCAGTAACTACTTATCAACTACCCTAAATTTGTCCTTTATTTGATCTAACTTGACCCTAAAATCAAATGTAGTCATTAACTGACAAGTAACCTATCAATTATATGCCTTAAAGCATTCATCTCTTAAGTTTTCCAAAATCAACATGCCTCTGTTAATGATATTAAGACTAATGATCCTTCAAAGTGAAGAATACCTTTTCATGTGAGTCACGGTCTATGACATAAGCTGCAGCTGTAACCAGTGTAGCCATCAGCAGCATCTTGTCTGCTCTCACACTTGCAAAACATTCCCTGTATAAATTATATAGAAATTGTTCAAAGTTAACAAAATCAATGGCAACCATTGTTACAAAGCTCTCCAGTGTGCTGTGATGAACTAAGTTAAAACAAGAGGGCCGTAATGGCCCTATATTGCTCACCTGAAAATCATTGCTCCAATTAAGGTTAAAAGGTCAGAAAAAGGTCATTCTAAGTAAATATTGTAGTTAATTTAAAAAACTGTAAATTATGGTCTACATTCAAAAAACAAGAAAGTAGGTCAAAAGGTCAGGGTTAAGGTTAGTACTGAAATCCATTTGCAAAAATGAACATGTGATCCAAATTTCTTTGCTTTAGCTTCAAAAACAACAAAGAAGATCAAGGTCACAGGGCATGTTTAGGTGTGGTCAAGTTCAACCACAGGGAGATGGTCTGAAAAAGATGGTAGCGGACCACTATACAATCTATAATATACTATGCAAGTCTGTAATGTCTAGGTAACAATTTTAACCCTGGGGAATGATGTACACCTTAAGGGCAACCCAATTATTATACCCAAAAAATGGGGGATGATCTATGGAAATTGTGTGTGACAATATTCAATGCAAACTTGTTAAACGAAGGCAAGATTCTTGCATTGATACCCACAAAAATTGCTGTCAGAAAAAATTGGGCACTCTACAGCACCTTGATGGTACATACCTACCACTCATAATAGTGTGTACCAATATTTATTGCAATTCTTTGAAACCTAAAGGAGGAATTCACTCCACAAACTTTGACCTGTGTTATAAATCATAAATGTGGAGCACATGCCAAATGGTTCACCCTACCGACCAACATGGTGACTCCAGTATCCCTCCTTTTGTGGGGAAATTAAGGTTGACTTTCAGCATCTTGTTTCTTTTCTCATGACACAGCTCATATACTGATTCTTTTACCTGTCTTTCTGTGTAACAGGGGAGCCGCCAGCTGCTACCTGGTGAAGCCTGTAGTATATCTCACCATACTGAAGGTACACCATGTCCAACAAATTCAGGGCCACTCCGTGTAACACTTTCACTTCAGTTTTGGGGTCTGCCTGACCTGCAATTGAAAATCATAAATTCAAACTGAAGAATTTACTCAGGCATGAGCAACTGGAGACAATTCAAGCCTCTTTTAAGAGCAGCGGAGGTGCTTTTGCATATCGATTGAAGAGTTTAGTGTTCAATCCCAGTATACCATTGCTATGATGTCAAGATACATAATAATTCCACATTGCATCTTCATATACAACTGCCTTAAATTTTACACTATTTTAATCCTCCTTTCTTGATCATGTTGATAGGTGATTTATTTCAAATACACAAGCATAGCTTTGGAATATTTCACCTGGTAAGTGTTTTAAAACAACAAAATAAGCATGCAAAACCAGACAGAAAGCAGGAAGACCTCTGAAAAACTGATACACTGTCTAACTGGTTGAATTACAATCATAAATTGAACTAATTGTAAGAAATTACAAGTGTTGAAATCTTAATGTTTTAATAGATAGGAAATGAATTGGTTGTAATTAAAGATCTGAATCACTGTTTCTTATATTTGATCTATTGATGGAAAATATTTCTGCTTTGCAAGCAGTGCAGTGTATTTGGGTTTTTATGCTGCAAATTTCTAATTGACAGTACATAGACAGTAAGGATTTCAACATACAGCTAATTTATTTAAGATACATGCACCTTTACAAACTTAATGTTGTTATGACTTTAAGGACATAGCAAGCAATAAGACTGATAAAAAATGAATGTGCATGTTGAGAACCTTTACCTAGAGCTTCAAGGAGACATTCCAGGTACACTAGTGGTGAAGGTACTGATACAGAGAAGTTAAGTGTCTTCAGTATTCTTAGTTCTGATTGAAGAATACTTTCAGTATTGTAGCGGTGGCCAGAATCAATCAGGAAGCGTCTCGCTTTATTGGGACTTAAAATCTGAAATGAAATTACAATAGATTCAAACAAGAGGGCCAAAATGGACCTATATCACTCACCTGAGACCTACTTGTGACAAAACTTCAACCCTAAACTATATATCAAAAACACAAACATTCTGTTTGACCTATGACCTAATGACTTAGTTTTTAATCCGAGGTGATTCACACAACCATTCTGACCAATTTTCATGATGATTGGGTTGTTAATGTCACTTGTATGGCATATACAAGGTTTTTAGCCGGGTGACCTAGTTTTGACCTAAGATGACCCATATTCAAACTCAAACTAAGTTTCATTGAGACAATCATACTGATGAAGTTTCATGAAGATCCAATAAAAAAGGCAACTTATATTGCGTACTCAAGGTTTCCTATGATTTGACCCGTGACCTAGTATTTGACCCCAGATGATCCATGTTCAAACTTGATCTAGATTTTATCAAGATAATTGTTCTGACAAGGTTTCATGAAGATACAATACAAAAAGCGACCTCCATTGCAACACAAGCGTTTTCTATGATTTGACTCTGTGACCTAGTGTTTGACACCATATGACCCATATTCGAATTTGATCTAGATTTTATCATGGCTGTCATTCTGACTAAGTTTATGAAAAATGCAACTTATATTGCATACGTAAGGGTTTTCTACCATCTGACCTTGTTTTGACCCCAGATGACTCTGGTTCCATATTCAAACTTGACCTAGAATTCTTCAAGGCAGACATTCTGACCAAGTTTCATGAAGATCCAGTGAAAAATGCAGCATCTATTGCATACACAAGGTTATGTGTTATGTGGGTTATGCGGGCAATCACAATAACTCACCTTGAGCACTTCTTACTCAGGTGAGCTAATAAAAACTGGAATGGTGAAAGAAATTTTTTTTAATGATTTAAACTACTAAATGTTTTATTTGTCTCTAGTGTTACTTATCTATATCAAATGCCTGAAAATAACAAAATTATTGAAATTACACATTTATTCACACTTCTTTCTCATCAAAAATGTCAAATCCTTTGAGGGGACTGTAAATAACTTGTAAAACATACTGAAGGGATTATGACTTCTATGCCATATTTGGACAGAGGGGCTTTTGACCGATGTGATTTTGAGTGTCTCATAGTATATACTGACCCTGTAGTGAGAGGTAAGCTTGCTGGCTATCTGAATACATGACACAACTCGCAGTACCACCTGATTTGTTACTCGCTTCTTTATCTCTTGCCAATCTTTACCACGTGTTTTGATATGACTTGAGTCTGCCACGTGCTCATGTAGATCCTTTACATGCTGAATCATAAACCTATTAAAAAGAATAAAACACGGTCAGGTTCATTACTTTACAGGATTTTACTGTATTTTTTTCAAAAGTGTTTCATCCATTTAAGTACCTGTACTGGGCGCATATTGAAAAATCATCACAATGTTCTGTATTATAGGAAATAAAAGCCCGGGACATAATACACAGCTATGTTTTACCCAGCTCTAACAACCCGAATGAAACTGTCCAACTCTACCATTCTTATTAATCAATGTTATGTAGCATCACTATACAAAGCAGTATGAGTTTGACATGATCTAAACAACTGACTGTTTCATCTACCATTCAGGGGCTTTTAAATCTTCTAAAACTTTTCTAAAAAGTTGGAAAATTATTTTATGTACATGTAGTTATCATTTTTAGTGTGTAGTCTCAAATTCCTGGTTTTTGATTGGCCCAAATTATGTATGTGATCAGTGAAATACAATAAGACCAATCAGAAACAAGATATAGGAGTAACTTGCTCTTATTGAAACCTCATATTCAGATATTCAAGTATTCATTTAATCAATTATTTTCCAATTCCATCATTAAAATATCATGTAAGATGCAATTTGAAACATCTTGAAGAAGTAGAAAATTGAAATTAAAGAATCAAAAACCTGTCAAATAACTCAAGACTTAGGTATTTCACTTCACTTGACATCTTCATATGATCACAGGTCAAGAATAAAAACTGAACACTCTCCTGTAAAATCGATGCTCCCTGAAATATAAGGGAAAGAAACTGCACAACAATAGACAATAATTACAGAAACAATATTATAGGGCCAAGAATGGTCATTATATTGCTCATCTGGCTACCATTGCCTATAACACAAGGTCATCAATAGCAGAAAGGGTCCATTTTGACCTGATTTATACACTCTTCGTAGAAATCCACTACATAGTGCTATATTCCAAATATCTTAGACATGAAGAATTTTGAAGTTTTCCCTATTTAAGCCTATGTAAAATTAAGTGACCCCCTGGGCAGGGTCATTTATCACCTGGAGGGTCATGATTAATTTATGTAAAGATATGTGAATTTTACCGTTTAAACAATTCTGTCATGAATAATTTAAGTCTTAACACTTTTGTGTAGGGGTGCAACAATACAGCAAGAAAACGCATCTTATACAAGGCTTTTTTGTACAACGAAGACTCAAATAGCTATCGTCAACTGAAAAACCATTTAAATTTCTTAGCCCATTGGTCTAAACCCTTTCCACTTTCTAAAGCATAATCAAACAATTTTAAGCATCTTTTATTAGGCTCACATAATAATAAACTGGTCCCATGCTGCACTTGACTGAAACAAGGAATTGTATAATGATTTATTATGACAATCTCAACATTTACTGCTCTGGTGGAGATATAAATTTAACAAAAGACATTACCATTTATGTACATGTATTTAACATGACCCTAAATTACAAAATAGATAATCATATTTTATTACATTCTATCTTAGTCTAAGAAATTCAATGTTGAAGCCATCAAGATAGTATTTAAATGGGAGGTTTGACAATTATAAAATATCAGATAAAAGCTATTCTTTTTGCCCACTTTTTTTTACAGAACCAGCAAATTGACCTGGTACAATACTCGAGTAGTGGTATAATACACAGGAGATATACAGACCTATCATGGTACTTACTTGTACTGGCTGTGCATTCTCCACAGCCTGGGTATTTTTATTGGTAAGCAGTACAACCCAGTCTCGAAGCATTTCTTGGGAAACACCACACAATTCATGGTTAAAGAGTGGCTCTGGTGGAGTACCAAACATCGCCGAACTATTCACACCAGCACCTCTCTCCATCCTACTGTATATTACTATTAAAAATGAAAACAATCAGGGCGAAATTTTTCGTGACATTATGACAGATGGCGGGTAAAGGGTCGTAACTCACTTGAACTTTGTGAATGAACAGACGGATTCAGACATTTTTAAGAGTCTATAGGAAATGGTTTTGCAAACAAACTAAAAGGTAAACACTGAAAAATAAATGGGTGACAATATTTGTTTGTTGAAATTCATAGGATTCCAAATCGTCTTCGAAAAACTTACCTTGGACCCTTCCGTGATTCGCGTCGTCTGTATTCTGACAGGTGCAACCGCTCTTATTGCTTCGATTGTTTGGTCCCATACAGGTTTGAATGTAGTAAATGTACTGTTTCGCATTCATTTCTTCACGGACCTATCATAGGAGCTCGAGATTATTGCTTCGTCTTTTTACATTTATTTAAGAACCAAGCTAACAAAATATGATCTTATTTTCCCCGGATCTTAACTTTTATATTTTACCCGGTAGACTGAGTCTTTTTTCAGTCTACTGGGTACTTTAGTGGTAAAATATAAAAGTTAAGATTTAACAAAAATTCTGGTGCCTCTTAAACGACGGTACCGGTACCGGTATCCGCCGGTATCGCCTATTATTGATTTTTCACACATTCAACAGACTGTTAATCCTTTTAAATAATCGATAATTGTAAGTGTTGTGTGTTTACATGGTTGAACAATTATAAAGGATAAACCTTTTTATTGGTAAATTTGATGTATGAGTTACTTAAAATAATTAAATATGAAGCCGTAATGTACAAATTAAGATTAAAGATGCAATGGTTGGTTAAAGGACTAACCTCGGCCGGCCGTCTCTTTATGAAACCACATCAGTGCAATTCAGACTTCACATGTAATTGACCAATCAAAAATTTATTGTGCTTCAGATACGTGACTGCATAGAATATTTTGCTCAAATTGTCCATGTTTCAAATAATAAGTATGCATGTCTAGATTGCAAATGTGTAAGTCAAATAAATTAGATGTCACGAATAAATAATAAACATGAATATTACTGTAATTAGAAGTCACGCTTATCAAGTATGTCATTGCCATGTCAAGCATTGGTTTACCGAATAAAAAACTGTTAAAATTTATAAACTTAGCGATGTTATACTCTAAGAATACATAGAACTGACTAGATCCAAAATAGCGAACAAAGTAAGATACAAGTTGTGGGAGAATGTTGTTCAATTAAGATTGTCAAAGAGATACTAAACAATAACAAAGACATGCCCGAGCAAATAAAAGTTCCTTGAGCACAAGTCTGATGACTTAGTACAAAATCATGCCTCAAGTTTCATGAAGTTAAGTTATGTCTTGTTACTTAGTCAGGAAACATAACACTAATCAGAATGTCTGTTCTTACAAGGGCTAATGTATGTTGATATTAAACCAGTCTGGTCACTTTGTAAATAAATATAACTTGACTTCATTTCATATTTTTTGAGCACAGTGATTGTGCAGTGAGCATAAGAATAATGCTCAAGAAACTTTCTAAAGAAGCAAGGCATGGACAAGAGGTAAGTTTCTGTAAAAGTTGAATGCATGAACGGAGGAAATGAATGCATTTTAGGGGCCTATCTAACATGATAAGTACAGCACCCACCTAAGTACTGCAGTTAGTAGGAGGTAGGCATCAGACATAAATAATTAAAAAGTATTTTTATAACCCACCACAGCAAGTCAACTGCAAATATGTTCATACGTGTAAATGATTGGTACATTTGATATTTCTCATGGGGACAAAGGATTTATTATAAAACAAATTTTACTCTAATTGCCGTCTTTTTCAGCCAAGCTTTTACTGAATAAACAACAAAATTAAGTGATTATAGGGGCCCCAAAGTGTCACCTTGTAAATTGTCATGTTTTAACAAGGAACAATTACTTAAATCTTTAGTCTATGCGAAAGTTAACAAATGTGAAATTATGAAGCTGCTATAGAGTGCATAAACAATAAAAAATCATTATTGACTAGACATCTCACAAAATACTGATTCGTCATGAGAGTTTAGTAAATATTATAAAATCTGCAAGTATTTTGTCCTGAACATAAATACCTAAATAGACATATTAACAAAAGCTTACTTAAAAAATCTTCACTCTTGTGCTAAATTTATTCTTGTATAGAGAAATGTTTAAATAAATTTAAGTCTTCATATACAGTTCTGCCACTATTTTGGTACTTGCAGATTGCAGTTATTAAATATTTATCGTCTATAACTGCATAATTTATATCTGCTTTACTAGTACATCAGACATCAAGCAGTTCTTTCTCGAGACGCCTTGTAACATTGTTCAAGCATTCTCGGATACAGGATTTCATACCTGGATACTGCTTTCTTGAGCTTTACCAATGATATTTACAATGAGTTCACAAAAATGTGAAATTACAGGCATATGGTACAGGTGTAATTGTGGGACTACATTCAAGGCATGTGCAAACTACAGAGAAGACAGGAAATATCGCTTTTTTACACTACCAGATGAGCACTGGAACTGGGGAGCATTTGACTCGGTGTTATGCAAGACACACCCTGATCACATGGGTACACAAGCGCTGGTTATATTGATAATCAGACCTATGCAATGTTCAGTGATAAAGGTTGGTAACTATACATTTTGACTGGCTGTTTAGAACAACAAACCCTCGTGGTATGGGTAACCGTTGTGTTAAGTTATATCAAAATTAGTTCAGGCATGTGGAAGATAGACCACACACAAAATTTAATTGCAGATAGACAGATGGAAGAGCGCTAAACTGTATTCCCCTAATAACTAACATGACTGGTAGGAGACTTACAAGTGTGGTAGCATTCCCATCATTGGTTCATGGGAGAATTTTTTTTTATTTTTTTTATTTTTTTAGAACAGGTGTCTCTAAATGCATTTGTATTTTTTCAGAGCCACTTTGCCAGGATGCTACAGAGCAAGTTTGTTGACATACCAACCATTGGCTCATTAGAAGCTGTTAAGATTTATCTTCTTTTTTTGTTACAGTGACATATGGGCAGTACTTAGTCCCGAAAATATTTCTTGCATAAGGTAAGATGCAAGTCATTGTATTTATCCTGTAACCATTTCCTATTTTTTGAAAGAGGTCAATACAAGTATGCCACAGAGCAAGTGAGTTTTGAAGCTGAAGTCTGATGATTTTTTTAATATGGCTCAAGATTTTTCTATTTATGGTTACATTGGCCTCTGTGTGCAATGGACCAGAACCAATGCCTATTCTTACAAGGGATAAATGTAAGGATACTACAGAGCATGTCTGGTCACTTTCCAACCATTGGTTAATAAGACGTCGTTTAAAGATATTTCTATGTTTTAGTTACAGTGATTGTATAGTGGATAAGAACAATTTCCTGCTTTTTGAAAGAAGTCAATGCATGGATGCAACTACAAGTTTGGTAAAAATCTCACAGGTAGGTTCATAGAAGCACTTTAGGTGAAATGTTGATTGATGCCAGACAACCCACCTATACTTAAAGTTATCAACTTGTGTGCTCAGAACTTAGCTGAGCATAAAGAAGCAGTGCTTATACTCTTCATTTTGTCAACAGTTCAAATGTACATACTGTAAATATTGGGCAGTACTTCTCTTCAATAATATTGCAAAAACAAGGAATGCTGTCAGCCAATGCTTTTTCATGAAGAAACAACAAAATGTGAAAGAAAGGTATATGTCAAATTGTCATGTTGTTTTATACAAAAAAGAACACAATTCTATCATTATTTTATCCATAATTTATCATTCTATATATGATTAATCTAAGAGCTACTGAAACTTTCAATATTGAAAGACATGTCACAAAATACTGATTGTTCAACAGATGGTATTCCTAAATATTTACAAATCTTACATTCCATGTATATATACCAGTACAATGAAAAAGATCTAGAAATTGTTCACTTTACTTTATTTGTTCTGTTAATAGTGTTCAAAGATTGACTTTTACATATAAAGTATGCCATTTTTTCAGTTCTGAAATTTCCATCATGCTCTTTAATTGGTTATACTACTCCATCAGACATCAAGAGTTGAGTAATTTGTACATCCTCTTACAGTTTCTCCTGTAACTTTTCCTGAGCTTCACCAATGATATTTACAATGAGTTCACAGTGTGTAACCACAGCTGGCATGTGATTTAGCGCTTGCTTAAAAGTTCTAAAAACAAAACAGTTTCAATAGCAGTGATACAGTTATTCACGTATGTCTTCTTTACTCTCAAAACTTCTATGTAGCTGTACAGATACACATGATACATGTACATAATGAATGCGCATGAAGAGTTATAATATAATACAAGCTTTATACAATGTGTAGTGATCAACGTTTATAACTATACATTTTCACAAGCTGATAAGAAAATATAATTCCAGATAGACAGGAGATAGAGAAAAACATGTTGACGACAATTTCACAACAACAGTTTCACCACGTTCAGTTGCAGAAATCCTTTACATATTCTCTTTGTCTCTAACAATAAATCTGGACAGTGCATTTTCCTGAGCACATGTCATTTTTTTATCCACGTCTTTCATTTGCTTTCTCTGTACAAGTTTTGCAGGTGAGTTCATATCAATCGTTCTGGTAGCCAATGGAGAACGTGTATTGTCTTTAGTGTTTGTAGAGTTCTTAACAGGGAACAGCTCCTTCGGCTGTACTGCTTTTGGCTTCTTTTTCTTCAGCCTGATCTTGTCCGTAACTTCTGAAATAAATAAAAATTAATCATATTCATCTCATAAATATAATGTTCCAAGGTAATTTTTAAGCAATTCAAGAGATATTAAAACCTTACCATGTTAAATTTCTAAAACTGATTCTTAAATAATTCGTTCAAAAGAGTACTGCCGGAAAATTCAATGACTGAGTAGTGTACATTGCAGATCATGATCAGGCCCGGTGGTTATAAAACTTTTTTGTGCTATTTAGAGTTTCCTGCTCAGAATATGGACCACTAGAATATATCAACATTTTATTAATCCTTAATGTGTGCAATAACTTTTCCATAAAATATCTAAATAGCTCTTTTGATTCTTCATTGTTCTTATAATGTTTATTGCCAGTCTGCTAAAAGCTAAAATCAATGTGTGGCAGTGCTCAAACTCAGCTGAGCATAAAAAAATGTTATAATCGCATGGCTAGACTACATACCTAAAAAGTAAAATAATTGTTGTTTATCAACTTAAAGGAATGTAAAACATTAGAAATGTTGATAATTTGATATTTAGGGCTTTAATAATCTATTTATCTAAAAATAACCCATATTCCAATCTGAAGAATAAGGAAGAGTGTACAAATCAACCTCAACAGTGGTTAACAATGTGTCCCACAGTTGCAAACTGCAAGCATGCAACACAAACTGCAGTTGGAACACTGACGCAAGAGCAACTGAAATCCAGTCTAATGCCATTTTTAAGTTTAAGTGCTACATGTATTCGTATAAACAAAACATATACATTCAGTAATCGGTATGCAGGCCAAAACTAAAGGGCAGCTGCAGGAGACTGGCCAAAAAATATATGTTAGAATATTTGTGCATATTTTGGCTATTAAAATATATG
The DNA here is from genome assembly GCA_022818135.1 of Saxidomus purpurata. Lineage (NCBI taxonomy): Eukaryota > Metazoa > Mollusca > Bivalvia > Venerida > Veneridae > Saxidomus > Saxidomus purpurata. The sequence continues at coordinate 38,247,808 of JAFMSR010000004.1, read as the reverse complement.
TGGGCCGTACACTGTAATCCATTGAATATTGGTCAGTATACAATATAACATACCTAGCATCATTTGCTCATCCGGCAACAGCGTAGATATTCACATTGGGGAAATCTTCCAGAGTAATGTCCTTCATATAGTCCCATTGTTACTGGAACAAACACCCGTTGGCAGATCTGTCTTTCCTAAACAATCACACTGAGTAACTGTCTCCTCGGTAATATCATCTTGATCATGTTCCTCCTTTTCTGCAGTCTGATCAACATCTTTTCTTAGTGCATCTGAAACAATTAGCAATTGTGACATGTCAAACTTTTTACAGACATCATAATCAACTGTACAAATCATTGGTGAAGCTTCGGAATGTACTTTAACTGTAATTATGACTATGTCTATACCAAGATAAATCTACATACTTGTTTTTATCAAAACACTTAAAATTAGCATGTTTGATAATTTGATATTTAGGGCTTTAATAATCCTAATTTGGACCTAAATGCTTTCACAGGTAGAACTAGATTTTATATCAATTGCAACCTCTCGATCAGTGTAGACCATGATCAGAAAGTTTGCATAAGCAGTCTCCTAGTCTGACTATTATAGTGTACATTGTTTGTCAGATAGCCAGCCAATTAAAGGTTCAACTTAACATATAGTTAGTTACCAGTAGTCATAACTTATGCTGGGGTCAAACAAAATCATCAAAAACAATGTGTGTTACATTGTAACTAGGGTTGTCATGTTTACATAATTATGTAAACAGAGCCTTTTCGGTTACTAGTTTCATGTACACACAAATCTAGCTGTCCTTGTAAATGATCTAGACACTAGTCTGTCTAGTCTAGACATGCTAGAAGATTTTATATCACTTGGAGTTCAAAGAATATCTCATTTATGACTGATCCCACACATGTCATATAAAATACTTTTTCAGGTGTTTCATTCTACAAAAATGTTTGCGCTTTCTCTAGTTGCAATGGTCATTCATTTATACTGACCTACACTTACAACTAAAGGATATAGTACCACCTTGTTTCATTGTGTTTTATCTTGAAATAGTGTTCAACTGCTAATGCTAAGAAGTTTGCCAAATATATTCACTAACAAGATGAATGTATAGTCTGGTAACAATTCTGTGTCATTTATAATGAGTGTACATGTACTGATGATTGTTGTGAAGCACTACATTTTGAATTTGTCTTACAGTGTAACAACAATGAAAAAGGACAGGCCTGTGCATTTTAAAAATTACAATTTTATGCACCAATTTACAGATCAGAGAAATGCAAACAAATATTGATCAGCATTATACCAGATTTGATATTTTGCCATGATGCTCCAGCCAGTAAAGGTGTACGGTCAATCCCAGTAGTTGGCGATCTTGGATCAAGAAGGTCTTGTTCAGTACACTGTGGGGTTTTGTTCACAACGATTGGTGTCCTCGAAATGTCAGTTGACGGTGACCTTGGGTCAATAGATAAAATACGACTTCTTGCTTCTGACTTTGGAGTGACAGTTTCTGTCTCATGACCATTAGTATTCCCCATCTTTTTGTTCACGTTTGATCAAATATCTGAAATAAATAAACAGTTAACCATGTAAACAAACAAACAAATTTCTTTGATACTTCATTACAACATACAACCCTGATACTCAAGTACAGACCATTAATGAACTGTCATATATTAATATTAAATATATTATTATATAGTGTTTAATCTACTACTAATTTATTTATTCTCTATTGAAAAACAGGATATTACAATTAAGATTGATCACTCAGTGACAGTCAAGCAGGAAATAAATTTGAAGAGAGGGCAATGTGGGATTAACTAAGGACACTACTGCCATGGTTCTTGGTGGGGTTTGAGCCTGGTATCCTCTGCTCTGCGAAGTGAATGAGCAACCAGTACCTAATGTGGAATTATTTGTGTCTTAACTAAGGACACTACTGCCATGGTTCTTGGTGGGGTTTGAGCTCGGTATCCTCTGCTCTGCAAAGTGAATGAGCAACAGGTACTGCTGTGCCTTGGCGGCTCCACCAACAATCAATTCTGGTCAGTGTGAACTATAAACCTGGAAGTTCTCCAATTAATTATTTCACATAAAACTTAAGCCACATTTACATGTAGCTTGCATGCAAAACTTTTCAACAAGGGCTATAATTTTAAAGAGCTGTCCATAACACAGCACACTCGACTATTGTGGGTGCTTGCTAATAAAACAAAACTTATATCAGTATAATAGCAAAACAAAATTTTGTTGACTCTTTAGTACAAACATAAAAAGTTGAATCATAAAAAAATCAAAATCTATCGCTAGATATTTAGGTTTTGGTAAATTAATGGCTTGATAAAAATGTACCCATATTTTAAACATTTATGAATTTTCAAGTCTATATCATAAATGGTTACAAAAGTATGTGCATGATAGTACCTTGCATGCAAAACTTTAACCACATTTTCAAAGTCAAACAAGGGCCATAATTTGTACTAAATTTGTACTTAATTTATACAAAAGTTATCTGACTCGACTGTGTGACCCCCCCCTTAAGACATTAACAAAGTGTTAGAAAAAGGGGGTTAGAAAATGGAGGGTTAGAAAAGTTAAAAGATTGCCAAATCTCCTCGGTTACTATATCCACCCAGAAGGTTTTTGGCAATGTGATAAAAAAAAAAAGTGGAAAAAGCCTAGCTCAGCCTTAAAATACCTACAATAGTGCAACTCTACAATTGTATGTATGTGTAGTGAAGAAAACAAGAATGTTAGTGCAGTTAAAAAGATAAAAGCTCTGTACCGCCTAAGTATGTGTGGCAATGTAGCCAGTGCTGCCCTGAATGCAGCAGCAGTGTCAGCACTGACTACATAGACCGGCAGAGAGTTCCATTCAACTATAGTCATGGGAAAAAGGAGAACTTCATATAATCTGAAGGTGTATGTTGGATAAGATATCCTTCTTGAAGAGGGCATTTTAGATGGCAATATTGACCATAGTGTTTAGTGGAATGCATTCAAAATCTCAGTAAAAAGTGGGAAGCTAATTTGATCCAACTTTCAAGCATCCCATTTTCAAGCAATAAAAAAGATGCTAACACAATTCAAAGTTACATTTAGCTATCTAGACACCTGTGAAATATGAAAATAAACTGTATCATGCCGTATCATGGTATGTGTAAACTTACATCAGTCAGGGGTGTAACTTGTTTAAGTTATTTTCAAAATAATTTCAGTAAATGATATTTGAAACATTTTATTAATAAATATACTTCCCTTTACTGAAAGAATAACTCTAAGATTGAAAGTTGAGGTGACCAAAATCATCGGAATTTTTGAAAATAACTTAGACACACTACAATTCAACATTTCAGTTTTTCTTGAATTTCTTCATTTCTAGCAGATTACCTCTGCAAATACCTTTAGATAAGAGGAAGAAATGCAACTTCTTTCATTATATCTGACAGTAGTTAATGACTTTTCAATTATACTTAATGGATTTATTACCAAAATTATCTTAGAGATGACCTGAAAAATGTCCTTCAAAGCCCTTGCATGAGATGGTTTTATCATGGCGTAACAGATTTTAATACTTCATGATCTTGAAGTTCAATGATCAAAGAAATAGAAAAAAATTGTATAACTCCCCAGAAAATTCGTATTCTTGTGGAAAAATTATGTTAAATTTTTATTACTAATTGAAAGAAAATAACTTGAATGAGTTATTATGACTGAAAAACAACTTAAAGAAGTTATTTTAGTGGGTAATGAGTAAAAGATTTAAATAGAACTTGTAGAAGTTATTCAAAATAACTGAAAAAAGTTACACCCCTGACTGTACATGGTAAGGTTTAAACATTCATATTTTTATAAAGTGGTGAGAATTTTCATAAAATTTTAGGTTTTCATTTAAAGTGAATATTCTTTTGTTATGTGCATTTTATAAGTAAAGATGGAATCAGACCAGCAATAAAAGCTGAGGAATCACCTTTCCCAAATATGAATATTTTAATCACTGCCTGGATGTGGGAAGCCGAGAATTGACAACGTTGTGTGATTCTGTACAGACATGGACCTATGTGTAGGTCTGTGGTACAAATTACCAGCTTAGCATCATTTAGTTTTCTTCTATGGAAAGGTCAGGAGTCTATAAATAACTGTTTCGGCCCCTAGTTGTTTCATCCCTAGTCATTTGACACCGAGTCTTCTACTGATCTAAGCTCTGTATCGTGGCGTTGCACTGTTTTGTAATGGTTATAGGTCACTTTCAACAGCCTTGCTGTTGGGTTAACCCTTTAGTGACATGGTTTTGGTGTCTGATGACTGTGCAGTTAATGCTGGGCTCTAAATTGATAAAGAGGGGAGGAGTGTAGTGGTTATAGATCACTTCCAACAGCCTTGCTGTTGGGTTAACCCTTTAGCGACATGGTTTTGGTGTCCACTTCCCATGCTGGCGACCAGGGTTCGATCCCAGCTGGGGACATGAGACTTTTTCTCCATTATTTCTTCAGTTGCAAACTGCACTGCTACGAATTACGGACACTTCGGACCACGGACATTTCATACCAGACACTTCGGACCAGATTTAGAGACACTTCGGACCAGATGTAATGACACTTCGGACCAGATTTGTAATCATTATAAATCATAGAAATAAAACGAAATTATTATCATATTAATATATATGTTTATTTAAAAAGTTATTACTTTTAAGTTTTACTAGCGGTATAACATGTTAAAAGTCATTAAATACTTTGTGTCTGTCGATGTTTTGATAGCAAAATGTTTATGGTGTAAATTGCGGCTGTAATTTGCAAACATTGTAATAAGTTGTTGTTTTAACAATTGACACGTTCGGTCACTGTCTCGCACCTTTAAGAGCGTTGTGTATATATAGTGTCAAATTGGACAAGACAATTATGAATAAATTGAATAAAATGATGTTCTATTATTTCTAGTTTTTTTTTTAACTTTCTAAACAGAAGACCATAGTCAATGAACATGACAGTTTGAATAAATTATGTTACTGGAACTGAATTGGTCCTAAATTTATCTGATTAATATTTTTGACTTAAAAATGTTGCGTTTTTAATTGAAACCAATCGAAAAAAAAAAAAAAAAAAAAAAAAAAAAATTTTCCCCAAAAAAGAGGAAATCCCCAAAGGGGTTTCTTCTAGTTTGTGTCTTCTCCATGTGCTCAATAAATGTGCTATGTAATTTTAAACATTCATTGCATGCATAAGAGTATTCATATATCCGTTAATATGGTCACTTAATTGTGACCTTGACCTTTGAGGTAGGGACTTGGGTCTTGCATGCGACACATCCGCTTGATAGGTACCAGACATTTGTGCACAATTATTTTAAAATCCTTCAAAGCATAATAAAGTTATAGTCGAATCACAAATGTATGCATATATACAGGATTCCATTACCTATAAACTCTAAGTGGTTTTGCCCTTAAACTCTGTTGTGGGGTGTGGGGTATGCCACGCGACACATCGTCTTGTGTGTAGTAACATTTGTGCCAAATTATTTTAAAACCTTCAAGGCATGACAAAGTTACAGTCCGGACACGAATGTGTGCATATCTGCTTATAAGAGGAATCCAGTACCTTCAAACTCTAAGTATAACCTTGACCTTATTGGGGGGGGGGGGGGGGGCGCGCGCTTGATGTGCTAGACATTTGTGCCAAGTTAGTTAAAAATGCTTCAAGGCATGACAAAGTTACAGTCCAGGTCACGAATTTTTTGTTTATATGGAGGAATCCATTACCTTCAAACTCTAATATGACCTTGACCTTGAGCTAGGGCGTGTGGTCTTGCATACACGTCATCTTGATGTGCTAACAATGAGGACCTAGCTATTTTAAAATCCTTCAATGCATGCAGAGGCTCACGAATATAAACAAACAAAGGATTCAATAATCTTCAAACAATAGGTTTCATTTGTGTGCCAATTATTTTAAACCTTCAAACTGCATGACAAAGTTACAGTCACACGAAATTTGTAAGTGGGGACGCACGGCTGATCGGACGCATACGGACAGACGGACGGACGGACAGACGGACGGACAGACGGACAGACGGTGCGATTTTAATATGCCACCCTTCGGGGGGATAAATGGCCTTTTAAGGGTAGCGGGTTTTTTTCGAGGGGCCATTTCGGCATTTTAAAGCACGTTTCTAGATACTTTTAAGATACCGTTTCGAATTCAAAACAATAAATGACATTAAAAAGTGCTACATTTTAGTTTAAATAAACTAAATTAAATAATAGGCGTGCAAAGCTCGGCTATGCTGAAAAGATGGTGCCATATTTCCTTTTTTTCATAATCTTAGCAGCAGAAACAGGGAGGCACCGGCCTCCTGTGCCTTAGTGTAGCTACGGGCCTGCAATCACATACTTTCATTATTCATTTTAAGATAGTCTAATAACTGCTATATCACTAAGTTTAAATTAAAAAACCCGGAAGGGGGAAAAAGAAAAAAAAAAAAGACTTTTTTATACATGACAAACTTTGTTTCATCGTGGACCTGCTTTCTCTTCTAAAATCCGACATAACCCCCCCGCCCCCCCCCGGGCAAAATACCCTCTGAAAATTTGTTGACTTTTATTACATTATTCTCTTTCCAATTATATAGAGAAGGTATCAAGTGATTGCAATAAATGATTCTGAAACTTTTTGATTGATGGGAAGTTGCATTTTTATAAAAACATTTGGCCAACATTTGATTAAATTAATCAAAAACATTTATCAGCATTTTAGGTAAGTCAAAACATTTTGTCACTATTCTGAGGGTAATATTTTGTAAAACATTTGGGGATAAAATATATTATTTTAGGGGGGGAATGGGGCTGAATTTTGGCCCAAAATTGCACTCAAAAATAACTAAATTTCCAGATAAAAATATTGGTGTCAGTAACAAAACTATTAACAACAGGCATTATTGTTGAAACAAATGAAACAAATCTATTTTTATCTTTTTTTGAGTCTTCTGAACACTGTTTTCTTTGGTAAAATTGTAAAATTTTTAAAAAACGGGGGTCCGCGAAAATAGATACAAACGAAAAATTGGCGATTTTCGGCTGACTATTTCAATTGTTAAGGTATCAAATAATTGCAAGAAGTGATTATGAAACGTTTTTATTGATGGAAACTTACATTTTATAACAATTTTGGCAAGCATTTGATTAATTTAATCAGAAACTTTTGTCAGCATTTATTTTGAGGGGATTTTTTGTCAAAATGGGGGAAATATACATCATGCTAGGAAGGGAATGGGGCTGAATTTCGGTCCCAAATCGGTCTGAAAAAATTCACTAGACGAATGCAGCTTCTTGACGTTATCAATTGTATAAACGGACCTCTAATTTCACGATTTTAAAATTTTGAAAAAAAAAAAAAAAAATTTTATTTATTTTATTTTTTTTTGAAAATACGAAAAAATAGGGGCGGCGGGTTCGAGTAACGACAAATCAAAAAACAGTGGCCTTATGGTCCTTCTTGATCATAAAGGTCCCCGTGAAAGGTATCAAATGTAATTACTATCCCAGAGACATTGGTTTCCACGCACATAAGAAACAACGGGTCGCTTTTTCAATAAAAAATGAAAATATATTAAAAATCACCTTTCAAGAGTTTAATTTGTTTCAAAGTTGCTATGATGCAACAATGCTGCTGATTTTTTAATTGCCGTTTCCAGACAAAAAACAGCCATGTTTGTTTACATACCCTCGGGAGATATTGTGTGTATGACGTCATAAATTTTCACGCACTTTGAATCGGTCATGTTTATTATGCACTGTTGTGAAGTTTGTACACATGAATATTAAATTTAACGTACAAATTGGTGCACTGATCAGTTGAAATGAATGTTTCTGTTAAATAAACAGTAAATATACTTAAATACGAAGTCATCCGTACAGTTTAGACTATTTAAAAGCACTTTTTCTTCAATTCAGCTTAAATACTTCAAAATCGTCACAGGGAATAAAAAATTAAAAAGTTCTTAAAAAACAGTTTTAACACAATAGATAATTGATCAGTCCAGAATTACGCTGAATTTAACTCTCATTTACAATCAGGACATAAAAATGTATCTTCCTTACTAACCTCCCTAGTAAAAAAAAAACAGAGGAAAAAAAAGAGAAAACAAGAAAACACTGGGGGAAAAAAAGAAGAAAAAAAAGAGAATAAATTGCTTAACAGTGAAATTTTATGCAAATCCGCCATTTTAGGTCACGTTATTGTCACTTTGACTTTATATTGACAGAACACGGGAGAAGCTTGTATCAGCAACATTTCAAAATTAGTTTTTCTGGGTTTTGTAATTGCGTAAAATGTTGGGGAAAAAGGGAAAGTAAAAGTTTTTGGAATCTGGAACATATTTTAACATAAGTAAAGTATTTATACATTTTACATCTTTAAAACACAATTTTCACATAAATTTTTTTAGCGCATTTGCACTGCATACATTTGTTGCAGTTATCCAAAAGTGAATGACATCATCAAAAGTTGCGTACGCGTAAACCGGATGTTTATAAATTGAAACGTAAATCGTATGTGCGTGAAATCTATGTCTGGACGATAAAATTAATACATCTTATCGAATCACGTGTTAAAACATCTATAGAAGCGTGGTTTTGCTCCTTCAACTCTGTTGTGACCGGTAAAACAATTTGAAAGTTGTGATGCAATTATAATCAGTAAATCATAACACTTATTGTTGACTACATAATTAGTTAAATATGTTTAGGTCAAGTCAAGTCAAATTCCATTTATTCTCTCATTTCTTATACAAATGTAACAATGAGGATAGCAAAAATATATCAGAGGCTCAGAATATAAACAAGCAAAGTTCAAAATCTTCAAAAATAGGTTTATTTGGTGCAATTAATCAAACTGCTAAACTCACGTTTTCGATTAATTTCTTTGATCTTCATCGGTAATTTCGAAACCGTTCCTTTTAATATTAGTCGGCATTCAGTTCTACATTAGTAGTTGATTACATGATTAAGTTAATTTTGTAGCAATTTCATATATCAAAGCAGCGGATGTCGAAACAAATATCATCGCGGGCTTCTTTGTAGAGTTCACACCCATTATCAAAGAAAGTCTAAAACTGCTAATCTGTTTAATAAAAATATCGCAAAATCGCCCTTTTTTATGACAAAGTAAATCGATCATCGGCTCAGCAATTCTTATTCATGTTTGGGCTGTTTTTAAATTGATTGTTTTACATCAACATTTGGAGATTTATAGTCAGTTGCGGTGCCAATATGCGAAAGTTATAATTGATGATAAAATCATGACGATATTTTGCAATATTATTTCATGGTCAGAAGTGTCACATAATATTTTGCTATAATATTTTCATGGTCCGAAGTGTCATATAAGAGTTTCCGACAATATATTTTCATGGTCCGAAGTGTCTATTAATGTGGTCCGAAGTGTCTATAATTCTGGTCCAAAGTGTCTATAAAATGTGGTCCGAAGTGATGGTCCGAAGTGGGTCGGCACTACTGCTACTGGCCTCTGGAACACCAATTGCACAAAAAACTGAGACAATATATTTCTTGAAGTTGTTTTCCCGTAACTGAACCTTGTGGACAGAAGTAAAATTATTTTATCAAAGAAAAAAATCGCAGCTTATCACGAAAACATGTGACAATAAAAAATTATCGCGTTACAATGAAACATTGTACAAGTATAATACAATTACCACACAATCACATTTAAGTAAGCAAAAATATCTAACAAATTAACTATTATACATACTTTTGTAACTTAAATATTAAACTAAAAAGCTGTGTTTACAATAATATTATTTTAAACTTCCCGCTTAGCCAATCAAATTTGAGAATTCAGATACGGTATAAGATGTTGAGTCCCATCGTTGTCATCTGCTTTCCATCCTTGCATTTTTCAGGTAGGCCATTATAGACACATGACCATACTGACTGGGTTTCTTCTGGGAACTTTGTTATTTCAATGCTTTGCAAAGCAGTTTAACACTTTTTTGTTAGATTCTTTTTTTTGTAAGCCCTGCGCATCAAACACATCACCATTATGCTATTGTAACTTGACGTACTCTACTAAATCGATGGGTAGATCTATATGAATATACTGCATTTCTTTTGGTAGAATGTAAAATAAAAATCCCACAGTCGTTGGGAAGATGTTGAGATGATATCTTATTGGCGCAATTTTCGGATATAAAGTAACACATTATCTAATGTTGGTGTGACTATATAATTATCTTTCAAAGTCTTGACAGTGATGGATCAAAATAAAACCATATTGACATGCTTTAAACATGATAAGATGCGAGAAATGAATTTACGTCTTAAATAAAAGTGAAAGTGCACATGGTGCAAAGCCTTCAGTCCAGTCAGCACACAAGACTGTCTATCCTAATGTAGATTATCAAACAATATTATTTAAATATGCAACAAAATGTCGTTGTCGTTAGTGATATTTGCAAAGATACGGATTTAGATATCCCAAGCTATTGGTTACTTAGTGTTTAACCTCATTCGACCTTTTGCATAGCCACCGATATGTATTGTGGCACGGACCTACGTGTATTTACAATGACGGACCTATACACACGTATATACACGTAGGTCCGTGCTACAATACCTGTCGGTGGTTATGCAAAAGGTCAAATGAGGTAAAACACTAAGTAAGTTAAGAGTTTATTAAGTCAACTTTTAACAATTATAAGAATCCCCGGTCGCTTGCTACCGCTCGCTCCCTTTGGGTTTCTTAATTGTTAAAATTTGATTTAATAAACTCTAACTTATACATAGGTCCGTGATTGTAGGCGGAGCTAAAGTATTTTCTATGTAGAACTAACTCTTAATGAATTAAGTGATTTCAGAAGGTAGTTTTAATAAAAAAGAAGGACTTTTATTTGAAAATCAGAGTGATTCGATTGGTGGGCAAATGTGGTCAAACACTAAGGTCAGATTTTCAAATAAACGTCTTTCTTTTTTATTAAAACTACCTACTAAATCACTTAATTTATTAAGAGTTCGCTGTATATTGAAAGTCCGTGCCACAATATAGGTCGATGGCTATAAGTTAGAATTTATTAAGTCAAATTTTAACACTTAAGAAACCCCGGTCACTCGCTACCGCTCGCTCCCTTAGGGTTTCTTAATTGTTAAAATTTGACTTAATAAACTCTAACTTATACTTAGAGTTCGCTCTAAATAGAAAGCACTTTAGCTCCGCCCACAATCACGGCCCATCTACACATAGGTCCGTGCCACAATACATGTCGGTGGCTATGTAAAAGGTCAAATGAGGTTAAACACTAAGTAAGTTTGAGTTTATTAAGTCAAACCCTTTTACAATTATGAAACCCCGGTCGCTCCCTTAGGGTTTCTTAATTGTTAAAATTTAAGTTAATAAACTTCTACTAAATTGTTAAAATTTGACTTGATAGACACTAATTTATACGAAATAACAGGTTGTATCATAACACAAAATATGTAAGTATGATGTCAAAAACGGATCAATAATGTGGCGAGGGAAGGGATAAACAACACATATTCAAATGGACAGGCGTCGTAGACGATTTTGAATAAAAGGTTCACCTCAAGACTAATATGATTATACAAGCCTTTAATTATTTACATAAGTCTTTTATTGTATGTTATTACGATAATTATCTAATTTTGCCAAACTTTTTGTTCCATATGAACACCATATATCAGTAGAAAGATGTATGTTTAAGGCACGAAATGCACGGGATATTTGCGGCTGTAAAATACTAGCATAAGTATGGTGACCTTGTGGAAACAAAATTCTAACTTGACACAAGCAAATAAACAGCTGATTTATTCATTTTTTCTGAGATACATATCAACATAATGTAAGCAACAATTGATGAGAAGTTTGACAAAAATAGGCTTGAATGAGATTCGTGTCGGTATGTATGGTGCAGATGGTACACCATTCTTTCGAATTCACCTTGAATTTCGTACATTTTGATGATGAGGATCTCTTTTACAGTTTTTTATTTTAATTTTTTGTGCATTCTGTAAAGAAAATTAAGACTCGTTGCCTCTTCACAGTAATATTAAATGCATTATGTAAAATCAATTAAAAAAATTCACACAAGCTGGAGATTAAACTATCACATGATTCAGAGAAAATAAAATTCCCCGCTAATTTCTCGTATCATTATTACCTCTATTATATAGTATATAGCATTTTTGTATTTCCGCAAAGCGGTACGTGTCTGTATGACAACGTTCCCTAAACTATAACGACGTTCATCTTTCATTCGGTCTATCGACAAATAGCATTTTTGAAATAACCTCTCATAACCTCGGATTACGAAACAAGTCTCACAAGGGAACATATAACATAATGACTTGAAGATACCCTATCACTCTATAAACAACAGTTGCATTAACACACGACACCACACACACACAATTCATGATATTGTCATTCTGCAGTTTAACTGCTACATGTATAACTCATTACGTTTCTCCTGCATTTCCTGTTAACGTAATATAATTAATCAAAGTATCACACTTTACAATGGTTCGTAGACAGTTATTGTTAACATCTAGTAATCGGTATCCGGAATTTCTCTATTGTTCCTTCGCATTTCCCGAATTAGATAAGGTAGTAGGTTTTCAAATGTAAACTCGAGTTTCCTTCGTGTGTGTGTTCCACCTAGGCCACTCAGGCCACCATTGTGCGATATAGAATCGAATGTGCTACGTTTTTTGTGTCGACGGCGCGTATTTTTCGAGAGCTCACCACTAACTAGAGATTTTATATGTTCAAAGTAAAATGGCATCTGTAATATGTCCATGTTCTGTTCTAGTAAAGCTTCTTTCCTGGAATTATCCTCTTCATTATCGAGGACGCGTATTGCAAGTGTCAACATCTTACGTACTTCTTTGTGTTCATTGTTGTGGAGAAATTTGTGCAATGCTTTTTGAAAATCTGCGTGTTCTACGTCACTTTCCACGACATCATCTAGGAACGGCAGTGTCTTGTCTCTTTGGTAGTTTCCCTATTAAATGTAAACAGACAAAAATAATTACCACAATATATATTATATTAGTTTGTCTATGGTGCGCAGTTTACAATAGTTCTTCAATGAAGTCATATTTATTGTATGCTAGTATATACATACAACCTAACAAAATCATAGGGCTGGACCGATGTTTTACATTATTTGGGTTAAATAATTGGTTAAGAACGTTATTCGTAGCTCATTCGGCCCAACCCTTATTTTGCAAGCCGAAGACTTAATATACGGACCCTGCAAACACTGATAGCATCTGCCACGACAATATAACATGTTTTACTGACAGTATGATGAAAACTCCATTGTTGTACAATGTATACTGATATTAATTCAAAGTATTTGCAGCCAATTTTTTAAATAAAACAGATGATAAGGGAGTTGTCCTGAAACCTGTTGAACGTTCCTCGTAAACAGAAATTAAGGCATCTACGACGGAAACGCGTGTAACCCTCGACGTAGTGTATGAAAATTATGAAATACACTTTTCGGTAATAAAGTTGCGACATACAGGATGAGCAACGCATTTTCCGGAGTATATATTATTCTAATATGCCTATGGTATATTTCTATAGGCAATTCGAGTGCTTTGATATGACTAAAGCACTCGGAAAAGTAGGCGGAGTTTCGGACATGGAAGTAGCTCCTTCCGACTTTTCTAATTTACTCCCGCGCAGTAAATAAAATATATATAGAAATAATATCAGTATAAATACACCAGTCGCATGAAAAAGTTTTGTTTAAGAACCTAAATATTATTTCAAGTAAGCCTTAGAATACCTTCACCTTGCTTTCGTTTAAAAGGGCCAAGAAATTCAGCATTAACAGTCATACAGTTTTTTTGATTCCGGTAGACAAAACAATGACTGAAAACGTTTACGACATCACACTGACGTCATTACTCCACGGTTAAACGTTTCATAAGATAAGTTAAGATAAGCGGTACGAATTTAAGGGGGGTCACTGGTGAGGTTTTGAACTTTTGCACTTCCGGATATTTACATTTGTTATATACAGTAGTAAACTTAGCCACAATAGGAATATTTTAATGCAAAAAAAAATGAACGTTTTTGATTGACAAATTTTGCCATATGCCAAAATGTGGGTAGGGATACAAAAATAGTCATTTCTACATATTCACTTATTTCAAACTTTATTACAAGGAAAATTGTTCGAATATAAAAATACATTAATAACTATTTCTTTTTATAGTTATTTGTGACAGACCTATACCGTCATATCTCAAAGCTTGTCGAAATCTAAAAAGCACATTTTTGTCAGTTTTTATTGAATTTCTTTCTTATATGCACATTGACCCCCATTTTTTATTTTTGCATTCTAAAACAAAGGTTTTCATAAAACTGTAGGCAAAATATCTCAGAAACCTTGTTATTCATTTATCATGAAAATACTCATTTATCAAAAATTAAAAACATGAATTTTAATAAAGTGGGTGGGGTAAGGTGCGTAATATTTACTCAGGTGATGATAGAAATACCACTATCTCTAATTTTCATCATAAAGTATGACATACTAAATTAGAAAAGATTAAAAATTGATAACCATTCTGGAAAATACACCACATACATAAACGTTCACAATACCAAAATTCTAGCTAATTCTGTTATCGTGCATCTCTAAAGATTAATATTGCGAAAAAGTTAAGTCATTGACCCATCATTTTTTTCCAGAAATTATCTGGCAATATGTTAGTCTCCATAAAAAACAGGGTCAATAAAATTGCCCTCGTGAATTATTCCGCAAGGCACATCACCTTCGGGGAATGCTTCAATATCGATAAAGCACTCATTGCAAAGACATTGATAATTTCTTAATTAAAATGATCTCGCAATGATTATGTCAACAAGTGTACATGCAATCAGAAGTTTCTCATATAAGGAATATGTGGCATTTTACGCAAGAGAGACAGACTTTTTTGTTTTATCATCTTCCTTTATTATATGGCATTTCAGTCATGTAATAAATTTAATTAATAATATACATTGTAATAAAAATATACAAGCAATGCCTTGAAAACATAAAAGAACTATCGTACGTATATAGATATACATTCGTATTTCTCTAAATAAGGAAAATTATAATTCTTAAAGATTATATTAAATCAGTGCTAAATTTCTTCCATAAAATTTTAAAGGAACCTTGACTTAATTTAATGTGTTTAGAAATGGATACCATATACCATGGTTAATCGTGATATATCATGCTTAAAAATTAAAACTTTTAATGTATTAATCGAATAAAAAATACATACTTGATTGTAAAAGGAAACGATTATAAAAACTAAATGTACCTACCTTTCTATACGCCGTTGGCATTGCCATCACAACATTCACCACTAGTGCTATCAACAATGATTCCAAACACCATTTCTGCGTTTTTCCATTCATGACGATTTTGTTTATTTTACCGTTTTAAATAACTAAGATAAATACAGACGAACTACTTCTTGTGAACTGTTTACACATTGCTTGACCAAGCTGATATTTATACGCTTGTTAAATGAACCTTTCATCGAGGGGGGTTTCGGTCTAACTTATAATTACGATGACTTGTAATATTTGACTCGGGTAGTGGGGTGCGTTTAGTGATGTCATCAGAGTAAAGATTTGGAAATTGATGATGACACAGTCTTAGGAAATATTTTAATCTTGGTGGGATGTAAATCCCCTACATATTGGCTCATTAAATGATTTTACGCTTGAAACAGGAATCAGTTATTTTATTTCGATTTTACATTAGTGCGGTGCTGTAAATTTCAACGATTATTGGTGTCATCTTTCCGTATTATTGCCATAAACATTGTTACGTCTTCCATATAACTGCTGCACACGTGGGAACATAGTATGGACAAGGGAAGAGAAAGATACTTTGTAAAATGCGTCCATTAATGCATGTACCAATTCCAAAGATTGAAGACATTCAGTGATCTCAGAGCTCACCTGATGTAATTTCTGTCAAAGTATATTGTGTTCCGTTATCAATATAAAATATATGGTTGTATAAAAAAACCTTTCAATTAACAAAAACACAGAATCTCAAAGTTTCTCAACTTCTTATTTCAAGCTGATTAAAATCATCTTCTCAAAAACGCTACGCTATTTCAGACGAACGTGAACTTTAGTCAGATTGCTCCTTATTTCAAACTGAAATTTTATGATATACACATCAAAATTAATGTGGACAATTGGGCAAATAAATGTACATAGCGTCATAGCGGACAGTCACAAAAGGGAAGCTTGCAGTCACAATTTCCGGATAAGCAGATTACGAAATTCAGAATGGATTTTAAATTACGCACAAAGTCGCGGAAAATAATGCTTGCATTCGATTTAGCCTAACCTTGATGTCACATTGATCTTGGATGCCATTGCAGTTGTTAATGTCTTATAAATTCATTGTGTCAATATGTATGCAATAGAAAAAGAATTATTGTCTTGATTCAGCCAAGTTGTTGCATCCGATTACAAATAAATGGTTTGATTGATTCAGATGTTGGACTCGTGCTCGCCGTGCATCACATATAGCATTACGAAGCATAGTTCGTGCTGTACTGTAAGCTTCCGAACATGATCATTAGGTCGAGTGTCTTGTACGTTGCTGATCTCTTCGACGCTGTTGTAAATAGTTATTTCTGGATATACGTCAAAACAAAATTGTCGCCTGAAGTCGCAGTACAGATACGTGCATATATACCTATCATCATGCGATATCTATTGATAGTTATACGTACCTCTATTATATAAAGTCGTTTCATATATTATAATACAAACAGAAACAAGAAATGTCTTTAAAAAGATATATGGTCGTGGTATATTTACATGCAATTTCGGCAGTGTGAGAGGTTACGGACTTTCATAAAAAGCTGTGCCGTTTAAGGCTTAGGCCTTGGAAAGAAAATTGAGATAAATGTATTTTTGATATATATTTACGCCCGACTATATCCCCCGCCCACATATTAATCACATTTGCAACTGCATTAAATACTAAAACGGACAAATCAACATTCGCACTCAAAACTACCCGTATTTCAGGTGGAGATCAACAACTCTGAACTAGCCAAACCTAACATACAGTGACAGTAGGATATTCTTTTGATTAGCCCATCAAAACATTTATGTTTTAAATCAGACTTTAAATACCTCTCGTGTCGTATATCAACCTCGCTCATAAAATTGCAGCCAAGCATACCTTTTTATGTCCAGCAGTGACTCCCCTACCCATTAAAGAAAAACTTAATTTTCGATTTCAGTGTTTACAATTTTCCGATTTAGTGCACAATTTTACTATCACTGTATAATGTTACCAATTTCGAACCCTCGTACCAGACAGGTACGGATACCGCGGACCTCAAACATTGCAGTGATTTTCACCTACATCATCAACCACGAGTTCACACGATTTCCCTCGTGGAATGTGCACGTTGTGGGCGATGCAACTCATTGGTGTGGCGCAAGTTGTTACACTTATAATTATTGTGTTTTACTTGCCGCATGATTCTGCACTATCATTTATTTTTGAGGGTTTATATCGGGACTTTTTGCACGTAGCAATATAACAGAACGGGTAGGATAGGCTTTACTTGTGCATGCCCGCACTTTTCTGAAATAATGATATTGTGAAAAGGGATAGTTTTCAAGACATCCAAAATGTATATTACAAAAGTTGTTTCAGTAAGATTAAAAAGAAGCGGGTGATGTGGGGCGGAATGCTTAATAATCTTATGTTGTAAATGTGTATATGTAAAGTCCAGGTGTCCAAAATCGGTTTAAGAACGTATATTCTATAACCGTGAAAAGCCATTCGCCCTGACAGTGATTCGAACTCGGGACATCTACAACGTTACGCGGACACTCTCTACCACGTTGCGATAAGTACTGTTCATCTGCTACATATTTAATAAAATGTCGCTGCTCCTGCTGTAACAAAAGACATATTAAACATACCGACCAATGTGCATAACCAAAATATCGAAAATAACATTACAAAATGTATAGTCAGTTTGTCGATATAGATACTATTTATACACACTGACTTCGATAACGTTGTCTGTGAAAGATTGAGAACACTGTAACAAATCTATAAAGCCGTGACAACTAAATATCAAGTTGAAAACTCAGTTACACGGAATCACAGTCCTGTAAGTTACTTTTGTCCCATAAAGGCATCATATTTGTGAGATTAAGGGATTTAAAAATGTAAACGACACAGAATTCCGTCAATTGGCTAACAACATGGTTCTTGGTATAATGTTTGGTTTATTTATGTGCTAATGCCACTTTGTCTCTACGATTACCTTACGTTTTCCTGATTTTGCTCGCGTTAATAAATCGTGCACTGACGAAATTAACGAATTAGAACATTTTATTTAGAAATACCTGAAATTTTAAGTCAGTCAGTGTAAAAACAGATAAGCGGCACAGACAGAATATCTTAAAGGCCAAGGAACAAAATTAAAGTAGCTTTTAATTACCGAGAAAGTTGGCTTACTGGTGGAAAGTTTTACCTTTATTTGTACCTAAAACTTCCTTAACTTTATCTAACCTTACTTTGCAAAAGTGAATAAACGACTTGAATACTAGTACAAAGGAAAGACAAAGATGTCAATATTGTTTTAAAGTGAACAGAACATGTTTCTATCATTATCCTATTAGTAAATCTATTTTACAATATCAATAAATTCGAAGTAGGCTAATCCTGGGACTTTAAAGACAGTGCAATGGGAGTCCTATCTAATTACGTATTATATACATGTATATCTTATAAATTACAAAACAAAGTAAAGGCCAAAATTTAAACAACATCCTTTTCAAAGAAAACGTTATCGATAGTCTATTCGTATTTAATTAAAGACCGTTTTACTGTTAGTATGACTGTTAACTTCCAACACTACTGAACCATTCTAAACCATTAACTATCATGATGCCGGATTTTTTTTACCCATACTCAAGGTGACAGCCCTGGGTGCCATCTTCTGTTCCACGGTCTACCCTTGTGAGGTCATCTCTTTCTGCGTTTAAGGCAAGCACCTCGAATTTACGAACGCCCCTATAACGGTTCAATATATTGTATGTCGATATCATATAAAGACAAAACGTTTCCATATAAGACAAATTTGGAATCATAATCTATACGTTGGTTTCATATAAAGACATAACGGTTCCATTTATTGTTTTTCGATATCATATAAAGACAAAACGTTTCATTATAAGACACATTTGGAATTGTATCATATACGTTTGAAATCATCCAAAGGCATAACGGTCCAATATATTGTATTTCGATATCATATAAGACAAATTTGGAATTATAATACATACGTTTGGATTCATATAAAGACATAACGATTCCATTATAATATTGTATTTCGATATCATAATTTATAAAGACAAAGTGTCCATATAAGCCAGTGACGGCTTTCCATATCTAGGCACAGTGTAATGATCGTATAATTGTTATTGCGCTTGTACATGTTTCCACCTATACCTGGTGGGAACTAAACGATATCGTTAACATTGTTCGCTATTCTAAACTTCTATAAACGTATTTTATTTGTAGTTTTGTGATGCTACGGATATTATATGCCCTGTCTTATACGACTAAAGGGAGAAAAGGGGATCAATGCTAATACAATGTACTATATATCATTTCTGCAGGTATACTACTATACGATTAAGGGGAGATAACTAGATAAAAAGTTAATAATAAACCATAGAACGATTATCTTTCCTTGCATAATGTATTCATCATACTACGCGTCTCATGCGATTAACGGGAGAAATTAGATTAATGTTAACAAAATACCGTATATTAGTTATTTATTCTTGTACACGGTTAAGTACGTTATACTAAGCGGTCTTAAAACATTCAATTGTTTTTCTGTCCTATAATAATTATAGCATAATAATCCATTTAAATCGCAATAAGCTGGTCTGCTAGGCATCCCCAGAATACTGAATGTTGAGCTGGTCTGCTTGACATTGGCGAATTTTGAACTTTGAGCTAGTATGCTCGACATCGTCCGGCTGGTATGCTCGGCAATGGCAAATGATAAACGTCGAGCTTGCCTGATCGAATCTGGCGAAAACAAATTATTTCGAAGAAGAATACTGTACCATGCGAATGATAGAAGTGATTTTTTAAAACTCTTTTTAGTTGTATAACTGAATTTACACTTAGATAAGCACGTGATCACTAAAATACAAAACGATAATGTTACTCGTGTATTGAAAGATGAGTAAAAAATATACAATGGAATTTCATGCATAAGGCCATTTCCTTTACGATATCATAAATACAAACGCTGAATGATTATCTTTTTCTAAGTGTCGATCCATGTGTCTGTATATGTCTTAACTCACAGACTGACCGCGAATAGGTAAACTACCTGTATATGAGTTGTCTTTACCGAATCATCTTTTAGGCCAAAACACATTTGGTCGACCTTCACTTAAACTGCAGACCTCAACTTTCTGTTTATAAGAAAATTATCAAAAATACAAATTTCCAAGTGCTTTTAGAGCAAAAGCAAAAACAAGAGCTGTCCTTCGTAAGCGAAGAATGCCCCTGAAAGAGGCTTCTCAAAGTCTGTGTCCTCCCCATGTGCTCAACAAGTGTGACCTTGACCTTTCAGGTAGGGACGTTGGTCTTGAACGCGACACGCCGTCTTAATGTGGTGAATATTTGTTCCAAGTTATTTTAAAATCCTTAAATGCATGAAAAAGCTACAATCCGGACATGAATATGTGAATATAAAAGATTCTATTTCTTTCAAACTACAATAGTGACCTTGACCTTTGAGATAAGGACGTGGGTTTTACACCCGTCACGCCGTTTTGACGTGGTGAACATTTGTGCCAAGTTATTTTAAAATCCTTCAATGCATGACAAAGTTATAGCCCGGACACGAACAAATGTAAGGACGGACAGACAGACGGATGCACCATCCGACTGCCCGTCTCTCTGTCCACTCTTTTAGTTAAAGGACTGAAAGCCAATGGGCTGTTAAGTGAGGGACTTTTGTTCAAGTTATAAGGCCACGAGTGTCCCCTATCCCTCATTCTGGCAACCAAAAAAGCCCCTTGTGGGCCCACCCCCTAGACACAGACATAATTCTGCTGCATAGGGCCATATTTTGAAAAGTATTTAGTTACCTCCTATGAGCACCCCTGACACAATTTCAGCAAAAAGCTAAGGGCCATGGCCTCTTGACTAAGAATGATTCCTTTTTAGCTTGTGTGCTACGAAAACGGCCCATAACCCATTATAGCCACACAGCGCGATTTCAATGGGGGCATAAAATAAATAAAGAAAGAAACAACAATAACAAACTGTCGACGTACTTTAGTATTTTGGGAAAGACACAAGAAACCATGACACATCTTGTTTGTTTGGACCTTGTAGTGTGGGTGTATCATATTACATGCCGTTTACTTGGCGCTCACTTATGTGCTCTTGTCATTTCTCTACCGGCACTCACAGAACAAAGTCATATTTACTAGTGTGTGTCTTTGATTATAATGAATCCCCTAGAACACAACAGACCTTACACACAATATTGAATTTCCGTTTCGTCAAGTATACGGAAAGAACGACGGGCATATCTACAATGAATCGATCCGGAAAGGTCATAAACCATGTTTGCAGTCCAACATCACTTTAATAAATCGATTTCCCGAATAACTGCTTTAAACTGAAACTTCTTTCATAACAACAAATACATTAATTTACTTTTATATGCCCTATACTTTTAGTTTGGATCATCGCTCTAAGACTCACTACCATCAATTTATACAGTATACAAAATGCATTCAGGCAAGACATGTATATGCGAACACATTGCCGTGTTTTATGTATCAAGTGTTATATTGGGAATACATGTATGAGGACAGGATAATAAGGTATTTTAATTATTTTTTTTACCTCAGTTAACAATATCACAATTTTTTTATTTCGTTCATCTAGTAACAATATAAGTTTCAATTCAATTCATTTTATTCACTCAGTATGCACATAGGTACATAAACAAGAGCACATGTATACAAAAGATAAATAATTTGATGGTACAGGCACATATTTACACTAAGGCAGAGGACAACCCTCTCATTTTCCGTAATTGGTAAAAAGATCATTCGATTAAGTAAAAAATTCAAGCTATATAAATCAAACAGAATTGGTATTTATACACATTTATCGATTAAAATTGACAGGTGTTTATTACAGCACGTGCCGTTTTAACTTTTGGCTGCGGGTTATAGGTCATGTGTAGGATCAATTTACGGTCCGTTGTTCGCCAAAGTGAACCCTGAAGTGTTGTTTTTTTGTTATCACGTGTTAGAAATTCTGTGCTTTTGTTTTTTTGAATTAAAAAAAAAAATAAAAATTAAAAAATAGTTTACATATTCAATTTTACACACAGTTGTCTTATTAATGATTATTAGTGTCTAAGACGTAACCAAGGTAACAACACATTAATATAAGTTAATTAGAAATTTCAGATAGCTGTAGTGTATAGAAATCGATCAGCCAATTATAAAAGCATAATTGGTGATGTTTAAAGTATAATTATGTCCTTATCTATTTATAGTAAAATATTAAAGTTCGTTGTCTGATTACTACAACTGTTCCCCTATAGGTCCGCCCATGCAACATGTAAACATATACATGTATATAAAATATCACTATCTACGTTGTGAAAAAGATTTGCAGGGGCGGATCATGGCGAAAACTTCTTGTGACTGTGCAATGACCTACGTCCGAATTTAGTTAAAAATACAATAAGATCTACAAGTTATTTGAGTGCGATAACGGGTAATGACTTCCTGATTGTGACATATCGCGCACAAAACTCACTTTTGTTTGTACTGAATAGTCAATAAATGCACTGCTATGTTCCTTAACACAGATGAAACGAGACACAATTTAAGACAATGAAAGAAAGGTTACAAACTCTCGATCCCGTTCAATTAACGGATGTTACAAGGAAAGATGCGATTGTTCCATCAACACTCAACCACTGTTGTGAAGCTGAGAGGCGACCCAACCACTCTGGTGAACCTGATACGCAAGAATGTTCCAAAAGTGGCACCAACGAATACCGAGTATATCCTGCTAGATGGTTTATGTTGGGCGTTGTTTGTACATTAAACCTCTCTACGTCCATGGTAGGTATAAATAGGAAAACGTGTATTCTTTTGATACTTTTACTGAGAAACCTGTATGATGATTACACAGAACACAACTGCTTTTAACAGGGATAGCGGTAGTCTGGAAGTTAACTTCCACCAGTAGTGAATGACAATTGATGCATTTTAACTTTCACCCCACTAGATTATTGCCATAACAGTTCGTGAAAATCACAGGCTTTTTCTTACCACATGGTTAACTGTAGAATAATCAAAGAAATTGGTCGGAAAATAATTCCATTAGGAACATATTGCTTAATGGCTTTGTTGGTAACCGTATACTATAAGTTTGTAATGTATTTAAAGTCCTGCTACACAGACCGTATCTTGTATACAAGTTGCTAATAAATTTGTCTATGACAATATTTGTGTACAAAGTATAAATTGTATCAAGAGACCGCCATTTCGTAGTTGAAAAAGTAGTTTCTTAATAAAACGGTGTCTTTTATTGCAACATAATTTCATTTCGGTTTCAAAATACTGGTCTGTTAATACACATAGTCCTCTAACACTTGCAGTCTCTTAATACACGTGGTCTCTTAATACACGTTGTCATTTAATACACGTGGTCCCTTAAAACACGTGGTCCACTACTACTTGCGGTCTCTTGATACACGTGGTCTCTTAATACACCTGGTCATTTGATACACGTGGTCTCTTAGTACACGTAGTTTCTTAAACAACGTGGTCCTCTGATACTTGAGGTCTCTTAATACACGTGGTCATTGAATACACATGGTCATTTAATACACGTGATTTCTTAATACATATGGTCTCTTGATACACGTGGTCATTAAATACATGTGGTCTATTCATACACGTGGTCTCTTAATACACGCGGTCTCTTAATACACGTGGTCATTTAATACACGTGGTCTCTTAATTCACGTTGTCCTCTAATTCTTGCGATCTCTTAATACACGTGACCTTTATACTCGCGGTCATTTGATACACATGGTATTTTAATACACGTAGTCTCTTAATACACGTGGTCCTTTAATACACGTGCTCTCATAATACACGTGGTCTTTTAATATACGTTGTCCTTTAATACACATGGTCTCTTAATACAGGTGGTCATTTAACTATACCTTATAATATGTCCGATGCCTTTATGAACATTAAATGATGATTCAATAAACCTAAACATCTATAAATATAATCTATACATCTAACCTCTCAATCCATAATGATCCATGAAAAGTCTGAGCCCGGAGGTGACAGTGGCTTTAAGAATTAACATGGCGTTACCGGGATTGTGTGCATCATATAGAATTATTTGATAAACTGTTGTGCACAACTGCTTAAAAATCCCGATGTTTAGCAAAGAGTATTGTTTTAACCCCAAGTTCGATAGTGACCATCAAATTTACTTGCATGCCAGGGAGGTTAGTAAAAAGTAATGCTGTGATAAACATTCTAAAATCCTGTATGGTTAAGCAAAATTTATTTTCTGAACAACACATATTTCATTTATTTCATATTTACAGTTAACATAAGATACTGTGACAGTGACATAATAGGTATATTGTACATGTGTACTCAAAAGTTTACAACCATAGACAGACTGAAGCGAGTAAGCCGTTGTCCGCAAACCAGCGTATAACTAGTTACATAGTCTTAAGAAACAGAACAGTTCTGTTCTGTTTATTATTAAATTAATAAATTACCAGTCACTTAAGTAAGTTCATCAACGTTTCTCACTTACTTTTTTAAATGGCATTTTGATAACAAAGTGAAAGAGGTGGGTAAAACATCGATACTTACGACTTAAATAATATGAGCAAAGAAAATGTTTTGTATATATCTGCAGAATTGGATAACATTTGCAGCGGCCGCCGATACTTCCGTGGTGTTTTATAACATTTCTACACTGCAGCTAAACCTACTGTCCATGTCCTTTATGTTTGTCACAATTCCTGTCGGACTTCCGGCTACCTGGGTCATAGATACTTTCGGACTACGCGCAGCAGTGAGTACTTACATCTATTTTGATTGTGTAGATTCCCAGCCGGCCCTAGGATTTACCGTCATGTGAAACTGCCAGGAACCCTGACAGCACAGATGTAGATATGTACAGGGGAATCCGGGTTCGAATAACGAACAGCCCCCCGATTCTTTTACGTGCACGGTGTATAACACTGATACGCCCAATACTATCCCTTGGTTTCTAACCAGTTCATCTCTAGATGGATAGGAAACAGGCATTTTGTGGCTTTTGTTATAGTTGGAAGTTGATGAGCGTTGTGCTTGATATGTAAACATGGATTATTTGTCTTATTCATATTACCCAACATGCAAAATGATCGGCAGTTAGGATGACTTTTTCGCTTTTTTGTTTGTTTGTATTTCTGTTGGTATACGTGCCTGTAAATTTGCACGTGTTATGCACGTGTTTTTCTTTCTGATAACGTATCTTTAGGAGGAAGATATGTGTTTCCCTTGTCGCCTGTGTCCGTTCGTCCGTCTGTCCACTTTACCTTGTCAAATCTTCGTCTCCAAAATCCCTTGTTGGATTTTCATCAAACATGGACTTAAGCATCATTAGGAAGCGGTGGTTATCAAATCATAGTTTTCTAACATTTCATTATTTTGCAAATTAAACACAACGAATTTGATCATGAATAATGCTTTTTACGGGTGTCTGGTACCGGAACAAGCATTTAAGAACTTTAATTGTTGACCTGCCATCAAAGTAGATATACTTGTTTGTTTTTGTTTCAGCTATTATTTTCCGCAGGTGCAAATGGTATTGGGTCACTTCTTCGGAACATAAGCGCTATGGATATAACGCCATCCGACTATAAATATTCAATTGTTCTGATTGGCCAACTTCTGATAGCGTGCGCAGAAAAATTCATAATGATGATGCCAACTAAACTAGCTGCGGTTTGGTTCCCGGAAAATAGACGAGCCGTTGCAAATATGATTGGTGGAATAAGTATGTACACATATATTGATTTTTTTACTGTAGTACTTCCTAACAAAGTTTAGCACTTTCCAAATAAGGCTGTAATACAGCAACTGTATTTCGAGAGTGAAGTGCAAAAACGTTGTAGCTAACATGGAACACTGAAGAAGTTTAGTTGTAGTTGTAATACAAGATGAAATATTACAGAGGTTCCGTTTGGAGTACATGTATAAGACTTTATTACATGAAGAAGTTGATGTGCTTGATGTCACATTTTCCGGATTTAATAAACCTTATCTCAATGAACATGTCGTTGTCTTTTAGCAAAAGGGTGGCCTCCACTTCTCTACGTCCATGGTAGGTATAAATAGGAAAACGTGTATTCTTTTGATACTTTTACTGAGAAACCTGCATGATGCTTACACAGAACACAACTGCTTTCAACAGGGATAGTGGTAGTCTGGAAGTTAACTTCCACCAGTAGTGAATGACAATTGATGCATTTTAACTTTCACCCCACTAGATTATTGCCATAACAGTTCGTGAAAATCACAGGCTTTTTCTTACCACATGGTTAACTGTAGAATAATCAAAGAAATTGGTCGGAAAATAATTCCATTAGGAACATATTGCTTAATGGCTTTGTTGGTAACCGTATACTATAAGTTTGTAATGTATTTAAAGTCCTGCTACACAGACCGTATCTTGTATACAAGTTGCTAATAAATTTGTCTATGACAATATTTGTGTACACAGTATAAATTGTATCAAGAGACCGCCATTTCGTAGTTGAAAAAGTAGTTTCTTAATAAAACGATCTCTTTTATTGCAACATAA
The DNA here is from genome assembly GCA_022818135.1 of Saxidomus purpurata. Taxonomy (NCBI): domain Eukaryota; kingdom Metazoa; phylum Mollusca; class Bivalvia; order Venerida; family Veneridae; genus Saxidomus; species Saxidomus purpurata. The sequence goes on along the minus strand of JAFMSR010000004.1, from coordinate 38,220,811 downwards.
TTTCATTTCGGTTTCAAAATACTGGTCTGTTAATATCCATAGTCCTCTAATACTTGCAGTCTCTTAATACACGTGGTCTCTTAATACACGTTGTCATTTAATACACATGGTCCCTTAAAACACGTGGTACACTACTACTTGCGGTCTCTTGATACACGTGGTCTCTTAATACACCTGGTCATTTGATACACGTGGTCTCTTAATACCCTGGTCATTAATACACGTGAGTCTCTTAAACAACGTGGTCCTCTAATACTTGAGGTCCCTTAATACACGTGGTCATTGAATATACGTGGTCATTTAATACACGTGGTCTCTTAATACATATGGTCTCTTGATACACGTGGTCATTTAATTCATGTGGTCTATTAATACACGTGGTCTCTTAATACACGCGGTCTCTTAATACACCTGGTCATTTTATACACGTGATCTCTTAATTCACGTGGTCCTCTAATTCTTGCGGTCTCTTAATACACGTGATCTTTATACTCGCGGTCATTTGATACACATGGTCTTTTAATACACGTAGTCTCGTAATACACGTGGTCCTTTAATACACGTGCTCTCATAATACACGTGGTCTTTAAATATACGTGGTCCTTTAATACACGTGGTCTATGGTGGCGTCGTGGCTTTATACGCGTGATCTCTTAATACACGTGGTCTCTTTATACACGTGGTCATTTAACTATACCTTATAATATGTCCGATGCCTTTATGAACATTATATGATGATTCAATAATCCTAAACATCTATAACTATAATCTATACATCTATCACTCAATCTATAATGATCCATGATAAGTCTGAGTCCGGATGTGGCAGTGGCTTTCATTAACATGGCGTTACCGGGATTGTGTGCATCATATAGAATTATTTGATAAATTTTGTGCACAACTGCTTAAAAACCTCGATGTTTAGCAAAGAGTATTGTTTTAACCCCAAGTTCGATAGTGACTTTCAAATTTACTTGCAAGCCAGGGAGGTAAGTATAGCATGTAACGCTGTGATAGGCATTCTCAAATCCAAGCAAAATTTATTTTCTGAACAACACATATTTCTTTATTTTCATATGTACAGTTAACATAAGATACTGTGACAGTGACATAATAGGCATATTTTACATGTGTACTCAAAAGTTTACAACCATAGACAGACTGAAGCGAGCAAAACGTTGTCCGCAAACCAGTGTATAACTAGTTACAGACTCTTAATAAATTACCAGTCACTTAAGTAAAGTTCATCCACGTTTCTCACTTACTTTTTAAAATGGTATTTCGATAACAAAGTTAAGGAGGTTGGTAAAACACCGATACTTACGACAATATGAACAAAGAAAATGTTTTGTATATCTGCAGAATTGGATAACATTTGCAGCGGCCGCCGATACTTCCGTGGTGTTTTATAACATTTCTACACTGCAGCTAAACCTACTGTCCATGTCCTTTATGTTTGTCACAATTCCTGTCGGACTTCCGGCTACCTGGGTCATAGATACTTTCGGACTACGCGCAGCAGTGAGTACTTACATCTATTTTGATTGTGTAGATTCCCAGCCGGCCCTAGGATTTACCGTCATGTGAAACTGCCAGGAACCCTGACAGCACAGATGTAGATATGTACAGGGGAATCCGGGTTCGAATAACGAACAGCCCCCCGATTCTTTTACGTGCACGGTGTATAACACTGATACGCCCAATACTATCCCTTGGTTTCTAACCAGTTCATCTCTAGATGGATAGGAAACAGGCATTTTGTGGCTTTTGTTATAGTTGGAAGTTGATGAGCGTTGTGCTTGATATGTAAACATGGATTATTTGTCTTATTCATATTACCCAACATGCAAAATGATCGGCAGTTAGGATGACTTTTTCGCTTTTTTGTTTGTTTGTATTTCTGTTGGTATACGTGCCTGTAAATTTGCACGTGTTATGCACGTGTTTTTCTTTCTGATAACGTATCTTTAGGAGGAAGATATGTGTTTCCCTTGTCGCCTGTGTCCGTTCGTCCGTCTGTCCACTTTACCTTGTCAAATCTTCGTCTCCAAAATCCCTTGTTGGATTTTCATCAAACATGGACTTAAGCATCATTAGGAAGCGGTGGTTATCAAATCATAGTTTTCTAACATTTCATTATTTTGCAAATTAAACACAACGAATTTGATCATGAATAATGCTTTTTACGGGTGTCTGGTACCGGAACAAGCATTTAAGAACTTTAATTGTTGACCTGCCATCAAAGTAGATATACTTGTTTGTTTTTGTTTCAGCTATTATTTTCCGCAGGTGCAAATGGTATTGGGTCACTTCTTCGGAACATAAGCGCTATGGATATAACGCCATCCGACTATAAATATTCAATTGTTCTGATTGGCCAACTTCTGATAGCGTGCGCAGAAAAATTCATAATGATGATGCCAACTAAACTAGCTGCGGTTTGGTTCCCGGAAAATAGACGAGCCGTTGCAAATATGATTGGTGGAATAAGTATGTACACATATATTGATTTTTTTACTGTAGTACTTCCTAACAAAGTTTAGCACTTTCCAAATAAGGCTGTAATACAGCAACTGTATTTCGAGAGTGAAGTGCAAAAACGTTGTAGCTAACATGGAACACTGAAGAAGTTTAGTTGTAGTTGTAATACAAGATGAAATATTACAGAGGTTCCGTTTGGAGTACATGTATAAGACTTTATTACATGAAGAAGTTGATGTGCTTGATGTCACATTTTCCGGATTTAATAAACCTTATCTCAATGAACATGTCGTTGTCTTTTAGCAAAAGGGTGGCCTCCACTTCCCTGTCATCTGGGGTAAGTCGTCTCTTCACTGTTCCTTGACGTTTGCATACTGGTTCATCCACATAAACTGGGTCTGGTCGTGTGCAATAATACATGTCGAATGTCATGCAATTTTGGTCATCAAGCTTTGGCTTAGGCTGTATGATTACCCTTTCTTCATTGGCTACAGCTGATCCTTTCTTGACAAGGATTTGGAAAAGTTTGGTACAAATAGGTTTTCCGTTAACGTATTTCTTGTACTTCTTTTCGTGTATGCCTTCATCGAATTCATCCTCTGACATCAAGCCGTATGTAAATTTGGCAATTCTACTGGCGATGATTGTCGGCTGATGCCCGAATAATACTGCACCTTTCAGTACAGCAAGGCTTGCTTCGGGTGGAAAAACAATAGCTACATCAGCAAATTGTCTTTTCAGTGCCTCTCGTACAATGGTTGACTCTGAAAATCCACCAACAACCAATATAGTCCCCACAGGCCCTATCGTTGAATCCTCCAAAATCTCATGGATTCTGTTACACGTACCTTGTACGGAATACGCAAACATCCCCCTAGCTTTATCTGCATCGATTCTCAATTTATCTTTTTCAATCGACACACCCTCATGTTTCAAATGTGCGATAGAACTTAGAAGAGAAGTTAGAAAAGCAGACCTCTTCGCATCACGTGAGATGTTTCGCAATGATTCGGGCAGACGTATCTTCAGCTTTCCGTCTGTTGTTGGGTCTGTCGTTCTCTTAACCATCTCAAACTGTCTAAAAAGGTCGAACAGATCTGCCATACATTCCTTTTTGAAACGATTAACTGCTTTCTCACCCATGATATCTTCAAGCATGTGAATGAATGCTTCGTCAACTTGGGTGCCGCCCCAATCACCGCCGCTTGCACTGAGCAATTCTCGTAGTTTACCATCAGATTGCTTCTCATGCACTGTGATGTCAGCGGTTCCACCTATTAGATAGTACAATGTATCAATATTACCAATTTGTCTATTTAATATAAGAGAGTATTATGATACAATTATATTTATGTGTGTTATTTAGTATGCGTAATGACATGTTTTTAACATAACTGCATTTTACGTTGAGGCATATTAAAAGAGGGGCATCACTTACAATGTAAAGCTCTTTAATCGCTCTAAATATTTACACAATTTTAATATTCAGAATAATGAATGTAAGAATACAATAATGATAGATATGTTCTTAATTTACTCCAAAACTTTCGCTTTAAATCCAAATTTAGAAATGTTGTTTTGTTGTACAAATAGCGGTCATTTTCATCGGTAAGACATTTTTCATGGAAGTGAGAGTGATCTCCCCTGAATTTTGCAAAATATCGTCACGGGAGAAGGGAGGTAGCTGTAATTTTACATCCAAAGTGATATTTGGACTTTACAGGAATTAATTCTGAAGGAAAATCATTTAACTCGAGTCAGTAAATAGTTTGATTGAGATATAAGAGAAAAGAGAGAAGAAATTGAATCATTGTATACCTCCAATATCTACCACCATGTATTTGGAGCCTACAGTAGAAAGATCGCACTTCTTGCCATGTTGCACTACAAGCGGAATGTTCTGACACCATACTGATGCCGCCTCGGACTCCAAAGCCAATCCTAGTTTTGATTCTGGAATTCCTGCCTAATTAAGATATATACAGTAATCATTTAAGACCACTTAAGGCACAAACCATTTATTCGAAATTATGTATGATATTTACAGTAAACGTAAATAACATTAGGCCTTATCGAGGGCTTGAACCGCGCTGTGGAACGACATTGCTATTTGTCGTAGGTAAAGTCGAATTTTGATAGGTAATGAAGTCACTTGATGACACCTGGAGTCTGATTGTCCGTACTTACGGTAAACCGTCACAAATAAATTTTGCAAGTCAAAGTCATTATCCTGTGATTACCGATTGGCCAATGATGATGAATAATAGTAGGGAATGTTCCTTGCTGTAACTGGCTCTTCAACAAGAATTGTAGGGTGCTGCATTATGTACTACTCTAGGCTTTCTCATAAACAAATTCGAACCCTTCGCATATAAACCGGTACTGTGAAGACCAAAAAGATATCTCGTGCATAAGATTAATGCCTTAGGTCATGTATTTCCAGGGGACTTTACTGTTTCAAGGATGGTTCTTAAGGAAATTGATGGCCCATGGTCAAAATTGTCATGGCCGGCATTTGATGGTCTCTTGATTTTACGATTTGGTTTCCTCAGGAAGACCTGAAAAACAAAATAATATAAGTCTTACATGTTTCTCAATTATAACCCGTGCGAAATGTATGACATACATGTAGGACATCACCTTTAAAAATATATTAAAAAGCAAACTTTTAAAGGATACATTACGTTGATTTAAAATCCACTCTGCATTACGGTGTGGCGTCGTGAAATAAGTTTTTACTTTGAAAACTTATAGGAAAACCTTTAACGAGTAAGTACTTCTGCCAAACATATAGAGTACAAGGTTACAGGACGTAGATGATTTAGTAAGGAAGCCGAGTGCATAATGGACTTCTTCAAAGTTGTTATTCAATCCGAGTCTCGAGATCAAATGTTATCAAAAGACAGTAACCTTGTATTCTATTTGTATAGCTGAAAAACTTTAAAATCTCCTTTTCACAATTAAAAACAAAGAAGCATTGAGATTTAAGATATTTGGATTTATGACGTCATCAATGGTTTAACTCGGCGTTTTAATTCAGCGCCGTTAATCATGTTATTGCATGCTTTATAAAATGCTGAACATTAAAACATACCTAGAAAACTTTGTGCAAATTTTAGAGGCGGCTTATACGTTTCCTTTCATTCAGGTAATAAGACATAACTATGAAAATAGGAAGGGGGCAAAAAATGAAAACCACTTTTACGCGAAAATTGATTCGAAATTGCTATGGATGGATTGATATTCTAACTAAGTAAATGAATACCCTGAACACTAGGTATTTAATGCAAAATAAAAATCTACAGTCATTTATTGACTTTATGTGATGTGCTGTGTGCTTGTATTCCCAGAGAATTTCAATGAAACGGCCCCTGTATCCTAAAGCAGCTTCTGAATGTTGATTTATTGTGTAGCGTGTTAAAATGTACAATATACTAGAGCTTATTCCAGTAAATGCATCCCTAAATGTCTAAATGGGTTAGGGCCTAAAACGTGACATCCTGTGATATCAAACGTCGCAATATCAACAATTCTAATATGCCAAGGTAAATTTCTATTGCCAATTCCAGGCATTAATATGATTAACGCTACTCGGAAAAATGGGGAATATTTCGGACAGTGTGAAGTAGCTCTTCGCTTTTCTAATTTACTCCTGCGCAAAAATAAAATATAGAAATGGAAATAATATCAGTATACATACTCGTCGCAGCAAAAGATTTTTTAAAACCTAAATATTTTTTGATTGCCCGTCAAGTCACCATATAGAATACCGGTACCTTGTTTTCCAGAAAAAGCCAAGAAATTCGATTACCTTCATAACATGTTTTGACTTCCGGAAGCAACTATGAATGGGAACGTTTACTGTCATCAAACTGCGTCATTGCTCCCGTTAAGGAACGTTGTGGCGTTCATTCGGTAAGCATTTATCGATTGGCTGCTTTTGTTAGGTTCGATCTGACGTCTTCTGCATATCATGTCACTCAGGATATCTTTTATATTTTATGTATTACTGTAAACTAAAACAAATTGTATAATATAGTTATGTTTATATCTTAAATGGCTGCCCCAATAGGGGAGTGAATATCCAACGGCTACATTTATGCTTTTACATTACAACTGAAAAAAGGTCGTAGTAATCTACGACAGTTTTCAAAAATATATTAAAAAATCAAACTTTTAAAGTTAGCATTACTTTTCAAAAATGCCACTCTGCGTTACGATGTAGGGCTTCGCCCTCGTGAAACAAGTTTTTCTTTGAAAACTTGTGAGGAATTATTTCTTAAATATCAGACCGGCGTTATCAGGTCGTCGTCATGGCAGTTGCATAATAAAGGAGGATATCCCTGTCAAGATAGCTGAAACTTGGACTTAAATAGGTAAACAGACGTCCACTACATGTGTATATTTAATACAAGTCAATTATATGAAGCATAAACCTGTAGTAAAAAGCAGTCTGAGACATAAATATGTAACACAGATTCATGTATCTTTACTTGTTTCTATGGCAATATAGAATAAATCGGTGCTAAATTCCTTTCCTAAGACCATGACGGTCACTTTTGGTCCGTAATATGACATACACTAATAAAATTGAATAAAGCCACCATGCGCCAACACATGTGCGCTCGCGTTGTTATTTGTATATTGCCGACTTTAAATAAATATTATTATATTACATGTGTATGTTATTATACTACATGTAGAAAAGCTTGTGTACCTCTTTATTGTAAAGACACATCTTTATTCTCCGAAACAGAGCCCAATCTTCTGCTTCCTCGTCCTCTAGCAGGTCCGCATACTTTTCTTCCGCGTCGTATCCAAACGAGTGAAATTCTCGAGCAGGATTGAGTAGGATGCTTGTAGGTGTTTTCTGGGAGTCCAGTTTACCTGACCATTTATTTACCGTTTTAACATTGGTCTGGTCGGAATTGAAGGAGTATGCGTACCCACTATATGTCGTTCCAAAGTCTATCGCAACAACCAGTGGGTGGGCAGACGACATCTTGGCCTGTGGTAAAATGTAGACATATGTTACATGCATCAGGGACAAGACTCGTTCGAACAAGATCGAAAGCTCAAAACAATTTCATGAGTCCGACCAACAGCAGTCGGGCTTGGAAATGTTTGCATAATAGTGTGTGTTAATAACGTGCTCTAAGCTGGTTAAGTTACAGGTATAGGTCAAAATAACATGGCATGTATCTTTTCTTGATCTACAATAACCAATATATGCAAGGTCTATTGAAAAAATTGACGAGTTTGTAATTTTTGTACAATACTTTCTATTACTATAAATGAAACAAAACAATACTATCAATTACTATAGATGAAACAAAACAATACTATCTATTACTATAAATGAAACAAAACAAGCCCCTATCAGTGAATTTATCAATCGTATACGTTTCCACAAGTATTTTCAACAGGGTTATCGATCATAAGTATGCCCCTATTAAAGTACCTGTTCTCATTGAAACACTTCGTTTGCAGTTAGATTAAATGAATACTATTTTGTACAATTATATAAAGCTCATCAACTAGTTTGTCCAAACTATAAAACTAACAGAAAAAAATGTTTGAGAATGCTTCGAAATAAACATACCTTTACTTTGTAAAATATCCGGAACGGTCGGTCGTCCTCTATCGATTTAAAGTGTGCAATGATAATGATCAGTTTTCCGCGAAAGAGGAAGTAAAATGCACGTATGCTAAGTCTAGCGTAAACATTTAACAAGGATTTGGGGTTTAAACGTATTATGATTACTTGGAAGTTAGTCAATGATTGTTTGCCCGTATTGAATAGAAGTGTCCTGCAATAAATTGTCCATGATGAATATTGTTCCTTTTTCTTTCTTTAAAATGCATTAAAAGTGGACGCGCCATTAACGTAAATTTTAAAACGTAATGAGTGAGGTCATTGGATAATTTCAGTTTGAAAAACTTCTATTGTAACCAATGTTATACTCAGCATTACCTTTTAGAACCATTTTTGATACATAATTTTGAAGATGTGAAAGGTTTACACACTTACGTACATGTAATTTATCATTAGAAAGTCATGGAACTATACCAGCTGTTGAACAGGAAAATATTATACCAGTACAACCCTAAGTTACGGGCTCTGTACACGTTGGGTCGTCCATTCCACCAGCATCTTTTATGCAAAAGGGGCTTTATGATCAGAGTATGTGATTTAATTGCCACCGGTTTTCTCTTACATGAAGATCCTTGCATTCTTCTTGAAAAACTTGCGGGCCTGATCCTGCGTTATCGAAGATCTATGTTGGCTCATGTCACTATTGTTTGTTATTGTATTCACTACAACCCTCCATGCACATTTCATACTACAACTTGTAATTGCGGTAGGGTAGACTTTTCTCAAGTTAATAGTGGTACATTTTCTCCGCTTGTGCCTCGGTCACATATCCGTACGATGTCCGTACGATTTATAAAATCGTACTATGCCACCAACTTTTAGTTCTGGTCACTGCATGCCTACGGTCCCTGTACGATCCTCGTAGGATATCCGTACGGACATCCCAAACAAGTCATGTGGAGCTCGCAAGGAGCTCAGACGTAACTCATACGATCCTCGGACGGTTCCTTGTCTCAAAAGTACTTTTTATACTACTATGGAACTCAAAAGATATTCCTGGTATACCACCTTGAATTGTCAAAGACGTTGTACGGAACCCGTACGGCGAACGCAACGCCCTTCGGGCCCCGTGCGGACAATGCAAGTTCCCCGCTCGGTGTCCTTAGTATCGTACGTACATCGTACGTTGACCGTGCGACCACCCAGCGAGAGCCGTGCGAGCACCGGCCTTGCCGTGTTCCGAAACCGCACGTTCATCGTGCAATGCTCTTACGAGCTCTAAGGGGGGCCTTGAGGTGCACGAACGAGGCCCTTGTGATCTGCTCCCTACTTCGAAAATTTCTACGACCTCGACGAGAACTCGGGAGCTCGCTGAAACATTTTCACTATGTCCTCTACGAGTTCAAAATATCCGTACGATGCTCACAAGATCCAACGATGTCCGTACGGTCTCCGTGCGATTTCGCAAATTTTCGACGAGGGCATAACTTGATTGTGATGGAATCATTGATTGGTGGTTTTCTGCAGGGGGCCTTTAACATCGCTTCCCAACTGCCCACATACATGTTTACAATCAATCTCTTGAAATTTACCAATGTATGAGTACATTTTAAATGCAAAGTGTTTTTCTTTTTGTAGTGGATGCACTTGGTAACATGGTGGCTTTCATCATAGTGCCGCTGATGGTTAACGATGAAAAAGATATACCAATGATGGTAAGTTAACAATGCGAAAGATTAACCAATGATGGTTACGATGAGAAAGATATACAAATGATGGTAAGTAAACCATGAGAAAAATAAACCAATGATCTTGAGAAAACAGTGAGAAAGAAATACCAATGCTGGTCAGCAAACAGTGAGGCAGATATGCAATGATTGTAACTAAACAAAGAGAAAGATTTACCAATGATGGTAAGTTTATGATGAGAAAGAAAACACAATGCTGTTTAATAGACAAAGAGAAAGATATACCATTGAGGGTAAGTAAACAATAAGAAAGATATACCAACGATGATAAGTAAACAATGAGAAAGATATACCAATGTTTACAAGTAAACCATGAGAAAGATAAACTACTGATCTGAAGAAAACAATGAGAAAGATATACCAATTCTTTTTAGCAAACAGTGAGGCAGATATACCAATGGTGGTAAGTAAACAGTGAGAAGGGAACACCAATCATTGAAAATAAATGATGAGAAAGATAAACAAATGCTGGTAAGTAACAAATTAGAAAGATGTACCAACGATGGTAAGTAAACAAGGAGAAAGATATACCAATGATGGTAAGTGAGCAAGAGATTTACCAATGATGGGTAGTTAACAATAAGAAAAATATACCAATGATTGGACGTTTACGATTAGAACGATATGACAATGATGGTTAGCGAACAATGAGAATGTCAATGATGATAGTCAGTAAACAATGAAAAAGATATACCAATGATGGTAGGTAAACAATGAGATTTACCAATGATGGGTAGTTAACAATAAGAAAAATATACCAATGATTGGACGTTTACGATTAGAACGATATGACAATGATGGTTAGCGAACAATGAGAATGTCAATGATGATAGTCAGTAAACAATGAAAAAGATATACCAATGATGGTAGGTAAACAATGAAAAAGATAAACTAATGATAGTTAATAACAATGAAAAAGATTATCTAATGATAGTTATTAAACAATGAGAACGATATACCAATGATGGACTTTGGTAAGTAAACAATGAGAAAGATATACCAACGATGGTAAGTAAACGATCAGAACGATATACCAATGATGGTAAGTAAACAATCAGAAAGATATGCCAATGATGGTAAGTAAACAATGAGAAAGATATACCAACGATGGTAAGTAAACGATCAGAACGATATACCAATGATGGTAAGTAAACAATCAGAAAGATATGCCAATGATGGTAAGTAAACAATGAGAAAGATATACCAACGATGATAAGTTTTAAGTAAACAATGAAAAAGATATCACAAGGATTGAACGTTAACAATGAGAAAAATATAGAAATGATGGTAAGTAACAATGAGACATCTATCGTTTCGACGTTTGTAGTCATTGAAATAAATACTAGCAAAGATACATGTACATGACATGGAATCACAAAAAAATATATACAATGTATTTGTACTCGTCTCGCTAAAGAAAATCGAAAATCAGCCAGGAAATTTTTGTTTCACCAAATCAGAATGACTTCTTTTGCACTCCTCTGTTATAAGTACTGGTCTCCGTTCATATCGTTTATTTGCGCATTATCTCACTAAGGAAAGGATTGTGTTGCGATTAACGCTTTGTCTCAGACGTTGTTACTGTGCATTTCATTTGCAATTGACAAGTTATTGCTAACGAATGAGTGTGCCAAGACCTATAAACTTAGTACATATTTAAAGTGGCATTCCCTGCAACGAGTACATGTATATTATTCTCTGAAAACGTTAAGAAAAAGCTTAATGTATGTATAATTAGTTGTTCAAGAAGAGCATAAAATTATATCGAGAAATGGTATTTAAGCTGATTCTAGATTTAGGGTATGTAAGATGTTTCTTTATCATGACTATCTGTTATATCAATGTTAGTTATGGGTGATGTCAGCGCCAGCTTTCCTGATCACCATAGTAACGATCTTTGGAGTATGTAGGTCACGACCTCCGACCCCGCCGTCTCCAAGCGCAGCCCAAGCGTCATTGCCGTTTCTTCAGGGTATATCACAGGTAGTGTATTTATTCATCATTTTCTTGTAGTAACGTGTGAACGCTTTTCGGTAACAGTAAAACGAAATTACACACAAATATTAGTATATCATTAAGGAACTCGCACCTTATGACGCTTTGTTGATTAAAATAATGCTCATGCGCTTTCTTTGAAATAGATCTTTTTTACTTACATGAATGACTTTTTCTGTGAATGTGATTGTAAGACATTGATCATATTGCGATGTTTTCACATTGCCTTACAAGTCAAGTCAAGTCAAATACCTTTATTCTCTTATTCCATGATTACATGAAAAAATTGGGTTTGTTTGTAATAATGTTAACAGAGGTTCAATCAAAAAGGATATACAATATGAAATAGTACATACTTAAACAAAGGAGATTTTGTTTAACATTGCTTGCAGCATATACTTATTTAACAATGTTTTCAGCTTATGAACAGATACTGCTGAAGTGGTACATGTAGACGCATGATTTTAGTTGATGAATCTTGCAATGCTTTCTCCTTATGGCTTGTATTCACAGAGTTGACTGAACATGTACATTTAAATGTATATGCATTTTGCTATTACTGTTTTATTCTGGAATATTTATATCTTTCACAGCTCATAAGGAACAGAAGCTACCTCATTCTGAATGTCAGTTTTGGTGCTGGGTTCGGATTATATATTGCATTCTTAACACTGCTGGAACAAATACTATGTCCCCGTGGTTATTCTGATGTAAGTATCACAGAGGAGCGCCTTCTATGTTTACGTCATTGCTGTATGTAATATATGCACCTTGCTCGTGAGCAAATACTTGTGTACACCAATAAATACATTCCTTTTAACACTATAAAAAATGACAGAAATAAGATTCGGCGGATAAGTCATAGTAGGAGAGACCGGGGCTAGTTGATACCAGGAGTGAATTGTTATATTGCGAGCTACTTATTCGTTGTGTTCAAAAGAGCCAAAAGTTTCGACGAGACGAGATAGCACGAGATAAAATGAGATGAAAAAGGACGAGGCGCGACATGGCGGCGCGAGACAGGAGTCCTGGAATTCTCCTACTAGGAAAAACGTTTCTGCATTGCTATTAACTTGAACTGAGAGTCGTAAATGCAATTTTAGTATAATGTGTTCTGGTAGGATAATTTAATTATCTCTGATGATAAATAGGGCGGTAGTGAGAAGTTGCGATGGCGATACGTCAAAACTTTCCATTGTTACACAGTAGTTTTGCATTTCGTCTTTTTTTACTGAGTGCATCTCTACGTAACTTTGCGTTATCACACGACACATGAAAGGGAGGGATGGGCCCTTACAGAAAATCACAGCATTCGAAGTAGTTTATATAGGTAATAGTTTTGCAATTCGATAGTTTTGACTCAATATCAAAACCAAAACTGGTCTAACTATTTATGTTGTTGCAATGTTTTAAATTCAAAGGAGTATCAAAAAATACTTTTGCTTCTTGTTGAGTTAATTGAATGGACATTATGTTGATCTTTCCTTAAATAACTTTACTGCCTTTTTTCAGGAGTTTGCAGGATTATGTGGCGCACTAATGATTGTTACTGGAACATTATTTGCAGCACTTGCCTCTATATATGTGGATAAGACGAAGAAATATGACGAAACCCTCAAAGTTTCTTATGGTCTTGCTTGCTTAGCAGGCATTGCTTTTGTACAGGTACATAAATAATATCATTCATGTTATGGTCCCTGACTTGAATATATAAAACTTCTCACTGTTTTCTGGTAATGGATTCTCTGAATGGGAGAAAGTTGTTGTTACATGTAGGAGTTGTTACAGATCTTGCTCATGTTCATATGTATATTACTTAACTGCTGTTAAAAGGGCGATGTTAAAACCTACTTTATGAATTCTTTATAGGTTTCTCGAGAACGTGATCAACACATATGGGTAGCAGTGACGTCAGCATTATTTGGAGGTTTTGCCCTTGTAATTTACCCTGTCTCTATGGAGCTGGCTGTAGAGGTCACGTATCCTGTTGCCGTGGCAACTAGCTCAGGGCTTTGTATCATTTGTGGGTATGTTGATCGGCGAAATAGGTCACTGACGGACACGCAATTTTCTGTTAAACGAGAAAAAACTTACGCTTAGAAAAATAACTTTCGGAAGGTCTAAATATCATATTCAATGCTATAGAAAGTATAGAGCTTGATTATCAAATCTTCAGCTTTGATTTGACAGGTTTTTTTTAAATCTCGGTTCTAGTCAGTCATTTGAAACAGAGTTCACAGGAAGATTTTTTTTTACCCTTAACCACAGCGACCTTGTGACCAGAACAGCGAGTTAACTACATCCAAATGTACTTTTTCACAATTTCAGGGCTTCTCAGGGAATCGCTTATATGTTTGCTATGCAATATTTGGCACGTCCTTTGCCTGACTGGGAGAAACGGTTAGACTCTGGCTGTCACGTCGGAGGAAACTTTACACCACAAGACTATACATGTAAATACTATGCTTCAATCGTAAAATTATTATTATATATATTTACGTCTAGCTTTTAGCCTGTAATTAATTCTTCCATCAAAGACCTGATTTATGAAATTTTCCCAAAGTTTTACGTACCAGACCACATTTTGACTTATCCATTTGAGGTACAGTATTACACTGTACTTTGAGAGTTTGAATACTCTGTAAGAAAGAGTAAATAACTCATAGTTAAGGCACTGTCATGCACACATCTCAGTAACCACGCAAAGTATTAATTTGAAACTCTGTTGTAGTATTCAGGGGTATCAAACAATTAAGTAAGATAGCACTTGACTTTGTATCCTGCTAACTATTCTTGTTTTGTCTTCTGCTGCCAAAAGTTTTGTTTTATTGACAAGCACTGAGTATAGTCGAGCGCGCTGTCTTACGCCAAAGAATAATAGGTTTTTGCTTACACACAGCTCTTGTTTGCATTTGACATTGTGAGATTTAATAAGGTTTGTAGTTCATCTTTATAGTTCGTTTTGCTTATTCCAGATTCCTGTCTATGGATTGTTAACTGTATTTCTGCAGCAGCCGTGACTGGCCTCGTTCTGTTCTTCCGACCAAAGTACAAACGTTTAATTGCCGAGAGAAAAATAATATCGGAACAGACACGCCAACATGTATCGCAGAGCAATATTGCAATTATACAGTCTACAAAATTATGACGCAATAATTGTTTGTTTCTCATTGTTATTTTTAATTAAATCATGTCATAGTTATATTTTTAATGATAGTCCGGTGCAATCTTATGCATAATCCTTGCTGCACTTCAAAAGAGTTTCATCTCTTAAAATACTATTCCTCTACACTTAACGGAAGTTCACGAAAAAGAGATTCTTCCAAGCTCAATACCGCAATGCTACTGTTAAGAAATACATTTGAATATTAATGTGTAACTGAATGCAGATTACCGTATGAATAAAAACAGTAAAATCTTGCATTTAAACTTCATAAAGATGACTTAAATAAGTGATATGGAGATCCAGTTGGTTGGAACTTTTACCTTACAAAACATCAGTGCGATTAGTATTGTAAATTTTGAAAATAGTCCCCGCTCAAAATGACTAACGCATCGAAATGGTGTACACTTGTAAATTGTAAGAAGGCCTCATGTTGTAGTTTTGTTTTAAACATAAAACAATGTGTTACCTTCTATAAATAAAATTATTATTATGTCAATTATTATTATTATTATTAAAGATTATTCTAATCAATCTTTTATCGGTACCATTTATAACATATTTGTATATCGTTTATAGTTCTGACATTTACTTTGAATAATAATATTGGTTAAACTAAGGGTTAAATAAGTGATAGACAAACATCGCTGGTAAGAACTTTCATTTTGGCACAAAGCATACCCCTTTAAATATTGTCAATTTGAAAAATAGCCCCGCTCAATGAAAACAAATACGTAAATGGTAGGCATGTATTATATGTATAAGGCTTTTTAATGTATTCTTAAACAAGTGTCTTCATAAGCCATTTTATGATAATGTGTCAAATAAAGTTGTTTCATGTTTATATGCTGCTTTGTCGCTTAGTTTATATAGTAATCGTAGTGTTATCAATAGAAAAATAAATTTGACTTGTTATCTGGAACAGGTTACAGATTGTACATTGTTATCCGCAATAAGCATTTCATTAAAGGCATGTACAGTTTAAATATGACCCTGTATCACTACCGTAACCTAAGGTGAGCCAATGGAAATTAAATATATATATTAGGCATTATTATATCTTAATTCGGTTATTTAAAGTATTTGTTAAGGGAGACATTCTTCATAATGATTTTGAGATAATGTTTTAAAAACGTCATGTTTACAGCCTTTGCTTTATTTATATAGATAATAGTCAGTGTTACATAGTAGAATAACCAGTCCTAGAATGCTCATTCGTGTGTAGATCAGATATTGCATTGTTTTTCCCAATAGCTTAGTATTATAAATTTACTCAACACAGACCCTGTATTCTACCAATCACGAAAGTGTTGACCAATAAACTTATTTTCGCGATTATCTCTTTCACACAAGAAAATGCTTTTTTATATGCGCTTAATCCCTGAGCCCGGTCTTTAAAAGTATCAAGGTTGATATCTACTCCACTGTGAGATTTGGGGGTTAATAAACTATTTTTTTTATATCTCATTTTTGATTGCGATGTCAGGTTAAGTTAAAACCTACAAATCCTCAACCCCTCAATTGCATTTTAATGAATTTGAATTTAGAATAGCACCAGTTATAATTGACTTTTTGTTCATATTAATTTTGACATAATCGGATATCCAGCCACTTAAGTGCATCTATTTGCAACCGACTCCTATGCGAACCATAATGTATGTATGAACTTGACATCAAGATAGTAAAGCATCTCTCACCCTAGCTATCCAGTAACTTAGGACTTTCGTAGTGAGGTTCAGTAAGTGGAAGGACCAAACTCCTAGATCGCAAGAATTTCCGCCACAATAAGTTGCAAATTTATCCGCAAATTCTAGCGCATGCATTTATATATGCAATCGCGAAGAGCATCGAGAAAGACTTCCAATCCGACATCTGACAGATGTATACCGTCTTCCGTTTCCGCGATAAAAGATGTCAGCCGATAATGTTCGGCCCGTAGTTCCGATTGTCCTACCAAACGCATTCACCCTTCGACACCTTTTTCCATTGCCACATTTACCTTGTAACAGCCATCCTATAGTTGCGACGCTATGGATGTTGAATGTCACCCATATTACTATGGTCTCGGCAAAAAACTCATGTAAGTACTAAATTTCTTTATTAATCACTCGTTTAAGTTTATACAAACTCTAAGTGTGCAAATCGTTCCCACCTAAATGCAGAACTATAACTTCTGGTGCAGCACGGAATAGCCTTTCTCTTTGCACTACGTGACGGGATTGCTGCCACTTCATTCCACGAAGCGTCAACCAGCTTATTGTCTTGTCACCAGGCAACCTCAAGCGTTCGCGACCCATTTCCTCAGCCCTTACACCAGCCCTATGTATGATGGAGTCACATATCATCCATACATACGACGTTAAGTTTGTATGAAATAAATACCTAACATACAGGCGGCTCGCATCCGATCTCCGTCTACCTAAACGTTTTATATAGTATCCATTGTTATTCCATCCAATGTTAATTGAGTCGCTCGTGCACACACATCTACATGAATACGGACTGCCTTGGATAATACCCCATAAAAGTGTGTCTGCGTAACTGGCCTACAGTTTCTATGAACAAACAAATTACCTTGAATTTCCGGACGAACTCGACAGAACCATTGAAGAGCACACACCGAAAAATTTGAATCGACTCGCATGGTATACATGTACGCAACACAAAAGGTGGACCGGATTGATTAGTTTTTGAAAAGCGAATTGTTAGGTTTCTTTATTACTGAACCCATGTTTATGAATGACACGTCAGTATCAAAACACACTACTGGTTCAAACTGAACATATACTAGTCACCCTATGATATGTTGTAGGTGCTCGTATGTCGGTTTTGGCAACTTAATTCTACTGGTAGAATTATTTATCTTATGATAATATCCAATTCCTGATTAATAAGTACTAATGGTTGAGGCTTAATAGCCACTTTCGAAAAAATACGTAATAAGAAGTACAATTTCCTGATGAGATGCCGCTCATGTATCCGGAAAATCATATGTATACCTAAATGTTGTAAATGCTGTGAGTGCCCTTTTGTAAGTACTCAACGTATTCGGTGCAAATTATGAGATAAAGGTTTGAAACCCGGGTTCGAAGATATTCCACAGTCGGCGAATCCCGAAATCTGTTGATATGTGCGTTCTCCAGCGTCGCCTAACAACAAATCAACATGCTCTACCTCTATTTGCAATGTTCGTGATTTCTTCGTCTGTCTGCGCTGACCGCCGTTTATTTGTTCAAGACATGCGGAGTGCTAACGACCGATCCGCTTCAGACCTCTCTGACCGTTGTTGCCTGTCCAGACGGCGTTGAACCAGGTTTATCTGCCTCCGTAAAATCTACCATCCTTTTCTTTGTGCCTTTGCTTCTAATAATTTCAATTTACAAAAGATTATGCAAACTTGTTATGATGATCCAGGGGAGATAAAACACTATAAATGCTACTTCTCACTAAGTTAAGCCCAAAAGGATAATCGCCCTTTGACGTTACTGGCGTATCACCACAACGGTCATTATTTTGTAAAATATTGACATGAATTGTGCAGTGTTTAAATTTGAAGACTACTTTAAGATATTACCATCAAATCTTGCATTGTCTTTATGTCAATTCATCGTCGAAGCCCCCTTAAATATTCCGTTACCACTCCTGTATTTACCGATGAAGCATAGCGTAGAGGTGAACGTGTGCATT
The DNA here is from genome assembly GCA_022818135.1 of Saxidomus purpurata. Lineage (NCBI taxonomy): Eukaryota > Metazoa > Mollusca > Bivalvia > Venerida > Veneridae > Saxidomus > Saxidomus purpurata. The sequence continues at coordinate 38,202,141 of JAFMSR010000004.1, read as the reverse complement.
CGACGATGGCCCTTTAGCCCCTGTCACAAACCGAAACAACTGTCAGCACTCTCAAATAGTATAATAAAATTTATATATCCCCTAAAGACAAGAATTTCATAAGACTTTGTCTTTTCCCGTTCATCATTCAGTTATGTATATATCATATAGATATACATGTATATGTACTTGTTAGTTATATCCGGCGAATAAACATATCATTTAAAATAAACCACGAATGTATGTGCACTTTGACATGTGACTCACCATGTTTGGTTATTTCGTTTCCCACGTACCGAAAAGATGTTTTAAAGTGATCCAGACAACCACAGTGAACTTAAATGCATGATCGTATATAACTTTATTTTGTTGTCTTCATTATATCAAATTGTCGGCTTGTTTATGGTAACTGTGTATATATAACATGTTTTCCTGTACAGTCATTGTACTGGTGACGGATATGATTACAACAGGGTACCGCCATGTAATGGTGCGGACAGTTATAATTAAAGGCATATATTGCCCTTAAAAATAGCCACACTGCGCTGTGACCAAACGTAATGCATTCCTTACTGAAATGTTCAACTCAAAGTGAAATACTGAAATGTTCACTCCAAGACGTGAAAATATTCACTCATTTATTTTGTGATATTCTGTTTAACTATGAAGTGAGATTCGAAATGCTCAACTCAAATTTAAGAGACTAAACTGCTCAAATCCATAACGTTACAATGCGAACACAAGATAAAGGCCAATGTCAATGAAATGAAATCCGATTTGCAATTCTTGAAAACTTGTGTTTCCGACTGCAAAGTAGTAAATGAACTTGCTGAAAGAGTTATTTCATATATATTTTCACATATTTTTCACATCTGCTGCGAGTGTCAATGCTAAGTCGAGAATAGATATTGACCAAATACGGATGTAAACAGCAACAACTATTTCTTCTACACGAGAATACCCTATCGAAGATACGTAACGATAGTATTTGGGTTTCTTTAAGTAAAATTTTGTCGGAAAAAAACAAAACAAACACTACACAGACAAACGCAAAGAACACAACTACACATAGCAAATGCACGCGCGCACTACATGTTATATACAGTACTCCAATGTGTACCTGTGTAGTACATTTTTTCAGATAATGGAGGACAGCAAGGTTATTTAATTGTTGGCGTGTTAATTTAAGTAAGATACACTTAAGCAAATATACTGTAGAGATTACTCCGCTTCGAACTATTTCTTTCAGCGGGGTTGCCTGTCTTTTTTGGGATGAAGTTACGCCAAAAAACGTTTATTAATGTGTTGGTCTTTGAGTTTGTTCACTCTAGAACGACTGTCTTCCGACAACCCTCCCTAAAAGAACTGCAGTTAGAAGATAGCAAATTAAGTCTTATTTAGATATCATATGTACATGTTTATTTTAGTCGGATAGCTTTGGTAATATTCATGCTAGTCAATCATCGTTTATAGTCCTATGATCATATTTGTATTTACTTGTATATAATATAAAATTGAGTGATTTAATGCCCCATTCCATAAAAAATACTCTAAAACAAGTATTGACGTATTTTATGTCTTCATGAAAAAAATGTTGGGAAAGGGCATTCAATAATGTTCTTATTCATCGCAATATAACTGAATCAAAACACTGAAAGTACTGGTGGGATGGTTGTGTTGGCATGTGTACATTAAGTTTTGGCAAGCAATACTGAAACTAAAACTGAAATACCGAAATTTTCACTCCAAGACGTGAAAATGAGCACACAAAAGTCCAAGACGTGAAAGTGATCATTCATTTATTCTGCGAAATTCTGTTCAACTTCTAAGTAGGATTTGAAATACTCAGTTAAAAGAAACTTTACTGCTCAAAACTAATCAATGTGACCTAAAGATAGAGGACAATGTCAAGGAAATCAAAACTGATTTACAATTCTCGCAAAGACAAATTTGTAAATGAACTTGCAATGATACAGCTCTCAAAATGTATTACTAAAAAACTCGTGTTTAGTTTGAAGAAACTATTGTCAGTCGTAATTTTAAAACTTCAGTCAAATCAGCTGTGCAACCCATGGGCACAGACGGTAAGCAAACACTAAATCAATATTCTAACTCATAAACAGTAAATTCTTAAATTACTTCGGATAGAATTGTTTGTGTATCGAATGTCAACAAGAAGAACATAGCCTACTTGTTTCTTACATTCTCGTCATCTAGAGCATTCATTATATAATTTCGTGTTTGTTGAACGCTCGGCAAACCATTGAGGATTGTTTCATACAACTCTGTATATTCAAGTCAACTCGTGTGTACTTATAAATTATTTCACCTTTTTATTTACTTTGTACAATCACTAAAATTTGACAATTATCATTAAAATTTTGTCATCCTTAATGATAAGCCATATTATTTTTTTCACATCTTTGCGAGTGTAAATGCCAAATTGAGAATACACATTAAACAAATATGGACAACTTTAGATCTAAGTGAACAGTGGCAACTATATTTTGTATTAACTTCTGCTATTTTTTCTTCTCTGTTTTTGAGGGGGGTGGGGGGGGGGGTCGGAATAACACTTGAGTGTAAGTGTAAAGATCCAAACTAAATTGATAGCATAATGCAAATTGGGGAAGAGTTTCTGATTTTCTTATTAGTCACACGCTGAATAGGGGATCAAATTTTTAAAGGATCAAAGTCAGCGTTTGTTTCAATCTATAAAGAACAAACATACAACCGGAGGGCAACACAAGGTAGAAGGTATTGAAAATACGTGTATTTTAAATACGAAGTTTCTTGGCGAGCTCGTTAGGAAGCACGGGAGGCTGTTTGGTTTTTCAAAATGACACAGGTCAGGCCTGCCTCTTTAACAGGAAAGCATGACATTTTGCAGAGGCGGAGCCATCTGGGGTCAGTGGATGGGGTGAGGGTCGAAGATACACACCAATCCCCTGCGTCACAGTAAGGCTTAGTTTCTGCTATGTGGCTATAATGGTACCAAGCAAATACAGGAGGTATTCTAGTACCTAACTCATGGAACTCTGGCGTAGGATCTACAGTGATTTTTCTAAAGAGCGACTGTGGATATTGAAACAATGCCAAATGTCCGAAAGTGCTCCCATATTTAAAAACAATGTGGAATTACAATGTTCTGTAAAGTAGCGAATTCTAGTCAATTTTGCAACAGTACCATTTAGGTCAGATACTCCTATTGTTTTCCCCATTGACTTACATTATAACTCTAGTCAAAAGGGGACCCTGTCATACCCACCTATAGGTTTACCAATGAAAACATTTTTCGAACAGATTAGTCCTCAGGCACCAGAAAAGTGTTTTATGGGGTGACCAACCCAGTTTTTAATTGGCAAGGGAGACAACCACCCCACTCAGTCAGGTGGTTTAGGGTCTAAACCGCATGTTACACCTTCTATTCATATGGCGATTTCAGTGATTTATTAGAAACCAGTCCTAAAATATTCATTCGCGTGCAGAAGACATGCATTTATTTTTCAAATGAGTTTTTGCATTTGAAACACAACCTTTCTACCAATCAGGTAATGTCTCATTTAATCTTACGGTTTTCCCTGTACTTTTTTCAGCCAATCCCTGAGCCGGACTGCAATAGGATCATTTGACCACCAAACAAGTTCTAGGTTTAACTTTGACGAGTATATAGAACGCCTGAGATTAAGAGCTTAGCTAAAATGTCCTTGTAGTAATCAGTTCGCTGTTCGATCCTGTTGCGATACGCCTTAAATTTGATAGGCGATGCAAAATTTGGGGAAAGCTTCAACTGTAGTTACAATGATGCTGCAGAACTCTCGGTCATTACATGTAGATACAAAATAGCATATATTATATATTGTCATAGAAGCTCAAGGTCGGGATTATGCTTTTTCCGGCTTTGTCTTTTTATATTTATTTAAGAACCAAGCTAACAAAATATGATGTTATTTTCTCCGGATCTTAACTTATATCAGTCTTAGCAGTTTGTGTTGGATAACATGGCGGATGTCACTCCTTTTCTTTTTTCAGTCTACCGGGTACTTCAGTGGTAAAATATGAAAGTTAAAATCCGGGGAAAATATGATCATCTTTTGTTAGTTTGGTCCTTAAATAAATGTAAAAAGACAAAACCGGAGAAAGCATAATCCCGACCTTGAACAGCTATGTATATTATATACTACAAGCGTGCAAATGTAATGTAATAATTTCATTAAATAAGCAGTCAAAATACTCAAGTACTTTATAGATACATATTGAAATATCGAAAATATACATACACAAGTAAAACATACCTAGGATTGACACGAAAAGAGCTGAATTGAACTTATATGTCTTTTTATCTTTAATAAAATATATACATTACGTTAATATCCATATATAAATTTCACATATGGTAATATTTTTTATGTTCAACTTGACATTTATTTAGGTATCAAGTGTCCCCTTTATATTCATCTAATTCTTCAGATAATGCAAATACATTTTTCCGGTATTTATGGACTGTGTAATTAAGTAACACTCTTTGATGATTTATGTTTTATGATTCGACCGTCACACAGATAGCATCTGCGTCAAAGAATCCGTCATAAATATGATAAATTAATACAGCCACAGTTTTCACTATGAACTTTCATACAACATGATCGGACTGAAACTTAGCGTTGAGCTCATGGTACTATCACCTTAGTTTTTCTATTTTTGCTGTACCATTGAGCATGCTAAGATGTCAGTGGAGTTTCTCTTTTTTACCGTACTATTGAGCATGCTAAGATGTCAGCGGAGTCTCTCTTTTTTACCGTACCATTGAGCATGCTAAGATGTCAGCGGAGTTTCTCTTTTACCGTACCATTGAGCATGCTAAGATGTCAGCGGAGTTTCTCTTTTTTACCGTACCATTGAGCATGCTATTAAGGTGTCAGCGGAGTTTCTCTATTTCTTTTCTCCATTTTATCGTACAACTCAAACATGCTAAATTTTCGAAAAGTTATTTATTAATTTTTCATTTTTTACAACACGATGACTCTATATGTTTTCTTCATGTTTTCTCCGTGTGGACGATCGTTACTAGTCTTAAGTACCAGAAAACTGAATTTCTCAAAGCGCCGCTCAAAATGGAATTGAGTAAAACATAATTGAGGAATGAAAAGGATATTATATATGTGTTCTCCGTTTTTAAAGGGAATGGCGGCGTAAAACCTTATAATCAATTAGAACTATATTTGTTGTGTACGAAATTTAGTTCAGTTTTATCTTATTGTTAAACTGTCAAGGGTATTCAATACGCATGCCTTGTGATAAAGTATTTCAAATAAACATGTGAAAATCTGTAAAATATGAGGAGTGGCTATAAAGTTCTTGTTTGTTCGCAAATTACATAGTCTTAAAGGGTCGATATCATATACATACATTTCAACTTAAAAATGACGCTCAGTTGGTAAATTGATCTATTTATCATATCATGAAGACATGCGCGCACATCAAATATTGGTAGATTAAACCCTGTCTTTATTTGATAAAAAGTACTTCAATCTTGAGCCAATATTTGCACGAGACAATGCGAGATTTAACATGCAAAAGTAGGCGCGTCCTCATTGGCTTAAATTAATGAACGAAAAGAACGCGACAGTTCGTGTGTTTCCATATATTTATACCTACATATCGGATATGTCACATTCCGAAAGCGTGTCACCGGACTTGATTAATATTTTGTACACGAGTGACGTCGAGCTTCTTGGTTGTGGTTAATTTACCTTCTTTTCAATATTTAAGAGAGAAAATATTTACATTTAAGTGACAGTGTACTTTTCAATGTAATTGAGACATATCCTATATCACCGGCAGTATTTTTTCTCATTAATTTTAATTTAACATGTTTATATCAGATTTGAGCATAAAGGATTCAATTAAAAAAAGACGTTCTATTCAGTTTGTGCGGCTATTAAATTGTGTCTTTCTCCAATAAAGTTTATCGAAATCAGTGAGTGAAAGATATATCTGAAATTTACAGTTAAGGATATGGATTTGATAAACTGATTGATAAAAGTAAAAGTTTCACAATGTCACCACCAGCTGCGGATTCTACGAAAACTGAGGAGCCAAAATGTTCTCAAAGAAAGGTAGGTTCACTGTTATATAGAGGATTTCTTTAATATATCTCAACGAAAAGTGATACAATTTTAATATTATCACGAGTTTTATCACTTCGATGAACAAATTTTCTTTTTCTTTTATGCTAACTGTTAAAGCTGTTTCGACGGACCTATATATCACAACACAGTCTATATTCAACAAACTCTGACTTATGAAATACCAAATTAGTTCACTGATGGAACACATTATTCATTAATAATTGTTTCTTTGGTATGCTAAAGTTCATCCGGCTTTCTATGATTTCCCATTTTCTTCTGTGACCTTGTTGCTAAAATTTTAAAAAGATAAAATGAATAATAAAAAAATGGGACCGGTTCCAAGCCATTGTTGAAATTAGAATGTTTCTGTGATCCTTTCCATTGTTTCACTGGTATTTAATCGTCGCGTTAATTCAAATTTTTAAGTCAAATTCCTGCTCATTCTTTCGAAGCCATCTTTAGGTCTTGCCAATGCGTTTTCAAATAAATTTTGTCGCTCTAAATCGAATTCCTTTTAGGTCAATTAATTTTGTTAATTTTGTTTAATGAAAAGGCAGCTAGACTTCCCTTGCACGCCCCCACCCCAACGGCTTGACAGTACATGTATTAATGTAAACCGCATACGTGCTATACGACCTTTTTGCAAGGATCACAGGTTGAATATCTTCAAGTAACATTACCTGATGAATTGAAAGATTGCTTCTATGAAGACCACATCGGTCTTGTTGAATGTAACATCTGGTACAACAGTATTTAAGTTTATTGCCATACATTTGTTTAAACAAGTCTTTCAAAATGTAGAAGTTCAACACTGAAAGTGAATAGACTATTAGGTTAACAGTCGCTAAAAGTTTCGAAAAGCCGAGTCCAGTAGACTACTATCATTCATAAGAAGAAGAAGAAATTTTATTAAGTAACTTATACAATATACAGTATCTCGTTACATAATAACAAATATAGAACATAAAATTATGTCCATCAAGTAAGATCAAGTGCACATACATTTGTATTACACAAAAAATACTTCCACGTGTAATCTTTCATTTTATCAGTAAATGAAATTGACAGAGATATGAGCTGAAAAAAGCTGTTAACGGAAAAATACTTAAAACTCAAAATATAGGTGATTATCTTATAAGGTCTTTTCTTTTGTTATTTGCAAGTCGGATATATTTACATAACCCCAGTAAAATACATTTATTATTTGACTGTAACAATTCTAAAAAATTTATGCATATTTGCTCTTTCATAAAAAGTATCGCTTAATGTATTTTGAGCGTAGCTCTTGGAATACAGTGCATTTCAGAATAAAATGGTATTCGTCTTCTATGTCGTGAAGGTCGCATAACTGACATAATCGTTCGTGCCTTTCAAGCCTATCTCTTCCGTACCTCCCGGTTTCTATTCTTAAACTATGTGCCGATATTCGAATTCGAGTTAGGTTGCACCGATTATTTTTACAGATTATATTTTCTAAATAATACTCCCTACTAAAAACTGTTTTAACATGCCGATACAGCGTGTTCAGAACATTATTATTTTCTATATCGGCGAACCATTTTTGTATGAAACAGTCAACCACTGTCCGTTTGAATACCGGTATAAATAACTTTACATCATAACATTCTGGTTTAACCCAAACATTAGTAAAAACCGAATTCATTCAACAAGCACTTAACTTTGTACATCCAATTCTTAACCCCTTTGTCACATTCAATTTGCGCATTATTATAAAATCTTTTAAAATGATGTTGTTTGTATTAAGCAATTTAAACCAGTATTTGACAATTTGGACATAACGGTGTATATAAAGCGGATATCTCCCTAATTCGCCGTATATTGCCGCGTTACTTGCGCTTAGTTTAACACCTAGTATTGTTTTACAAAACTTTAAAGTATTCTCTCGAGGTCTTTCGACTTAGAAAATCCCCATACTGGGCATGCATAATTTAGAATAGACCCAACGAAGGAATCAAATAGTTGTAGAGACAAAGATGGTTTTAACTCGTACTTATTAATATTACATAATAAAACATTCACTGCCTTCAACGCTTTGCCGTATAGATACTGGTTATTTAAGACAAAAAGATCCTGTATAATTAAATACAACTCCTAGGTAATTGAAATTGTCAACAACTTCGAGTTGTTGGTGATTATAAAACCAGTTTTCATTTTGGTAAACTGGACCTCTTTTTCGAAATACAACCACCTTTGTCTTAGACGTATTCACTTCAAGTCCCCATTTTTCGCAATATTCATACAGATCATTGAGACTTTTTGTAGTTCATCTTGCGACTCACCGATTATAACCATATCATCGGCAAATAATAAAATGATTATGCATAAGTCAAATAAGGATAGTCCACAGCTTGCTCGTTTTGTAAAAATAATTCAAGATCTTCTAAAAATAAAAGCAAACATGGCTGGTGAATTATTTTGTCCCTGTCGAAGTCCTATTGAGATATTAAAAAAAAAAAAAATCTGAGTAAGTATTACAATGTCGTACACAAGATTTAACGACCGAATACATTGCTTTAAAAATTCTGAGTATCTTACCATCGATCCCCATATTAAACAATTTGAACCATAAAGCATTGCGATATACGGAGTCAAAGGCCTTCTTAAGGTCAATAAAAGCACAGTGTAAACGTAACTTGCGTGATAATACATATTCAATTAAATTATGTAAGACAAACACTGCATCAACAGTGCTACAACCTTTTCTAAAACCAAATTGGGCATCGGACAGAATATTATTTTCATTGAACCATTTTTCAACTCTACTAGTTAATATACTTGTAAACAATTTTCCGAGATTGCTGAGTAGTGTTATTCCACGGTAATTATTCGGATTATTTTTGTCACCTTTCTTGTGAATTGGTACAATGTAACCATGCGTCCATATTTCTGGAAAATGACCAGAGTTAAAGACTTTATTAAATAAATCTGTGATATGGCCAACTAAAATATCAACTGAAGCGATGAAATATTCGTTTAGTAAGTTGTCACTTGGACAGGATGCTTTATTTCGTTTTAAACAACTTATGGCTAATCTAACCTCGTCGCAGGTTATATGATCATTTAATACTTCAAAAAGTGGGCTTATTATAATTCGTGTCACTATTCGAATTAAAATCATCGACCTCATCTATAACAGTTGCTCTGATATCATCGAACATATTTGCAAAATACTCCTTAAATTCATTTACGGGAATGTCAGACCCCTGGTGATGATACTTTCTTTTTGAAATGTTGCCAAAAAGTCTTTAGGTTTTCTTTTCCTAAGTTCACATAATTCTTTTGATTTTTTAATTTTATGCGCTCGTTTCTTTCTACGAACTATAGATTTATAAGCTTTCTTAAAATCACACAAGATGTACCTATTTTCATGTGATTTATTCCTATTAAAAACATGCAATGCTTGTTTGTAGTTCCGTTTAGCTTCAATACATTCGTTATCAAACCATAGACTCTCGTAGTTTCGCATTCGCTTTTTATTACTACTAAATGTATGCTTAAACAGGGGTTCTGCTACTTTGCAAATAATTTGGGAAAAATCTGTTACCATGGAATCGATAGCATTTTTATCATTCAAAACATTTTCATTTACAATATGGTTTAAATCCTGTAGCTTGCCTATTAACCCACGCCTAAATTGTTCCTTAAGATCGTCATGCCATTTATAATAATCATGAACAGTCACATTATTGTCGTGAACACTATTTGCAACGTTAACACAATGTATCACGAACTTCAACGGGGCATGGTCACTGAATTCATTAAATTGCCCTGTATCAAAACAGTCAATCATCGAAAAAGTCTATCTCTTTCAATAGCAAGTAATCTATTGTACGCTTGACTGCCGATTATAATAGGTAAACGCTCCCGTGTTATAATCTCGACCTAAACGCCCATTTGCTAATCGCATACATGTTATTTTACACAAATCAAGCAATTTTTTTCCTCGTGTGTTACAAACTTTATCTGAAGAGGCCCGTAATAGAGGTTCATCCGGGAAATAATCATTAGTATCAATATCAGTGACATTTCTATCACACATAACAAAAATCTGGTTTATTACCTACACGACCGTTCCAGTCGCCAGCTAGTAAAACTGTACCCAATTGTTCAAAATGTAAAACGTCATTGGTGACAATATCAAAAAATCTTCATTAACAATTTCCGCTAAAGGTGAGTCGTCGCCCCACATATACACACCACACAGAAATACATCATTTTGTGTTTTGAAAAAATGTTTGTTCAATTTTAACCAAATTATTGTGTCAAAATGGTTTTTACAATAGTAACACCCTCTTTTATAGTATTTCTTAAGTATATAACAATGCCCCCACTGTTTCGCTTGGCCCTTCTGTGTTTATATTTTCTATAGTAATTGAAACATGTAAAATCTTTGAGATCTAAACTAGAGTTTGCATCAGTCCATGACTCGGATAATATAATAATATCATTTTCAATAATTTTGCTAATAAATTCGGAGTTACTCAGTTTACTCTCAGTAAGTCCGTTACAGTTCCAGACTAATATTTTCAGTCCATTCTCCACACACCCCTAGTCAAATTTCACTGGTTTACCATCAATAAACAAAGTATCATATGAGATCCAAGCTTCCTTTTTGTCGTCTTTGGCTTTTTTCAGTTTTGGTATCAAACGACGTCGTTTCGCAACAATTTCAGGCGGGAACTGCTCGTGAAGAAAGTATCCTGTACCTTCTAACTTCGGTCGCTGTTTGCGCACAATTTCCCGATCTTTAAAGTACGTGAATTTGCATACGATTTTCCGGTTATAGAATTTTTTAGGGTCCTCTTCTTGTGTGCCCATCCTGTGTGCTCGCTCGATTTTCATGGAATCAACTAGTTCTTTTGAAAGTTCAAGTTTGTCGATTAAGTGCGTGCGTAATTTACCTTCAGTAACTGTCGGATTCTCATCTTTGTCCTCTGTAATTCCACCGAAGATCAAATTGTTTCTCATAGACTGAGATCTCAAATAGGACATTTCGTCTCTCATTTTGGCATTTTCTTTTTAAGCTGTTCAATCTGGTCGTCTCTCCCGGTAAGTTCAAATTCAACATTGTCTACCCGCTCGTCAATTTTTGTGATTCTTTCGCTATTAGATTTTGTAGTATCGTGTACAGTAACCATAAATTTTCAGTTCTTTTTCAAAACTATCAACTTTTTCTCAAGTTTGTCTAGAGCTTGCAGTTTGTTATCCATATTTACAATTTTAGTTTCCATACTACAAATTCTTGTATCAATTTTCTTCAAGTAACTTATAATGTCAGCATTTGTAGGATTCGGATCGGCATTTGTACTTTCAGCTGCGGCTACGCCCAAGTGACTCTTAGCTTTATCAGCCATGATCTCACGAACCACGTTGTCCCTATCACTAATGGTACACGTAGTTAACTTCTGAGTAGAGGTTTGTAATTCTTCAAATACAGGTGGAGAGGCATGTAACAGATCGTCAAATAGAATTGAGCTAGTAGCATTTAGAATTTCACTTACTGTAGTACAATCACTTGAAAGTTCTCCTGTATCTCATAAGATACTGCCAACTTAATAAGATCTGTAGCATGGCTCGAACCCATGACCCTCGACCAGAGAGAGGTTTAAGTGATTATTGAGTTAACACCCATAACTACTGGTGAAATAATCGAGTTCATCAAACAAATGGTCATAATATATAAAATGGTGGTACTTATGAGTTTTTATAGCGACAAGCCTTCATTATAATTTAGAACTTGTCAAACCTGTGTTAATGGCCACTCGGCAGGTGGTCCCTGATCACACATTTGACTTTATAAGTTTGTTTCGTGCGTTCGTATTTCACCATTATTAAGGAAGTCGTTGGCGACTATAATCACGGTGTAACGAACATGTACATGTACCTTCCGGGCCATCATGACCTAACACATACGGATCTAATTCAAACATTTGTATCTATGTATAATTCAACGTTTTGACATTAAATCATTTTTCCTCGATATTATAAACCGGTTGTGCAGTTTTATTTCGTCCTAATTAATGTATCGTTTACATAACTTTGCTTATTTTCGTTGTGAAAAAGATCGATCTATATCATTCTGTATGTTATTTCAATATATGTAATGTATCAAATAAGATGAATGCGATCCTTTGATAAATTGGTATTCAACTTTGTGTATAAATTATATTGAATTGTTTTCCGTAAGTTTCTTTTGACGTGTTTCTATAGTGAGAAAATTTAGTCGATAATTAGGCTGTTGATTTTTTATCCACTAAAGTCTCTAAAATCGCACTAGTATTTTTCGCACAAAGTGAAGAGAAAAAAAGACTTTAAACACGCCCGAACATACATTATAAGGCTACATTTATAGAAGCGCCATTCTTTTCTGTACACCATTATGTAAATGCACTCAGCTCTTAAAGTATCGCATTCAAACAAAATAGGCTTCTAGATGTAAATTATTGGAATTAGAATTCAAAGAAAACAACAAATATAAACAGACGAGTGAAGAATGCCTTTCATAAATCCTTTTTTGTAGAAATCTTGCCATTTAAAATCAATTAAATGTTACATCTAACGTCAAACTGCCTTGCCGGGCATAAATTTTACTAAATTAACATTATTAATGACGATCCTGCACACATTTGCATAGACCAATCATTAAAATCCTGTTCGCTATTCTCTTTGTGAAGTAAATTTGTAATGAAAGTTAAGAAGTAAGAGGACATGTCTAATGTCTAAGCCCTTGATCGTATAAATTTAATGTTATTTATAAGGTTATATGATTTAGCCATGGGAATTTCTACTCTTTTGCATTGACATTTTAGAAAAGTATACGTCCTCCAAATGCAGATATGAAACGTTTTCCGTAAATTGCTAATTAATTAATTAATTAATTTGAACCGTGTCACGGGAAAACCAACATTACGGCATTGCGCACAGCATGGATCTGGATTAACCCGCGCACCAGACACACTGTTCACTTGCAGCATCTGCAACATTAGTAGGGTCTGAAAACAGATAGTAAGACTGCGCGGATACGCAGGCTGCTCTGGATCCGTACTGAACGCAAAACCATAATGTTGGTTTTCTCCTGACATGACTCCGTTTTATTTATTTTCTATGAGCATTAAGGAAATCATTCATTGATGTTTTAGAAGTTTTATGGCCCTAGGAAAGAAGTCTAAATATTTCACTATAGATTCGCTTATGAAACATAATAAATATAATATTAATATAATGATAAAACAGAAATGTAGCTAAAATTTAACAGAATTCAATATCACTTAAACATTTCTACAGTCAGGTACTCCTTTTTTATCTTAATTTCTACAAAAGAAACGACAAATGGTAAAATCTGACGAGGATTCTATGCATTGTTTGGCAGTTTTTATGAGCGAAAACTTGTTCATATATACAGCGTTTTATCTTCCTTACCATATAAACAAACATACATGTTTAGACGTTTTATGTTAACTTCATGTATTTACATCTTAATGTCATTTACTTATCAAATGTTTATCAATCTGATGTGATTTATCATCTACCAGCCACGTTGCGAACAGCCGATGGTCAAGTCAAAATGTCTGCCTCCTTAAAGTTTTCTACCGTTGCACTTGTCAAATCTTGTAGTTTAGATAAAAGAAATGAAAAGTCGGCGTTTGTATTTACAAACATTTCTTTGTCTATGTTTTTGTTGATTTAAGTTTGGCTATCAATATCAAGTGTTTTTTGTCTCCATAAAAAGGTTGAATTAAATATGTAAAAATACCTTAGCATGATAAGAACACACTTATATACTGACACAGTGAAAGCACTTATCCAGTTATCTCATATTTATTTTACTGACGCAAAACTATCTGTAGAGAAAAAATGTGAAACACAAAAACTAATATTTTTCGTTTTGTATGTTTCGCTGTTTTCTTTTACAGGCATTTCTCTAGGTATTACGGGATCTATATTATCGGTAAAGGGGTAACTTTGTGTCACACAGACGTTCTTTAAAAAGAGTCTAAGATAAATTCACCAGATAAAGGCTTAGATGAATAATATCTACAGTATATACAAAAAATGTATTTTCCGTTCATTATCCATATCATTGCAGCGAACGGCTTCTAAAATATTTGTTTTATACGAAACAATGTATTTCACATAACGATTGAATACACTGTGCAAACTTCATTTAGCATACATGGCACCTCCAAAAATTTCGTTCTTCCAGCGCCCTGTCAAAATTATTTTGATAGAAACTGTATAATTCTATTTTCTGACAAAAAAGATTGCATTTGTTACGTTCTGCCCCTCCGTTTAGAATTATGGACTATCAAAACTGATTGAAGTCAAAGCAGCGATTGATGTATTGTTAGTACGCAGTCTTACGTTGAATAAAGCAGCTTTCGTTCTGCTTCCATGTCTATCAGACTGAACTTGCCTTGTACGGAACACAGAAGGAAAATATTTACAAATTGTAGTTATCTTATACACTTCATCTCAGCATTTTTCATTCTTGTCAATTTAACCTTTTGATCGCCTTATTTTCTTTTTAGATTAACAAACCTTTAATAGAGAAGAGGCGACGGGCTAGGATCAATGACTGTTTGGTCCAGCTGAAAACCATTGTTTTGGAAGCGAACGAGTCGAAGGTATGCACTCTCTAACAGTTTAGTAATATGCTCTCATATAATTTACCTATGAGCGTCTTTTTTCTTTTTCTTATACACATGCGTTTAGTATTTGACATTTGAGCATCTTAATTTCCAACGGGTATTCCAACAAAATAGGAATCGAATGAGTCGAAGTCATTTCGGTAACTTAAAAATCCAAAAGCATCGTATTTGTTTACGACTTTCCTTAAAGAAATTCTAGTTTTGTTATACGTTTCAGTCTAATAAATAAACAGAATGACGCTTCCATTATGCACAGTGTAAACAGTTGTTTATCATTATAATGTATTTTAGCCTTAATTAAGTTGCACGTGAGATAGTCTATGTGTCTTTCCGATCCGAGACCAAACTTGTCTGCTTTGGAATGGTCACTATAACGTCTCATGTATAAGTGTCCGCTGCTTTGCCATCGCTTGTTTCCTTTTTTTATGTTCTCGTAATAAAACTTATAAACTGTCTTTTATTTTCAATAAAAGTGATTAAGGAACTGTGTGATTTTCTTTTATTGAGTTTCCAAATTCGTTTTTATCTGCAATTAAGAGAGCGATGAGTTTCTGCATTGCCGGCACAGGACCGGCCCACGCAATACGGATAGGTTTTATTGTCGTTAAATGCGAACTGAATAGTTTAAACATTAATGTGTAAGAAACCATTAAAAATTGCATTTTATTATAGTTAGATATAAATGTGCAGATAAAAGGTGGAAAACTCGTAATTTTGGTTTTAAGGATACTTTTCTCACGTTGTTCACCAATACAAAACATTTTTTTTGTCAAATATGTATTTTTTATTAAAATGCGTGATAAAATGATATCAAAATGATAATGGGTTTGAATAATGCCTTATGCAATTGCTTATATCGCCTTTGATGTGTATTGATAAAGAAGCATATAAATCAAAATGTAAGATTAATACACATCACATGCATGTAAATACTATACCCCATAAAGATTTTATGTACATATCTAGAAAAATAGCTTTTACAATAAAAAAAACATTAACTGCGAAATATTTGCTAGATGATTTATATAATACTGTTACAAAGGACAATCTGAAATAACACTCTTATTCATACAGTCCCATAAAACCTATCCTCATTTAATACAAAATGCAGCAACAGTGTATTGTCACCATGTACGCCATTTCCCGAAAGTATAATAAAGATCTTTTTAAGAATAAATGGAATGTTCAACACTTGCACAATTATAACATATAGTTATAGGAAATAATGAAAAATGCAAAACAACAATACCTTAGGAAGAATTTGTAAGTGACGCGATGACGGTCGCAATCTTTATTGTGTATTTTTTTTAACACAAGTTATGCTTAGTCTAGTAGTACTAATTTATCGATACTCCATTGAGAAACACAAGCCCATACAATTTAGATTAAGTGCTCTCGAGAATCACCACGGATGGAATCAACCTCGAAGAAAGATAGAGAGACAGACAGACAGACATACAGACAAAGAGAGACAGAGGACGGGGGGTGAGGGGAGAGGATAAATGCAGCATCGTTTGTGTCTTGCGTAAGCACACTATCGAAATGGCTCTGGTTAGGATCGAACCTGTACCCTGTGACCCTGAAGGGACCATGCTACCACTGATGCTCCTCAAAGTTTTTCTTGTACGCAAGCTCTAACGTGTTTTGCAATAGTTGTAGGCTTTTGAGTACACATATATCTGTTACGTCACTGTAACATTATTCTAAATTAATTGTATTTAGACAAAATTTAGTATGACGAAGAGTAGAATAAATCACGAACATAAATGTATTTTAGCTTTAGACGAAAGTGAGTGTGTGAGTGATTCAGCGACCGTCCGACCGAACGAGTGACTTGGTAAATTAATCATGAAATAAGCCAAAAATAATTTAACCAATAAATCAGCTGATTGTAAATATAATATACAATAATGTATATAAAACGTTTGTCAACAGAACGTGCAATAGCGACTTGTGCATCTGCGAGACCACATGCAATCAAACAGATGTCATAGATAGCGCTGTACTTTGGTCTTATATTATTTTCTGCTCGCGATGACTTTTGAACAATTTCTTGAGACTAAAGGGTTAAAAATTAAATCCATTTTAAACCTAGGTTTGTCCCTGTTTAGAAATAAAAGTTTTAACTAAAGGTTATCTCACAAGTAGGCTAACGAGAAAATTTCACAAACAGTCACACCTGCTTTGAACAACCACGTCAAGGGATGAATACAAAATGGCCACATAAATAAGGTGATTGCTAAATAAATGTATATCTAATATAAAAATGGCCATTCGGGATACCTCAATACTGACTGTTTTGGCCAGGTTTCTACTTAGTAAAGGTGTCCACTTATAAAGTTTCAACTGTAACTTTTCGCTCGTCTACTACGATTATTGCTCGCAAAAGTAGAGAAGTTTTATCGTACTTCCTTCGTACATTTTGAAGCAAAGATTCATTTGTAACTGATGCGTTTCGTAATTATGAACACAGGTGTTTCAAAAGTAGAATATGATATAGTGTATTAAATGTGATAAATAAAATAGTATCTAGATCATCAGATTATAAATCTAGATTATGATAGTTGTATTGATATGTGTCAGACTTAAGTAGTGATAATCGTCAATTTAACGAGCACGAAATGATGCGATAATTTGTAAAAAGTAAAAATATTTCTTTATTTGTACAATAAAGTGTGTATAAATTTGGTGTAATTTTCTAAATAAATCAAAATAAATACATGCCTCAAAGAGGTATACATAGATATATATTGACAGGTAAAATATTGTATAGGTAACTAATGTATTGAAGTTATTTCGTAATGGCTGGTGACACGATATTTATTTTATTTATTTTAGTTATAAAGAAAATGGAAGAGCTAAGAAGTAAAAATAAAACGAAATAAATCTTTCTAGTGAAAATTCACAGTCATGACATTTTCAAGATAATACAGCTGAACATTTGTAAAGAAAGAACAAAAGTATAAGCGAATTCGTAGGACAAGTCTACGCCAAGCATGGTACTAGGTACGGTATACGGTACGGCATATACGGAGTGCATCAGTCTTCCCTGAAAATACATGCGCTGGGGGTCTCTTTGACATGTGTTTAATTGACACATGCCTAGAATATTAACAGAATGCTTACTATAAGTATCAAGCCCCATCCCCTGCATCCCCCGTCTTCATATATACACAATTTCTAAACAAACTTCCCCCCAATTTATATGTACAATATTGTCGTTTACGGTAAACAAAATCTGATTGTTACAAGACTTAGTCATTTATACATGTTGTATGATCTATCGATTTTTAATTTAATTGACGGAATCAGTAAATAGCTTAATAAATTACGTTGCCATTAAAATGTTCAAGTCAAACAAAAGCGAGAAATAAAAATTTTTGAACTTAGATTTGGCAATCGATCAAAAATCTTGGGGTAAAAGAAAGCCGCATTTTTAATGCTTATTTGACACCTGGGTGGTTATAAGATACATATAAGGTCTTTGTTCGAGTACATATGTAAATATTGGAGATAACATTTTTACATTTTGATAGAGGATATCTCAAGTTGAACAGACGACAGTGTCGCACGAGACAAGCAACAGCACGCGCCGGGATCATTTAAGATAGGCGGTGAATCAGTTATTGAAATAAATTCAATTTTCGTCTGATTTCAAGTTTCACATCCTTTTGAAATTATGTTATTGACTAACAAATGCTGTGTTAAAGGCCATTTCGAATAATCCCTCTGTTAAAGCCGTTTTATCCAAGTGACTTCAAATTCAGACAGGTAGATAGATATCCTTTATGTCTTCTAGTGAAAGAGCATATTAAATACTTTATATGAATCTACATGCATGTTGTCTATAAAAAAAAAAGAATATCGCAAACGAGTGTTAAGATTCAGATACACCGTAGAAATATACCTGTTATTACAGAACAATGAACGGGCTTTGTGCACAGGTGGTATGTGTGCTCATGTGGTCTTTATTTATAGATATACATTTTTGTATCATAAACGTTGTATATTGCAAGTGCAGTGCAATATTAGAAATCTCATTAACCGTCCTTTATTGGCAGATTGATCATTCTTTTGGATTGGTCTTTATTACAGGTTTGTACATACAAAAGAAAAAGAAATAAACTAACGAAACGTATGGCTGGGGAAAAAGAAACTGATCTTATATCTAACGATATATATGCGCCCTTGAATGATCTATTCGGAATATCTCGCACAAAATAGATTTTAGCAGTATCTTTTATGTTGTCCAAACGTTCCAATATTGAACGGATATCTATTTTGGACAAGTTTTTGCTTGTAACGACCTTAGTTTTATTATCAATCACCCCTGCCAAATACCTTCGGCGCAGCGACTCGCCTTTTTCAATACATCGTAAATCTTGAATGCATAAAACGTGATTTTAAAAAGCAATTAATTTGTTAAAATCGAACTGTAATCATCTTCTACATCAATCTATAAAAGAGCGTTATTTTTGGTTCACTTAAATGACACGACTGAAGTAAAACCTTACATTTCATCTCTAGGCACACCCTTTCATACCTGTTCGAAATTATCATATTTTTCCCTTTTAAAAACGGCCGTGTAATAGCAATTTTCGCCTTTTGTAAAGAGTTTACATTAAAGATACGCATTAACATCTTTGATCCGGGTAAATAAGATGTATTAAAATGTTTTACTTTACGGGCAATTTGTAAGGTTTTTAATTTCATTTTATATGTAGAGAACGGTATAACAGAAGTAACACTGTTTCGCAGTTCATTATCTACGGGTGCTATATTGACAGTTAAACACCCACTTTCGACGTTGTAATTACTCATCAACAAAGATATCATACCGGCGAAATAGTCCGTTAATATAGTGCAATCTTATTTTTGCAAGGATACTGCAAATAAAATAGACGAAAACGTCAGGGCTTTCTGTCAGCGCTTTATTAGAGAAATGGTTGAAGTTTGTCCCAGATTGTTTAAACATTTTAACACTTATAATTAATGTGTACATATGCGTTATAACTTGAATGTGAAAACATTCGATTTTTGAAAAGAGCATTCATATTTTCCGAGATTTTCTCCTAAAATGTGGTACCTGTTTGGACAATATTGCACACGCCGATTCCTTGATATATGCTGAAACAATATCTATTAGCCGTACCTATACATACAACTGAACCATAAATGGCTATAACCTCCTTTATATCATTCTTGTTTATTTTAACCTGCTGTCAACCCCGTAAACTGCTGTGTCAACCCCGTAAACTGCTGTCAACCCTGTAAACTGCTGTCAACCCCGTAGATTGCTGTCAACCCGTAAACTGCTGTCAACCCCGTAAACTGCTGTCAATCCCGTAGATTGCTGTCAACCCCGTAAACTGCTGTCAACCCCGTAAACTGCTGTCAACCCCGTAAATTGCTTTCAACCCCGTAAACTGCTGTCAACCCTGGATGTTGTACACTGTGTTATTATAGACATTGAAACTGATAAAGTGTCATGATCACTTTGAATTTACTGGTATATTTACTGAGAATAATGATAGAACTGTGCTCTACAATGTTGCCGTTGCCTTTCTCACGTATCACAAAAGGTGATTTATATGTGTTTCTAATATCATTGAAATAAATACTGCGTTATACATATTTATGACATGAGTGGGGGTGGGGGCAAACATTTGATTTAAAAACCAGTGCTAGGGAGGTTTTGTTCAAAAAGTGGTCAAATTCCACGATAAGACAACTTTCTTTGTAATTATTGTGTTATTGATAAGTGCTACCAAATTTGAACATTGTCCTCTAAGCAATCTTTGGAGATACCGTAAAACGTTTCCAAATGATGAAAACATATATAAGTGTATTATAGTGGCTTGTTTTACCTACTTATGATACATATAGGAGCGGATCAGTGGCCCAGTGGGTGACCTAACACTGAGGTCCGATGTATCGGTGCTGAACATCAGACATGTTAAAGAATCAGACACTATCTCTAGTACGGGACGCGTTCTGTATCTTGAACTTTCCCCTAAATTAGCTAAATTCATCTTGGGGCGTTGGTCATGTGGATTATCCGGTACCAGCGATAAAACTCTAAAACACATACATACCACATACGCACGCACGCACGCACACACGCACGCACGCACACATGTATTGTATACTATCTCTATATATACATCAACGAGTCAGACCGATTTGCGTGAAAAATAGATATAAAAATAAAAAAACGAATCAGTCCCGATCATTGTTAGCACTATTACATATTTTACCCCTAATGACTGTTTAATCATTTTGTGATTTAAAAAAACAAACATTTTCATTAAATATTTACAACAGACATACAATGTAGATAGAACA
Source organism: Saxidomus purpurata (assembly GCA_022818135.1). Lineage (NCBI taxonomy): Eukaryota > Metazoa > Mollusca > Bivalvia > Venerida > Veneridae > Saxidomus > Saxidomus purpurata. The sequence continues at coordinate 38,181,017 of JAFMSR010000004.1, read as the reverse complement.
TATAATTTACATATAGCATATCTTTCTTTCAGTCTCCACGACCTTCGAAGCTCGAGAAAGCTGATATCCTCGAGATGACCGTTGAGTTTGTGAAAAACAAACTGAGCATAGGGCATGGTAGGTAACATAAGACATAATAATCACACCAATATACCTTAAAACTACACCCTTAAAACAATTAAAATGCTGCTTAAACAATCGTGATCCACCCAAATTCATAACATTCATTCAGCCTTTCCTAGCCCATGATTTAAATTACCAAGGTAGTTTTGAGCGACTTTGCACTGTACATAAACTGATATTATGACTGAGTTTCAACTGACATTTATTCCTCCTTTCAGATGGTAAGACAGGGAAGAGATCATCTAACGACGACAACTTGGACTATGTAGCAGGATATTCAAAGTGTCTATCAGAAATATCAAAGTTTCTCGAGCAGACGAAACCAGAACATTACACCCTGCAACAAGACATTGTTGATCACGTGTCCGAGAAGCTCAGATCTCATCTGACAAACGATGGAAATTTAGGACATACATCAAACAAGTTACCAATTCCCCCTTTGTGCAAAAATTCCCAGGAACAAAAGTGCGTAACAGACGAAGCTATAGATTTGAGAGTTAGCAGCTGTGATTCAACAGAACAAGAAAAGGTGATGTCGGGTGTGACTGAAATTTCTAAACAAATAACCAATCAAAAACTTGCAACAGATCAGTTTGGTAATCAGTCCACGCCCATGGGTTTGCTCTGTGGTGGCCAAGTTATGCTATTGGTTCAATTACCACAGTCAGTGGCGTCACCGCACGTGCAGATTCAAAATATCCAATCTATCAACCAATCACAAAACAATATGTCGATGATTGGCATTCAGCCACTGTCTTTTACGTCAAAACCTCAAATGAACCCAATTGTAAGCGGAACTGATCTAAATATTTATCAAACAAACTCAGTAGGGCTGCCACAGCTACCAGTTTCAAACAACCCATTTCAACAAACACAAATGGGACATATTACACATCCACAGATTCAAAATAATTCCAGTTTTGAACATAGAAACCATTGGAGACCATGGTAACACTATGGATAAACCTAACTGTGATCATAACTTGTAAAAGAAAATATTTTTATACAAAGTGAACGCCGGCAAAATGTGATTAAATAGCAGTATATATTTTCGTTATGTTATATTAATATATGTATATAATATATTTAGTGTAAAATTTTGATTACATACTATTTTAAAAGAGCTAATTATATGAAGTTATTTTTTGCCCCGAAGGGTGGCATTCTCGCACCGTCCGTCTGTCTGTCAGTCCTGTCCTTGTGCTTCACTTACAAATGCGTGTCTAACGTCATGCATAGAAGGATTTTAAAAAACTTGGCACACTGTCTAGCACATCAAGACGACGTGTCGCGTAGCAAGACCCAAGTCCCTACCTCAAAGGTCAAGGTCACACTGGAGTATGAAGGTTATGGAATCCTCTATATATGCACACATTCTGTCCGGACGTAACTTTGTCGCATTGAAGGATTTTAAAATAACTTTGCACAAATGTCTAGCACATCAAGACGACGTGTCGCTGCAAGACCCACGTCCCTGGCTCAAACGTCAAGGTCATACTTAGAGTTTGAAGGTAATGGATTCCTCGATATATGCATATAGCACACATTCCTCCGGACTGTAACTTTGTCAGCATTGTTGATTTTAAAATAACTAAGCACTAATGTCTAGCACATCAAGACGAAGGTCGGTGCAAGACCCACGTCCCTAGCTCAAAGGTCAAGGTCATACTAAGAGTTTGAAGGTAATGGATTCCTCTATATATGCATAATGCACACATTCCGTCCGGACGTAACTTTGTCAGCATGTTGGATTTTAAAAAATTTGGCACAAATGTCTAGCACATCAAGACGACGTGTCGCGTGCAAGACCCACATCCCTACCAAAAGGTCAAGGTCACACTTGGAGTTTATAGGTATGGAATCCTGTAATATGCACACATTTGTGTCCGACTATAACTTTATCATGCTTTGAAGGATTTTAAAATAACTTGGCACAAATGTCTAGCACATCAAGCGGATGTGTGCGTGCAAGACCCAAGTCCCTACCTCAAAGGTCAAGGTCACACTTAGTGTTTAAAGTAATGGAATACTGTATGCATGGTTACTCTGTCATGCATGAAAGGATTTTAAAATTACATAGCACATTTATTGAGCACATGGAGAGGACACAGACTGTGAGGCACCTCTTTCGGGGGCATTCGTCACTTGTGAGGGACAGCTCTTGCTCTGTTCATTTTCATTCAGTCATTTTGTTTGCTTGTATAGTGGGCTTTTCATAATCGCTTTGACATTGTGGTGTCAGTAACAGTGGAGTTGTGAAAAATTCCCTGGTTTTGCGCGCTTGTATAAGTGAACTTCAGTCTCTGAGCTTTGCGTTGAAGTGCGAAGCCTGCTGGACATTTTCCCCTGCCGACATGATACCATACTGCAGAGTTGTCGTTCTTTTCCCTTATATACACGCCTCTTCAGCCGCTAAATGCATAGAATCTTGGCGGAACGTCATAATTTTGGTGACTTAGCGAGAGCACATATGTATATCATAAAGATAGTTATCGGAATTTGCAATGAAATGTGTGTATTGTATTTAAAAATACATTTCAGTTTATACATGACAGTTTTTGCTTATGCGGGATTATTTCGCGGTTCAAACTCGGAACTATTTTCAAGTGTGTGCATAGCGTAGTTTGAGGCTTTGAAAATTGTATTGTTCCACGTATACCAAACATGCATGGTTACCCGACGCATACCAGTATCTATTTCCGTCAGACGGACCATTTGTATCATTGACCAACCACGTGAGACTATCATACTTCGGAACGTTTCTAGGTTTGGGAATATCAACGGCAATGTTTCAGCAACTGAGCATCCGACCATGAACCTTTGTTTCGAAGTATCTGCATCAGAAAGTGTAAAAAGAATTCAATTCATTTTATTCACTCAGTATGCACATATGTACAAGGCGAGTAATCCCTCATTCTACCTAGACCTATAGACATGTATCATTGACCTATGTACTTGTACCATTGACCAATGGACTTGTATCATTGGCTATAGACATACGCAATTGGCCTTTGGACAAGTAACATTGACCTTTAGACTAAATATCATTGACCAATAGAGTTGTGTCATTGTCTAATGGACTTGTATCATTGGCTATAGACATATGCAGTTGGCCTTTAGACAAGTAACATTGACCTTTAGACTTAGTATCATTGACCAATGGACTTGTATCATTGACTAATGGACTTGTATCATTGGCTATAGACATATGCAGTTGGCCTTTAGAAAAGTAACATTGACCTTTAGACTTAGTATCATTGACAAATGGACTTGTAACATTGTAATACAGACTAAACACGGTGGCGAATCACATGATCAAAATAATATCTACAGTATATTCTTTTTTGACAGACTTCTCATCACTTCTGATGAATCTAGACTGTAAGGTATAGGGTAATATTAATCTTATCAATAACTTGGTAAGTGGTCAGTGGTCAGCTTCACACAGCATGACAGCAATAAATCACCCATTTGGAATTCTCCTAAGATGTTTATCAGTAAACATGTGCACAAAAATTTGACAAGCTCTTTCATACTTGTGCAGTTTACTTAATACATGTTACATCTCAAATGAATTTTCATTGACGATAAGTAAATTTTGATACATGTTGAAATATTAAAGTCTGCTCATTATGCTTGTACTATTATATCAAATTTATACATGTCAACAAAGTACATCTGAAAAAATTAGAAAAAATGAAAGCCGTTTAGCTGTAAATTAAAAATATAGCCTATCATTGACCACATCAAACTTGTATATAACTGCACATGTCTCAATACTTGTCATCTCATTGTGTGAACACTTCAAAAATAAATTAATATGTCATTTCTCAAAGTGTTGAGCACAATCGGAAGGTGACTATGTATTGAGACCTGTGTAGTTCAATATACATTTAATGCAAATAATAGGCTACATTTACCTTTACAGCTAGACGGTTTTCATAATTTTTTAACATTTTTCTGAGATCTACTTTTGTTCAGAGATTATTTTAATCACGTGAATCCCCATCCTGCTTAAGAATATTTTGCTTTGTTATATATGACTGTTTATCATGGAAATGTTGATGTCGGTTTTTGGTCCGAAAGTTAACTCACGACAACGAATAGAAATTACTGCTTGTGATTCTTCATCTCAAATCTTTATCATCAGGAAATTTGACATTTGTATAAAAATCAGAATTCTAAAATCGCTTTAATAGAAATTAGACCCTGAAACTTGTAAAATATTGTTTGTGAAGTAAAGTGTCCATTTTGTGCAAAACTAACAGAGCAAAATGTCTTTTTAAGAAATCTAAACTGTATAAACCCTCGTTATGCAAGGTTACTACAGATGGTACTACATTGTATTAAGTTTTAAAAGGGATGGACTCAATGTAAATTTTCTGTCTTTGAAGTGTAGGTTGGTCATAATCGGCACTGATGGTAAACGTAAAATCACCTTGATGTGAGTTAGGAATACTGAACGGTGTGAAAATGACCATTTTATTGTTCGGCTGTAATATGATAGAGGCAGAGATCGTGACCAAGTCTTAATGTGAAGATATATCATTGTATAAAATAAATGAGCACAAGAGGAGATTGTATGTCCTCTCTTATTTCATTGTTGGTAAACATGAATATACAAGTTGATCTGCCCATTGTAAATAGCTGGACAAAAAGAGACGTGCTTTCAACCACACACATAGAAAAATTGTAATTGGCCACTCCGCTTGAATTAAACAGCGAATTTAGTAGATAATTTTACGCGTTGATTGATCACATTGCTGCTCAATCTATCGGTAAAAAGCCATTAGAATGCATCTTCTTTTGTGGTAGCGGCCCAGATGGTCAGCGCATTAAAATCAGTCTATTCGCATTAATACGTTTAACTGTACAAAAAATGCAGTGTATTTTTATTTAGGGCGCATTTGAAGAGAAAAGATTAAAGCCATACAAAACATGCAGCACATTCACGGTTGTTTATCTCTTCAGGAAATGAAAAGGAATAGATGTACAGTTTTTATTTTCGTGAAATTAAACTTTAACAAGTACTTTGTCACTAAAGTACAAAGACACTGACTGTTCTTTGATTGTTTACAGAAAAAAAATCTCGAATAGCCCAAATATAGGCTTAAAACGACTGAACGTTTGTTTTTAAGGTTTTGTGGACCCGATTTCTTCCCCAAGAGTCCAGGGTAAGGATATTTTCAGAGAGAAGAGTAATGCCACCAAAACTACCATTCCAATTAGATCATGTATACACATGTAGCGTACAAACACATTTCTCAGACCGTCCTCTCACAGAATAATGGGAATAACAAAGCACAGTTAAGTCATTCACCCTGGGATCGAAGCAGGTTTGTAGCACGCAAATACACATGCATATATGAATAAAGGACAACGAGACAGGAACAACCAAGAAATTGCACCTAATGGACTGAACTCGGGATTCGACCTTGGAAGGACCCATTATCCTAAGCAATATGGTACCTGGGGTTTAAAACCTGTATCATGCAAACCCGGGTCTTCCCCAGAACAAATAACTAAATCAGACGCCAGTTCCACCGAGGTATGTGTTCTCAGCATTAACATTTCATTGATTCGATATAAGAATCAAAATGAGCCGTCGTACTCAACGATAATTACGTACTAATGTACTGAATATTTCCAAAATGACACCAAGAGCTTGATTTTTAACGTTAACCCTGCTGGTTGCTCTTCGACCAGTGCAGATCATGATCAGAATGTTCGTTCGTGCAGTCTGACCTTGATCCCCACAGTCCGCTAATCAGTCAGTACATTTTCACTGAACACCCCTTCGAACAATCAATGGCCAAATTGAAAGATAGACAAGTGTATTTTTAAAATGTAGCGGGCAATGAAGAGATACTGCATCATTGTCTCTGGAAATTAAACAAGATCTAAGCCTTTCTTACACATAAAATGCTGGAAATGAGTTATGTACAGTTTATCAATCATTCAAACCCCCACCTGGACAAATATTTTAACTGAAAAACTGAAAACACCTGTGCTTATGAATAAATTTTTCACGTTTAAAACTCGACACTTGGTCACTTTCATACATAGTCACACCATAATGTGAATTTTACAGGGCTATAAACGTTACATTTTCACGGTTATAAAATCCATCCTTAAAATTTATATGATTAATTTAGTTTTCTTCTGTCTATCTTGAGCATTCAGGCCATAGGTGCCGTTTTGTGAAGAAAATACATAAACAATATGTTTTTATTTTTATTGGAGAATTCTTATAGTTGACCTTCTAAAGTACATAAGTACTTATGCAGTAAAGACGTAACATTAGATCCAGTTAAGGTGAAATGCGCCTCAAACTCATTTCTTGAATTTTCTTCTCACATTTGAATGAGAAAATTCGAACAAAATATTTGAGGCCCATTTCACCTTAATCACATACATGTAATTACAACGCTGCAATACTTTCCAGACATTATACCGAAATAAACAACGCTGCAATACTTTCCAGACATTATACCGAAATAAACAACGCTGTAATACTTTCCAGACATTATACCGAAATAAACAACGCTGCTATACTTTCCAGACATTATACTGTACTTTCCAGACATTATACCGAAATAAACAACGCTGCAATACTTTCCAGACATTATACCGAAATAAACAACGCTGCAACACTTTCCAGACAGTATACCGAAATAAACAAACAAGCTACAAGCTGATAAGCATCTGAATGGCTGAATCTTGGGATACCACCTTGGAACGGCCAGTTTCAATATTGAATATTTACAAAGATGAATGCAAACATGATAAAACTACCGATTTTTGCTTAGTTTACGAGCTGTTTAAATATATTGTGAAGGGACATTGGCGTTGTTTGGACAGTTTCCTGGTATACTATAGAACTTGAAAATCTCCACACTGCTACGCTAGCATTGAAAATGATTACTAAATGGGCACTTTGAAATCTAAACGTGGAGGAATAGAGTCATTTGCATAATCTGGAACGCGCAGCGTGCAGCAAAATGAAGCTCTACATCTTAAGATAATTGAACATAGAAAACGTAGACTGTTTGGAAATAGTTGAATATTGTGGTTGTGTTTTATTTCAGATATAATAATAATCAGTGCAAGAAATGACACTTTGCTACGTATCATTTGGGAATAGCAATAGTATAGAGTTATTAACTTTTGTGTGAGTCGTAACGCCGGCAACATTTATGTTATGTCATCATTAAAGAAAACTTGCTAGTTTATGTCGGGATGTTATTAAAAATACTCAAATATTGCATAAATGACATAATCTAAAGGACCATTCTGAATAAATTGAATGATGATAAGGTTTTATTGTTATAAAATTGTCAGAATGCGACAAACCATCTTCGTTTCAAAGTGGGTTTTATTAACAATAACCGCTGTTCATTCAGAAATTGTTAATGTTTCATTTGTTTTGTGATTGCCTATTGGTACAACAATGTAGTTAGTTTTTGGCAAAATGTGAAAAAAGTGGGTGCAAAGAAAGTTTGAATCAATAGATACAGATTGGGCTAGTACAGATGTGTTATTCGGAAATATTCTGTTTTCAGGTGTGCTAAATAAGATTCTTTTAACATGCAAATCCTATATTTATACATGTAAAATGAGACTTTAGGAGCCCGAAGTATAGATGGCCTGAAAAAGTTTGTTGCATATTTATTTAAAACTGGAAAATACAACGCTGTTCAGACAATGACTTTGCAGAAGTTTTAAAAACAATGGAGATAGTTTTTCATTTTACTAGACTAGACATCATTATTTCATCCATTATAATATACCATCTACATGTATTTATTTACATTTAGAGCAAGTTATAACGGATAGACCCCTTCCTCCTTACATGCCCTTTTTCTGATTTCCACGCACTGAACTGCTTTTGCCTTTTTGTTTTTCCCCCTTTCCTTTCTTTATATTCTGGAGTTTTTAGTAAGGGCGTTTGCTTTAAATATAAAAGTTAAAAGGGAAACAACAAAGTGATTCATAAAGAATATTATAAGAAGATTTAGCTCCCTTCATTGTTTTTGCTAGGAATTTGTGTTCATTTTTTCGAAACTGAATTGCTGTAATATTTCTGATGTAGTTTCTCCTGAAATAAAATATAAATTACAAAAAAAGATGAATGCATACTACGAATGTATGAGATAAGTAACTCTGTGACGGGACAAGTTTTGCCCAATGTTTATTGTTAGAGAATTCTAGTCGAATTATCTAAGCTTGAGACCGAGATTTTTTAATGTCGATTTTTGTATTTCGCTTCCATAAGTCTGTAACAAATTAGTGACTCCCGATGCGAAACGGAGTTTGACTATAGGGATGTGGTTTGAACAATTTTGGTTGAAGGCAACTAGACCATACTACACACTAGATATTAGGACCAGATGGTGAGCGGTCACAATTGCTCACTCTGGCACTATGTGCCAAGCGGGCTTATAAAAACGAACATGGTCTTTCGCTTATGGGCTCGCGCCGTTATACTAGTAGCTGCCGAGGAAAAATAACAGGGCAATATCAATCAATCAATTTAAAACATGTATCACTATCCGGAATAGAGTCAATAACTTTATTATGGGTGATACATATAATACAATACAATGTACAACGTAGCTGAGATTTTCAGAACCGTGTGTTAGATTCACGAGAGTTGGTGAAGTATATCTAATCTAACGTAATAACGTTGTGTATTTTCTTCATATGATTGTTCTTGCTTCCCATTTGAGTAAATCTTGCATCACAGTAGTCGCATATGTACGGTTTATCTTTTGTGTGTATAACCATGTGTCTATTCAGGTAACTCTGGAACAGGAAGTCCTTGTCACATATATTGCACGTATATCGAGGTTGTAGGATGAGAGGTGAGCCGTCCACAAAATCACAACTTTTAGATGTCGTCTGCTGAGTATACGCCAAGAAGGTCCCTCCTGAAATTGTACAAATCGTATGTTACGTTTTTCTGCAATAACTTTGAGTCAAGACAATGCCACACCATATGGCATGACGCACAGGTCACCACGATTCTGCATTGCACTGGGCGGGAAATATTTGGGTAAATGTACATGTACAATGAAAGCACGATGCGAAAAACGAAAAGTGTGAGAGCAAAAATAGGCTTTGTGACTCGATATGAGAATTTCTGAAACATTTATCCTGACACATTTTAAAATTATGCGGCGCACCGATAATTTTGCTGGAAATAGGGAGAAAATCGTCGGCGATTATCCATGAATATGGCCGACACTTGCATTCATAGATATTGAAAGTTTATTGTCGGGCAATAATTGGTAAAACCTGTTGAAACAATTCATTTATTCTGCTTCCTTACAGTTACTCATAAAGCTCACTTTAAATTTAATGCTTCTTTTTCAAACTGTTCCATCGAAATACAAAAGTTTATCGAAACTATTTACAACGTACAATGGATGGCGAGTGGTCAAAACAGTTCACCAAAGCACTTTGTGCCATGTGAGCTAAAACGTATATGAATAATAAGTGACCCCAAGTGTAGGGCCAGTTCTGACCCAAAGGACATAATTTGTAAAATCTGAATAGACGATTTTACAAAAGGGCCCTATATCCTTTGAACACCTGTAACGTAATAAACCGTATACGCGGGTTAAGACAGGTTTGGCCTTCCATAGAAGTGACAGCGACCGTGTCTGTATGAATTTAAAGGCTATGCCGACAGCTCCTGAATGTTGAAAACTCAGATGTCCGAGGCAAATGCTGACACTTTAAGACGACCTTGAAAATGACCTTGGACACAATTTTACCAGCTTTGAAAATTTTCATTTTACCAACGTTCGCGTACAGGCCCCTGTGGGATAGTGTTTTGAGCGCGTGCAAATATTTTTTCACAGACATAAAGCAGACATGTCGTACTCAAACATGCGCAGGTTAGCAGACAGGGTGACCCGTGCGCATGACCTCTGTAGGTGGGCCAATGGAAATTTTACTTTCATGTTACAGCTCAATCTATTTGCTGACGTATACAACACGCGCAGTAAACCGAAAGTAGCCATAACGTGATGTACAGTGTTTACAAAAACGCATGCATGTCTGTCGAGTGTGTAAAAAAATATGCCGGTGTGCAAAGGATATCGCTAACCTGAGTACCAGTGCACTTAACCGAGTACCGAGTCCTTAGTTGCTAAGGAAGTCAGTGGTTGCAAGGGGAAGTCAGTGGTTGCAAGGAAGATACCGGTTGCTAATGAAGTCAGTGGTAGCTTTAGGAACTCATTCAAAGCTAAGTTTCTCCTATAACTCTTTATAAAGACGAGGGACCCTCCACACCACCACCACATTTTTGAACCCGTGGCATGATTTGAACAAATGTTACATACTAAATATCTAAGCTCTAGGCTTTCTGGTTTTGGAGATTTTAAATAGTTTCTCCTATACCAAGTGAACTCCTGGGGAAAGGGTCAATTTTGACACTGGGGTCACGATTTAAACAAACTTTGAAGAGGACCACAAGACACTGTTATAAACAAAATATTCGAGTTCCAGACCTTGTGTAGACTTTGTGGTTTCGGAGAAGATTTTTAAAGGTTTTTGAAATCTTAGCTCTAGGCCTTGTGGTTTTGGAGTTTTTCTTTAAGAAACCCATGTAAAATAAATTGACCCCTCGGCGGTGTCAATTTTGAAGCAGGGGTCATGATTTGAACAATTTTAGAAGTTACATACCAAATATATAAGTTTTAGACCTTGCAAAGGGTTTTAAAAGGATTTTCTTTTTGCTGCCATAGCAACCAGAGTTCTGCATGGAATGGAGTTCTTTGAACAATTTTTGTAGAGCTTCATCCAAGGAACACATCTGCCCAGTACTGGCCCAGTGGTTTCAGAGGAGATGTCTTTTTGACCAATTTTGACCCCACTATTATGATTTGAACACACTTCGTAGAGGACCACCAACAGTGCTGTATATCAAACATCTTAGCTCTGAGCCTTCTGGTTTGGAGATGATTTTCAAAGACTTTTTTCTATTTTTAGCTCTAACAGTGACGTTTTTCAGTCAAGAAAATTATGCCTCTTGTCAAGTTTGGTGATATTGCATGAACACATATAAAGTACAACGCATTGTCCATCTAAAGCAGTTTTATTTTGGTTCTAGCTCAAAGATGCATATATGAGATTACCAATGATGACTGAAATAAATGCTACAATTTGTAACTATGGCAACTAAAGTATTCATGATTATTCTAAAAACATGAAAAATGCTTAAAAAATATATACAAAAATGATTTAAAAATGTAAAACTACTTTGGTCCAGATCATAATTTTGCAACAAAACATTTTCCATCCAAATCTGACAGAGTGACAATGTTAGAATGAACTGAAATATTAAAATGGCATGTCAAAAATAACACTGTACAGGGATGGGATTTAATGAAATGTATTAATGGAATCACAGAACTACATTTAATGTTTGCAAGGCTTATCACAAAAGAATATATTTGATGTATGTAAGACTGATCAGGAATGAATACAAAATTAATGCACTAAACTTCAAATACAATGTTTTAACAGTCATTTATCAAGACTTTTTTTGACCTGAGACTTACAAGTCATGCAAGCAGAAAGATAGAGATAGAGAGAGGGGCAAACAGATAGAGATAGACAGAGGGGCCTACCAGGCAAACACTCTCCTTGACATATGTAACAAAATCCTTGCATACGAGTGGAGTTGGTGCATAACTTGTCAATGCTTATTACCAATAGTTAATGGGAAGATATTTCATTTCAACTGTGCTGCCATAAACTAGGAAGATATAAACTGAGTTTGTGTGCTTTACAACATTACATGAAAAAAAAATTGGTCAATCTACTTATTCAATAACTGAATTAAACATATTGTCAACACATGGCCAAACTGAATTGTTTCTTCTAACAGTTTCTGCTCTGCAAAACTCATTACACAATCAGTGCATTTGTACAGTGTCTGAGATAAAAAGGTCTCCTCTTGCTTATAGTTAGTAATGTTACATGTAGGTATTATTTATAGTCATAGCGGGGAGTCGTATGATTTAGTCATCTAATCACTTTGAAGCACAATAGTTCCAGGAATATTTCTGTGACCTAAGGTGGTGATAGGCTATGTTAATCTTCCTCCTACATAGGTGTGTAAAGTAGGACATAATAATACTGATTTCAATACCTATGTTATACATCGCTTGATTTACCTATTTTGTAAAATTATCCGTCTAAGTTCATTCTCCATTTTCAATATATATTTATACTTCAAACATCCATGTTATTTTAGAGTACTATATAATCTCTTATCTTTTTTTAAGTATCCGATACACACTTAAAATTTGAATTTTTTTCTCAGAGAAGTTCAAAATCGAAATTGTTTGCTATGAATATTCCTATCTGCAGCCAAGTTCTTGTTTCACCATTTCTCCTATGTCCCCTGACTGCCTGCTTCACAAAGGTGTGGTCACTCTGTCTGATTTGGACAATATCTTAATACTAGCATAACAACAATACAAATGGCACATCTAGAACATCACTGAACTGTATAAAACTAACAATATAACAACAATATTTATCACTAACCATTTGGTATTACAATGTAATATGTTATCTACATACATGCAATACGTGTTACGTTGATCAGAAAACTGTTGTACATGCATAAAAAGAAATGTCATGGTACAGTTATTTCCTTATCAACCATCAATGACTAAGTCTTTAAACACTGGAACAATTTATGTCTATAGCATTACATGTAAGTGTAAATTAATGTTAAAAAGTTCACAAGGGAACTGATAACAAACTGAATATTAAACATAGAAGTCATTCTATGAACTTTCAATACCATAACAGACAAGTAAGTTATTTGCTTAAGCAAAATCCAGACTGTGTCCAGTAAATCCTAAGAAGTCTTAAACCCTTACTCTGCCAAACTTCACAAATTGACATGTTCATCTTTCAGTCTGTGTACAGCACAATGTAACAGCAATAATTGTCCAAAAGGGAGCTAACAAAAGTTTTCTAACTGAATCTCCAACAGTACAGATTGGATGAGGAGGCTATTGCTCTAACACAGAATCTATGCTGCCAGCTTCAAGTTTTTTTTCTGATCTACCGTAGTTATATCAAAGTTATTGAGATTACAGGTAATTTTCACCTTGCTGAATTCCTTGAATGGACTGGACCATATTTCTGTTTGGACCGACTCAATTATTTTTCAAAGGGGAGTTTGGTGAAATGCTCATAAATGAACAAGTGTAGATCATGATCAGACTGCACCAACAGCACAGTAAGAGTTACACTTTTACAAACAATTCATTTCACTATTACGATAATTATAAAAGATAAAAGCAACTATGTACAAAAAACTAAACACACACATAGTTTACTTACAACATAACATTTTACAGCATAAATATTGCTTTCCAAATCACATATAATCACATACATATACAAACTGTATATTACATTTTATTGCTAATAAATTAACTGCATATTTCAGCAGTTTAATACATGTAAGTTTCAATCAAAAATTTTTTCGCCTTTTTTTTCAAAGTTCAATAATTTATTACACTAACGTGTCAAAATATAATAATGCTAGCTCAGAAAAAAACAAATATAATCACAATATCTAATGCTAAAATGGTACATTAATAAAACAGAACTCTCACAATAACATTTGTTTAACCTGCCAAATTTCTTAAATGGACATCCATCATTCAATAGTTGGAAATCGCCATTACTTTTTCAAAGGGGTGATCACAGAGAATTATCTGACTGAATAGCAAACAGTAAAGATCTGAATGCACTGATGCAGCATTAATAGCAGATACACTTGCCACTGAAGGTTAAGCATTAAATGCCTGTAACTTGCCATTACATAATTATTATTCTTACACAAACAAATATATATGGCATTAAGGTTCTAATATTCACACAGCATAGTTTGTCTGATTTAGATTTTGTTTCTTAAAGAAATAACATAACTGTTTGCATATCATATTCCCTTTGCAAATTTGTCATGTTATATCTTGAACTTACAACTGGCCTAAATGGGCAGGGTTGACATCTTTAAAAAAAATTAACATACATTTTATCACAGTAAAATTATTATGAAATACGAAGCTAAATGGTGGTCTTTGTAATACTATCTTTTCTAATACGACTAGAAATATGGAAAAATTTTCCAAAGCTGTAAATTTTGTTTATCAAACTACAACTTGTTACCAGTGAATAATGATAATTGTGTCATGGTCAGACGGATTCAAACGCCACAGAGTCCACATAATTAATATCTAGCATATAACATTGAGACCATCGTAACTAGAGCTTTAACAGACAGGGGTGATGCGAGACTGTGTTCAGAAACAGAAGCAAATAGGACAGTGACGCATTCAGCCTTCATGTCAAAAACATGCATTCCTTACTTCATGCAAATAGTGATGTGGAAAAAGTAAGACAACAAGCAAGTCAAAAATTATTGTGAACTTTACCTTCAATTGGGTGACCTAGTAATAGACAAGGGTCATCCTATAGTATGGCCCAAATCAACCATCATATGTACACCAATTTGTTCTTTATCAAGAACAACCAGATCAGACCGAAAAGAGACGAATATCAACAAATCAACAGAACTCCTCCAGTTGACATTATAAATTAAAATTATAATTACATTTTACAAATAATTATGACCATGTACTGCAGATCATTACCTAAATGATCTACATCTATCAGCACTAAATAAGACATTCTAAATGTACACATTATTTACTTAAAAAAAAAATCATGAATGGAAGTTTTATATTTAACAAGTGTTTTTTTTTTACTTCACAAAATCATCTAAGGAATTTAACACAAGCCTTTTCTCTGATACCAGTCTAAAATCTCTGGCTTCTTATTGGTCATTTTTTAATTTAAATTCAGTGGTAGCCAATCACATGCCAGAAATTACAGACTGGTTGCAGCTGAAAGTCATAAATGTACATACACAGACACTGGACTCCAAAATTAATGTAATGATGTAATCACAGTTCCTAAAGAACAACTAACATCCTGGTTTAGCACATACATGTATATAAAATGTACACAGAGACAAATTTGGTCCAACTTAAAAATGACACAATCACTGTGAAAAATATATACAGGTAAACAAATTTCTCAGGTTACAATTCATCAATCAATATACAAAAAGTATCAAATACATAATAATTATGGTGGGTAAGACTACTTTAACAGTAAGAGCAGAAATGTAAGTTCATGGTGTGCTGCCCTTATGTTTTGCTGGCAGGTAATATAACAAGAGTTCATGGCGCGTGCTCGACTTTTTAGTGCTGCCAAAAAACAAAACTTTGACAGTTAAGGGCACACAAGATTTTAACGAGGAATCTAAGTACAAATCAAGAAAATTTTTCACAGAGTTATCTTCTTTGCTTACAGATAGGTCTTACGATGGTACATAAGACCCAACTTTCAAAGTAATATCTCAAAGGTTAATTAGTAATGGACAAGAAGAAAATTTTAACTGAGTTTCTAAGTCAAAAAGGGCCATAATCAAAAAAATCCTTGACAGAATACCTTCTCCTGCCCATGTTTGAGAATCATGATGGTAAACAAGATTCCAACTTTCAAATTAATATCTCAAACAGTTCAGTCAAAAAAGTGGACTGGTACGAAAAACTTAACCAAGATTCTAAGTCGATAAAAGGCCTTAATTTTTAAAACAAATCCCTGACAGAGTTACCTTCTCTTGCGTACAGATGGGGGTAAGATGTGAAATAGCATTAAAAAGTTTCAAAGCAATATCTCAAAGGGTTAAGGCAGTAAGTGGATTTTACCCATATTCAATGTATTTTCTAAGTCAAAAAGGGGCATAATTCTGTCAAAAACCTTGACAGAGTTATGTCCTCTTGTCTGTTGATGAAGGTCATGATGGTTAACAAGTATGGTTAGTTTCAAAGCAATACCTCCAATGGTTTTAAAATAAAGTGAGGTGGTACGAAAAACTTAACCAAGCTCAATACACTTTCTAAGTAAAAAAAGGGCCATAATTCTGTCAAAAACCTTGACAGAGTTTGTACTCTTGTCTGTAGATGGAGGTTATGATGGTAAACAAGTATGGTAAGTTTCAAAGCCATACCTCTAATACTTTTGAAATAAAGTGGGGTGGTACGAAAAACTTAACCAAGGTGTGACGCCAACGCCGACGCCGGGGTGAGTAGGATAGCTCCCCTTTTCATAGAAAAGTCGAGCTAAAAATGGACAATTCCGTATTGGAAATTTAGCACAGTCAATATTAAACTTGTCAATCTACGATGCAATGGACTAGAAATCTAGTGTTTTTAAACAACAACAGTCATAACTAACAACTAGAACTATTCACCAGGACAAAATTAACACAAATTCGAAATTCTCAGTAAAATACTCTTAACAATCGACAACATCCATGGCCGATAACTGCATCATAGTATATACATTCAAATATAATGTTATGTACAATAGAATACAGGAAGTAAGATCATGCATGTAGTGTTTGGCTGCCTTTCAGTTAAATTAAATGACAAAACAATATTCTCATGTTTTTGTATTACGCTCACAATGCTGAGCAACTCCACCTGAAACCAACCTCTGGTAATATTAGCAGCAGCTACTTCTTTCAAAATGTCACAACAGCTTGGTCTGCAGCTCACCCTGGAGGTTGCAGGTTCAAGCCCCACTAGGGTCACGATCATACCTCCTCATATGACACAAGTACTGTTTTTCCAGGAAGCAGACTCAAGCAAAAAGCTTTCTTTACATTCGAGCTAAAGTAGATTAGTATAAACCAAACTAACCAATAGTTGTTGTTGTTTCTTTTCAGACAAGAAAGCTTAGTCATTAAGGAACCTTGACATACAACAACAACAACAACAACGCAGAGAAACCAGACGGTCACCATGGTGATCACCGTAGTCATCAGAGATCATGATAGTACACAATGTGTTTACAAGAGACAAAAATCAGTGGGTTTGTTAGTATCTGGAAGTACATAAAAGTATGCAATACATAATTAAATTCAACCTGGCGTCTCTTTTTATCCCAGATGACCAACTCTCCACCCTAAAGCCAACTTCATGAATATTTAAAGACTGAAAGAGCTGTTAGTGTGATTACAAACTTTTTCTCCAACCTGTCGAATGACCCAATAAAAGATCCTAGATTGCCTATTTCAGTCTTAAATCAGACTTCATCCAAGCCTAACTTCATAACATTTACAGACAAATGAACATTTGATGACTATATGAGGAACTGTTATGTAATGTCCCAATTTCCCACTCCAAATAACCTGAGTTAGTAGTTTTTTGTTAAGAACAACAGCTTCATTTTTACTTTATGAGCTTAATGATTACACTTCAATCTGAAACAATATTTCATTAAAACCAACAATCTGATGACTCTTTTTGACCCCATAACCCTATGATTACCTCAGATGACCCAGTTTAAAATACCTACCCAAATTTTGTATAGACCAGATTTCTTTTAAATGCTGCTAGAGCTAATGTATTTCTTTTACCCTCATTTCTCCCATATTTGATCCATCCGATCACAACCAACTGATCATCAACAAAATATTTCAACTATTCTTCTTTCAAGTTTCAACAATTTTTCTGAACGGCAATTTTACACATGAAAATGAAAATAATGAAACATTTTATAGTTGCCTTTCTAAAACTTACCATTCTTTCTAAAGCATTTGAAATTGCCAGTATAAATGAGTTTCAGAAAATGTACCTTAAGATGCTGCCAATAATATGGTGACAAAGGCACTAGCTGATTAAAGTCATTTTGCATTGGCTAGTTTATCGGCTTTTTTTGCAGAAAACATATTGATCATAATGATCTCAAAAATATGTCTTAAGAAAATCACACAAAAAATTGTATTACAATGTTTTAGAAGAAATGTGATAATATTCTTAATAAGAAATAGGAAAAAACAATTACACTGTTGTCTCTATTGCATTAATAAGGTAAATATTTATGGACGGACAGAAAGTGATCGGTTAAGTTCAGCCTCAGCCTTTAGCTCAACGTGAACTAAAACTTTAAATAATAATGCTGCAACTTAGTAAATAAGTAACTTCTTTCATCAATTTCTCTTAAAATAACTCACTTAAACTATGATACACTGTATATGTAGCTTTAAGACTTCGTGCAAAGATAATCATTATAAAGGTGACAATAGATTTAGTCATTTACCCTGCTCAATTTCTGAAATGCACCTGTACATTGTGCATCACTCAATTTGGAACTTACATGGAAATTGAAAATTTTACTGACTGAATAGCATACAGTGTAGATCATGATCAGATAACATAGTTGTAGAAGCTGATCATGATCTACACTGGTTACACAGTCTGAATCACTAGCCACAAGTGAGGAAAGAATCAATGCTTAGTTTCCAGACTGTACTATATAATCTGATTTGTGCTTCATCTGAAAATTGTGGTTAAATCATAAGAACTGAACAAGATATTAAACCTTTGAAATAATGAACAAATTAAACCCTTAAAAATAGTAAAATATTACAGTTTTAATTTCACATGAGAAATATTGAAACTACAACGTGTTGTGTCCATAGTTTGTCTAATTAAACATGAAACACCATATCAATGCACTTTTTTGACCAAACTGAACACATTATGAAAAAGAAATCAATCAAACAATACTGACACAAGACGTTGTCAAGCACTCTAAAAACTTGGTGTATACATGGGAATGTAAAGTTCCCTTAGATATTCTGTAACTATGCGTAAATTCTAATATCAGTTAGGTGAGCTAGAAGCAAAAATTTAAACTAATATTTTGATATCATTCAGGTGAGATTTACACACAAATATACATTTAAAGTGCATTATGAAAAACAAGCCTTCACATAATATTTCCTCATTTACCACCAATGGACATATGACTGCAAAATCAATTATTGTACACTTCGTTTTCATTTTTAATTTAACTAAATAATTATTTTGTTACTTTTATTCTAAATATCTCCAAAACTGTTATATGACTAAATTGAAAATATATTACTGTCAATGATTTATGATCAATATATTGATATTACTCCAATACAAAAAGATTTTTAACAAAAAGTAGCACAAAACAGGAAGAAATACAACAAATGCTGCCATCTTACGCCTGTTTCTGTGATTTCATAATTATGTACATTATGGCAATAAATAATTATACACAATTCTGATATGTGATGTGGATAAATCGTATCTAAAAATAGATAAAAATGATAAAACTCAAAAGTTACACTTAATTAATGCCAATTTGTAAATACAGTGAATCATGTCTCATCCAGCGCCCTTCGCCGCCATGTGATCATACCAGTTAAAGCATGTTGCGGGTTAAAGACCCAATTTTTTTAATACAGTAAACTCTATATACAAGAAACTCCTTGGGACCATTAAAAATTTGGCCTTATAATAGATACATATAAATCTATATAGCATTTCCATATTTGATAAAGAAGAGACGAAATCGGGCCCAGAAAATGTTTTCCCTGTATCCATAATTTTGCTCTATCATAAGTCCCTATGTACAGAGTTTACTATATACATTTTATGTTATGAGGATTAAGGGATAGTGCCTGTTAAAGCAGTTCTCAGATAAGGTAAGTTGTGGTTACGACAAGTTTACCTGTATAATGACAGATGATGAATGGACGCAATGAGTTACATAACTACAATATTTTGACCAGGTAAGGTCTTCAACTGTATATTGTTGTTAAAGTTGCTTCTATAAGAGGTATTCTTTACATTAAAACCACTGACCATTAACTCATAGTCATCAAAGTATGAGTAATGATTGGATGATCTACACTGGTAACTTGTAGACGTTCAATTTTCATTCAGCAAAATTACAGAAAAGTACAAGTATAAATCTTCAAGTTTATAGATGTTACACTATCAAATTATGACCCAAAAGTTGTACTTAAGTTGTCCATTGAAAAATTCATAGCCACAGCAAGTGAGATACCATAATAAACAGTATCTTTAAGAAAATTAGCAAAAAATACTTGGGTATCAAACTTCTTACACAGTATGTGGGAATGTTCATAGGTATTCACTACATAAAAAGAATTACACAATGTATGACACATTTGCCAAAATCACAACAAATGCTTTTCATCTTCTTTTAAGTCATGAACAAGAAGTGATGTACTAATATATAATCCTGTAGAAATTGTATACAAAATATCAAAACAAAAATAATAAAGAATGGTAATTTTGGAACAAAAATGCCTTTCATTGTAAACAGGGACAAAATGTAATGCGAGATCTTGTTAAACAAAAGCTGTCAGTAGGACAGTGTTCAAGCTTTTTTTTGTTGAATGAAAACAAAAATTTACAGTTAAGGGCAACAACCAAGAAAGGCCCTTTAACTAAGTAGATTTAAAAAAAAATCAAGATACATTTTCAAAGAGTTGACTTCTCTTGCTTACAAATAGGTCTATGAGGTACATAAGTTACTAAAAACTTTCAAAGCAATATTCAAATGGTTCAGTCAAATATGACATTGCTAAAAATTTACCCAGATTCATAAATATTAAATTAAGGGCCTTAATTTTATAAAACAAATTCCTGACAGAGATAACTTTGTCTTACTTACAGATTGGTAAAAATGTGTGGAAAACAAGCATTCAAAGATTCAAAGCAATATCTCAAAGGGATTAAGGCAAAAGTGGTTTTTACCCATATTTCAATGTAATTTGTAAGTAATAAAAGGGGCATACTGTTCACTAAACCTTGACAGAGTTATGTAATGTTGTCTGTTGATGTAGGTCATGATGGTAAACAAGTATGGTAGTTTCAAAGCAATACCTCCAATGGTATGGAAATAAATTAGGTGGTCCGATTATAATTAACCAAGCTCAATACACTTTCTAAGTCAAAAAAGGGCCATAATTCTGGTCAAAAACCACTGACAGAGTTATGTACTCTTGTCTGTAGATGGAGGTTATGATGGTAAACAAGTATGGTAAAGTGGTCTCAAAGCCATACCTCTCCACAATACTCATGAACCATAAAGTCTTGGGTGTGACGTTTGTGTGAAAACTTAACCAAGGTGTGCTTTCGCAAATGTTACATTTAACTAGCCATTTCCAATACTGATTCCAACTGGACGGACAACACCCGGAGGTAGAGTCGATAGCTCCCCTTTTCTTAGAAAAGTCGAGCTAAAAATGTTTCAGGAACAGTGTTGCAAGTCATTTTCTTGGTTTAATGATAAACAACAATAATTTAATCAACAACCAAGAGAAGGCCCTTTTATATGTAGATTTAAAAAAAAAATCTGATTTGAAATTGACCAACAATACGTTTGAGACTAATTTGATAAATACTGTAAACCCATCAATTTTTGTGTCGATTAATATTCCCATTTTGCTGATTCATCAATATTAAACAGACCTGAAATTGTTCACACATTTGTTCACAATTTGATGTGACTAAAGTTTAAATTCATTCGCATATTCTAAAATAGTGAAAAAAACAACACAAGCATATATAACGTAAATGAATAACATTTGAAAATTGTTTTACAGTAACTATTTTTCTTTATCTATGTTCATTAAATGACTGCACTTAAACTCATTATGAAGAAATGTTCTGAATACATGTACTTCAAAATCTATTCTCTTACATAGTTTACTTGACATGCTAGAGCATCAATTCACATGGTCAGATTATAATGTTCCAGTGCAGCATTCCTTGCACAACGCCGGCTGTGCTGGTACAGTCCACTGTGTGCAGTGAAAGCCTTTCCACACTTACATGAAACTTCTCCCGTTGGACCTTTTTTGTTATAAGTGGTCCCTTCTGGGTGAAACTTTTTCCACAATACTCACAACCATAATTTCTTATGCCCAGATGTGACTGTTTGTGTGAAAACATGGAGGTGGCTTTTAAAATTTTACCGCAAATGTTACATTTAACATAGCCATTTCCAATACTGAATCAACAAGCATGGACAAGTGGACAAGACATGAAAAGGTTAACTGAGTCCTTTCTAAGTCAACCGGGCCATACTTCAAATTAAATTCTTGGCAGAGTCACCTTCTCCTGGCCATGTTTTGGCTAGATGGGTTGATTCGGGCAATCTGTGGTGAACTGTTATTTAAGCGGGTTGAAAAAGATGGAAGTCTGGTACGAAACAACTTAACCAAGATTCTAAGTCGGTACAACTGACCTTGTGGGCTTATATTGTTGGTCTGCACATCATCTCCTTGGCTGTGGTTAACTGAGTTTTTAAACAGACCTGAAAAAGTTAACACATTCCATTAAGATGTGTTTAAAACTTAAATACAAACAACTTTAAGAGTGAAAAAAACCACAAACATATTTAATTGCCCTAGATATTGCCAACTTGATTTTCAGTGTGTTTAAAGCGACTGCACTCCAAATTCTTAGTAAATTTTATTTTTTGTGTAAAATCAATATAGTATTCAATTATGGTCAGCATCAAAGATTATTTTCTTTGGTTTTGAGATAAAAATAAAGGTAGAAAAAAATATTTACCCAAGCTCAAGTACACTTAACCAGGATTCTAAGCTCATAAAAATTTACAGTTTAAACAAACTACCTACAGTGTTAGCTGATTTGATGCGAGTTAAGAATATTGATATACCAACAAGCATTCTAACGTTTAAGTCAATAGGGTGAAAGTTTAACAATAAAAGTAAGCAAATCAACACATTTTAATTGTATTCTTCTTGTTAGGAAAAACTTGTCACGTTATCATAATACAATGCCCTGATACAGTAATGTACAATTGTTTTCTTGTAGATTGAAGATTATGTTTTTTAGGTAAACTTGTCATCTGGAAGTGCAAAGCGCCTTTAATTACATGGTCAAAGTCAAGGTCATTGCAACCCAATCTGACACATTCTATACAGTTAAAATACAGATTCGTAAAGAAATGACTGAGGTGTTAAAGAATTGAAAAAGTAAAAGATAAATCAAGGGCAAATAATTTCTAAACCTACTGGTCTAATGAAGTCATTTATATCTAAAATCTTCTTTAAATGCATCACCAATCTGCCTGTAACAGTCCTATCCAACTTAATTTCTAGCGAGGACATATATATCTTTCAATTTAAAGAATTAATAAAATCTTTTATAGCAGTACTTGCTGAAAATTGACTTTAGCTTGATCATGACTGCTGTCGTGGCAAACAGATAAGCATCTGCAATCAGCCCGATCATGACCTGATATGATGGCAATTACATAATCACCTGCCATCACCCTGATCAATGATCATCATCTTTGTAGGCAACCACATAATCACATGCAATCAGCCTGATGATAATCTATGGTGGCAACCACATGATCACTTGCCAGTCGATTGTAAGGATGTGTGAAGAAATTAAGGTACGGTAATTAAGGGGCTGTAACTATGGTCTATCTTGGTAAATCTGGCCCAAATCGAAGAGTCCAAAATCTTGTCGCAAAACAAGATGCGTTCAAGACTGCTCAAGAAATGTGAACTTGATTTAAACAAGAAAATAAATGGAGGTTCTAGATTGTAAACTTGACTAAATATTGCAATTTTTGTTAAATCAGGGCCTATAACTCTCAAAGTATTGCTTCAATAAAGCCCGTAATCAAAGTTAAAACTCATCCAATATCTTATACTACTAGTCTTATACATTCTGTGCAAAACTGATTCAGATTAGTGAGGAAATAAAGTTGCTAAAGTTTAAAAATATTCAAATATTTCAATTTTTAAAAAAATCAGGGGCCATAACTCTCAAAGTTTGAATTGGATCGTGCATATATTCTAACTTATTTTGCATCTTTTGGTCATATATGTACACATTTTGTCTGTATTAGATTAGGATTAAGGAAGAAATGAAGGTGTTAGACTGTAAACATATTTAAATATTGCAAATTTTGTCAAGGGCCATACCTTTACATGTTTTAATTAGATCAAGCCCATAATCGAACTCACTCAAGACCATACACACTCTGTGTAAATATGATTAAGATAAGTTAAGAAATGTAGGTTTTAAGAGTGTAAACAAACCAAATGTTGACGGACGGCTGATATCAGGTGATCACAATAGCTGATATCAGGTGATCACAATAGCTCACCCTCAGCACTTTGTCCTCAGGTGAGCTACAAATTACATGAATCCCAGCAGTAAAACAGGTTGTGTATGCAACCATGCAGTAGGACAGGGTGTTCTTTGTACTGGTGTGTATCCTGTAAGTAAGTTTGAGCAGTCATTTTACTGGTGTGTTTGCCAGCAGTAAGGCACCATGATGTTAGTACTGGTATTTGTGTGGCAGTAAGGTAAGGCATTCTTTGCACTGGTACATTGGCTAGTACATAGGCAGGGTGAAATTGGTCCTGGTGTGAATCAAAGTAATAAGGTCTGCTGTAGTAAAGCATGGTGGTCTTTGTACTGCTATGCATACAAGCAGTAAGGCAGGGTAGTCATTGAATTGGTGTGAATCACAACAGTGGTCTTTGTATTGGATCAGGTATGAATCCAAGCAGTAAGGCGCCATTTTCTTAAAAGGAACTAGAATTGTGTCCATAGGATCCCATTCAGGTGAGCAAAAAAAAGAAAGTAGGTCAGAAGGAACTTGGACCCCAAGAGATATGATTGAAATAGCTTACTAGGCAATGATACATGCAAAATATCTAAGCTCTGGGCCTTTTAATGTGGTCTAAGAGAAGATTTTAAGAGAGTTTCTTTTATATCTCAAAGTAAAATTAAGTGAGCCTCATGGAGGGTTGCTTTTGACAAGAGATCTGTAAATCTGGTAGAGAACCATAAGACAATGCTATCCATAAAATACTTAAGCTCTAGGCCTTGTGGTTTGAGACAAGAAGATTCTTTTAAGATCTCAATATATAAGCATATGTAAGAATAGATGACCTCCCCTCCAGCCCCAATTCTGACCAAGGGGTCATGATTAGAACAAGTTCTTCTTGCCAAATATCTATGTCAATTACTTAAGAAGCAGGACATGCCATAAACTTGCCACATGGAATGACTTAATTTGGACAAAGTCAAGGGTCAAAACTGTGGTTTGGTAACTCTAGATCCATGTGCATCAAGATTATCGGCTTTATTTTGACTATGTCAAGGGTCATAACTCTGGTGTTACCAGTCCAATATGAAAACTAAATCCATGGTGCACAACTTCTCATCCTAATAAATATTTGAACAAACTTTGAGGATTCTAGGTTAATTATTAAAAGAGCAGACAATGCCATACAAGGTTAGGGACAGACATGATCAAATCTAAGTTTAACTGTGTGAAGTCACTTTTGAAAACAACAGAAAAGATTGTGGAGGAACATGGTTACCACTAAAAACCAATTCCTGACAAATACTGTGTTGATTTTTGCCAAGTAAGTAGACTTTTTACTTTCTAAAGTCAGATAACAAAGGTTTTGTATAACAAAATTACGTAACATTCCTAGTTGTCAAATTTTTTGACAAAGATAGATGGCCATCAATCTAGATCTGAAGACTTCATTAACCTTACACTAAAGCCTGGACTAAGAAAAGATCTGTCAGGTCACTTATGTCACACATTTGGCGAACCTTGCACTGCACATAAAAAACTTTCTTAAGAAGAGCAGGATTTTCCAAATTTGAGCAAAATTTCCCATTTTGGATCATTATTTTACTCATTTTAGATCATTACTTTCCCATTTTGGATACAGCTATTTCATTACATGTCATAAAGGAATCTAAAATTTGAGGCAAGCATACTACCCAAAAGGTGTAATTAACAGGAGCTTGAGAGTTGAAGACCCGGCAGCAGTTCACAAAGAACTATTAACACAATTATCCCATGTACATAATACATATATATCTATATAGGTATATGACCATAAAAGTCAATATGTAGCCATCATCTACTATATACTACAAGTATATTTGACCATACAAAGTATATCTATTAGTGCCTACAAGTAATCTATATATTGACCATACAAAGATTCATATTGGACCATACAATCTATATAGGTATTGCCTACATGTATTCTATATAGGACCATAAAATCAAAAGCAAGACCTCCAAATGACAAATATTTTATTGCTAATACATGTACTAACAGAATAGAAAAAAACCCATACATGGTAAGGTAAGTATATGTAATTATTATTGTAAAATGTATTAAATTAATATCAAGTAAAATGTTAATTTATCATAAAATATTTAAAGTCAAAGTATAGTAAAGTTTCATGAAATGGAAGGAATATCCCACATACAAATCCTGTTTAAATACTGTCATGTCAAATGCTTTCCTATGAAAAAGCAACCATTACTTTTCATGAAACTAAACTGCAAAGAAAGAAGAATTCTACATGTTCATGTGACTAGCATGTATTACTATCTCTTACAATACACTGTTTCACTTACTAAAGCTGTAATCAGATACATGTACTCCAAATGCTTGTATTTAAATTATCTTGAAAAAGTCCAACCTTCCTAACATACATCACTCCTCCCTGGACTTTGGTATTTAAAGTACCAAAACACAATGTACATGTATACCGAGTGCTAAAGATATCATTGTCAGAAACAGTATATGTCTGTACATGTCACAGGGAGTCATTCAGATGAGAAAAATGAACTTTTTTTTATCACTTGAGCCACAGTCGTGATTTAATTAATATGCATCAAAACTCCTGACTGTATTTTATGGTGACATTTATTTATTTAAAGTGACATTATGCGCATTTTTTTCAAATAACAATCTTGCTGAAAATGGTGTGTGTACAAAAGCGTACAGGAAATAATAGCTTTTAACCCAAAACACCAAACTCTTCCTGCTACCAGAATGAAAAAATAACTTTCCAAATATTGATTTTCTTATTTGACTGGGAGAGTCAATTTAAGAAAAGAACAACTGCATGCAGGAGTTGCTTCCCTTCCACTGCTGAAATCTCTACCAACATCAACAACGACACAATCAACTATCATTTTACCAGTCCGATTTTTTTATATCTAAAGCACCAATTTCAAATACTAATGCGGCATAATCATTAATTTAACACATTTAAATGCACAGCAACCAAACATTGCATTTATAAAATTAGGGATTAAAATCACTAGTGCAGTAAGAGCGCGCCCTGCCCTTTAATAACCTGCCTGGATTGCCCATTTTAAACTGTATCAAATTACATAAGCGTTCCCTACAATTTTATAAATATTAGGTACATGGCATTTTGCTTATTGTCAATACAATTGTCCGTCATCGATATACAGTGTTCCCATCATTAAAGCGGCCGTTAATTATGCTAGTAAAAACACGCCTACCTGTCAATGATTGGTCCGCAAAAAAATAACGCCGATATGTGTAATATCACTAATAATCGTATTGTCCCGCTAATTGGGGAGATTAAACAACGTGTCAAACATATGACGGCTGGTCATCACACTATTTTGATTGCAATACTGTAACCAGTCACCGCATTATAAAAAATATATGATGGAAAATCATACTTTGTCGGCCAATAATTATGCGTGGCTTATTTAAATGATGGTGATTTAATCGTTTTGTTTTGCCATAAAAGACTTTGATGTCACTTTTTGAATATTCTGGGAATTAATAATAACACCTAATTAATTAAGTATGACCAATAATTATTGTCCGGGCTAATCAATGGATGCCGACAAAATTGTGACTTTGACTTTTCATATTAATCCATTTCAAGTTTAGTTTTCGTTGATGGCATTCATGCCCAACAACAAGTTTAGAGTTACGATGGTGGAAGTATGATAAAACTGGACAATGGGTGAGTAAGAGTTTGTCGGAGAAATTGTACCTGGTTTTATAAAGAAGTGCAAATTTATACACGTTGTAACATTTATTCAGTCCGCTGATATATTTTCTGGCCCCAAAATCGTCAATTTAGGGCGTATTTATGTCCAGGGGAAATATTTATTGTTACAAAAAGCACTGAGTGGGAATAGTAATATATATATTATCAGTTTTTTGGGCTGAGAAAAGATTCTTACGTCTTCAATTCCCTATAAATACATTAATATATGTTCAGGAATATTGGAAATGTTGACAAAAAAGCCCAAAATGTCGAAAAAAAGAATCTCTTGATTTAGTTTAATCAAGAGTTGTCTAAACTATGTTATAAAAACAAAAGTATTTCAAAAATTACAGTTAAACAGAATAATTTCTTGGTAAGACAAATACTGACATAAAAATGGATTAATAGTTCATAACTGGGCATAATTGGTGATTTTTCGAACTTGTCACAAATATTCGAAAGGCCTAAATATTGCCATGTTTGAAACAAATAACAAGGGTTCCAAACGAGTGAAAAAAGACACTAATACAATGTTTTCAATCCTGAAATTAGTAAGTCACGTATGTTGCTTAAGTCACCAGTGCTGCTGGCATGGATGCTGTTACAACAAATTTGTGATCAAAGGAGACATTTTAAAGGAGATCATTGTCGCACCCTGTCCCTTATTTGGCCCAACATACCCTTTTTAGTGTCTAGAATAATCCTATATAAAATTGTCACCAAAATGCACTATGTGCAGTAAGATGTGCATAATGTCACTTTAATAATATGCTGGATTGAACATACTAACTGTATCAAATTACAAGCTTTCCCTCACAATTTTAAAAAATATTAGTACATGACATTTTGTTTATTGTACTACAATTTTAATCATCATATACAGTGTTCCCACTCTCGTAAATTATTACGTAAATCACGCAAGAAAATTGATATCTGGCAGATAAGTTTGTAGCGGAGTGAAACAACTTGAACACTTTAATAACTACCATTCAAAGAGCACGAATAGGTTCAGGTGGAATCCCTCAATATTATCTAAAACAATATCATGGGAGGATTCTGCTTAATGATGCAGAATACTGGTGATTTATGCAATTGAATATACAATGTAGCAATTATTAAACAAGTTCTATTTGAAGCTCTGGGAATTAAGTAATAGCACTTCTAGATAGGGCAAATCTAATGACCGGGCATCGTATGTCAAAAGGAAAGACAAAACCAATTGTGTTTTGCTCACTGGTATAAAATAAATGATGGCATCATGCCCAACAACAAAGTGAAGAGTTACCATCCACAAGTACTGAAACAAGTCACTAGTAGTGTTAAAAGTCACTGAAAAAGTAATATACCAATGGTTTTTATAACAAGTGCTTGCCTGGGGTTGTAAAAATTTTAAATAGTCGCAGCCGGACTAGGTCATATAATTTTCACCCCCAAGGCATAGATTTGACCCCAAACTTTTAGTGTCCAGGGGGTAAGTATACCCTTGAAAAAAATACTGAGTGGGAACACTGATATACATTGTCAGTTTGAGAAAATATTCTTACTGTCTTGCAGTTCCAGTATAAATACATTAATATGATGTAATAAGGAATATTGGAAATGTTGACAAAATAGCCATTATCAAAAACAAGATAATCTCTGTAAAGTTTTATCATTTGTATAATGTCATGTAAGCTCTAAACACTTGTAGTTTCAGAAGATGACATTTTTAAACATGAATGTACCTAAAGGTAAGACAAATACTGAATCAAAGGTTAATACTTGATAACTGGGCTCATGGAATTGGTGATGAACTGGAAAACTTGGAAAAGGTCCAAGCATTGCCCATGCCTGATAAATAATAAGGGTCTAGGCTCATCTGAGTCAACAGAGAAGACTGAAGTTAACTAAGTTTAATCCTATTAGTAGGTCAGGCCTATATTGCTCTATGTCACAAGCATTTCTCCCATAATGCTGTTAAATTCAAATTTATGATCTGAAAGGAGACTTTTTAAAGGAGATCATGCCACCCTCCTTATTTGCCAAATACATACATGTAGTAATTTTCATATATTATGACAATATGCATACCAGTAGATTTCAAAGATCTGAATATGATGCTGCAAGGTGTCATTGAAATATTGTTTTTAGTTTTGAGAGCAACAACTTGATTGTAGCAGATGTATGCATTTTTATTTAAAATCCATTAAACCCACAAGAATCATTGGTATCTGGCAGTTATGTTTGTAGCGGAGTGAAACAACTTGAACACTTTTAATAGACTACCCTATTCAAAGAGCATCGTAAAGTTAGGTGAACAATAATATTGCAAAGCAATTTGGGAGGAGCTGTTAATGATGCAGAATATGGTTTTATGCAATTAAATATACAATGTAGCTATTATTAAACAAGTTCTTTTAGACTAGTTTATGTCAATGACTTCTGGGTAGGCAAAAAGTGAGTGCACATATGTCAGGAAAGCTAAAACCTACATGTAGTTTGCCCTTGTATAATGTAATTTCATTTAATTTCGATAAAAAGCTAGTCTAACTAACAAAAGCATATCTGGTCTGCAAAGCTCTTTCTATAAATCGCATGGGCACAGGTTATATGAGATGTCAGCTATTGACAATTTGATATGTGGAGGACAATATGTTAACAAAAGCTGTCACCTGGTAGGACAGCGCGCTAATTTTTAAAGCAAGTCTAACTAAAACAAAATTTTGACAGTTAAAGGCAAAACAAGGTCTGTTATAAATTGCAAGGGCCACAAGTAGCAAGATATTAAGTCAAACGGTGAGGTAGTGATAGCTCGCTTTTTGGAGAAAGTAAGCTAAAAATCACTTTCTGCACATCTAAGAGATTTTTTCTACTTTTAGCTTAGAAAGCCAGTATGTGCTAAGTCAAGCAAATCTAGAGGTGGACTTAGCAGGGAGACTTCTTGTAGAACTTGGTGAAAAAAGGGATCAGCAGTTTAGATATTATTGAAACAAATATTTCTATAGTTCAGAAGACTACAATCCAAACAACAATTATCTGCAATTGGATGAAAATCAGACCAAGTAATTTCAGAGACATTGTTTTTAAAAGTGTTAAGAAATATCCCAAATAGCTCTTGAGCTTAGTTAAGACTTTAACAAACAAACAATATACAGCAAATGTATCTAACATGCCAGAAGCAAGAATGTAAGTCTCTTACCACAGTCTATAAGAGTTATATATACTATTTTACTTTTAGTACTACATAAAACGGTACTTTAAAAGAGACGTATCATAGAATATGCTTTTATAGAGTCATCCGTCTCATAATTATTGTAACATTAGTTAACAAAAGTACAAAAGAAATGCTTTCAACATGGCCAAAAGATGGACAAGTCTGTATTAGAAATTTAGCATTGTAGGGGTTAATGATTTATTTAAAATCTTCAATGTTCACTAACACAGAAATAAAAGCGATCTAGATTGTAACAAACAGAATGTTTGGGAAACAAACATAGAGCGATCACAATGAATCAACTTGAGCTCCCTGTGCTCAACTGAGCTTGTAAACTATCATTCTAACAATCCATGTGCTAAACATCACCGCTTGTTAAACTTCACAGACACCAAAATTAATGTACTGCCAACTGTATGTTATGATGTCCTGTCTTAAACATATCGAAAGTTTTCTATCACAAAAAGTATCTTCATCTGTCACATAAAGTCTTTTGAGTCATCACATGTTTACTGTCTGCACAAACACAATCTTTATCATTCTATTAATGCTTCTCACAAATTCCATCTCCATCCAACTGATGCTGAATTCTGATCACAAACACAGCTTGCTGCTTGGTTGCATTTCAAAAGTCTCAGTGAAATACTGTTTACTTTCACGAACTATGGTGCTTATTCACATGGTAAACAAGTCCGCTCCTGGCTGTAAATGACCGGTCACAACCTGGTTTTGTACACTTGAACGGTCTTTCACCACTATGTAACCGCTGATGCGTCTGTAAAACTTGCTTGCTGCCAAATTTCCGATTACAAATTTCACATTCAAATGGTCGAACACCCGCGTGTGCGTTTATATGATATTCATAGAGATTTTTATTTTGTAACGCTTTATTGCATACAACACACCAGTACAATGAGCCCTTCCTCTGAGGTGGCGAGAACTGATCTACATCAAGCGAAGAATTATTAATAGTGTTACCTTGTGGGTATAGGGCTTGTTTCAACTCAGTTGGAGACATATCTGGCATCGCCCGTGATGAAAAGTCATGATGCGCGTTATCAAGACCCGGGAACGCGATTCCACCAAAATTGACGTTGTGTGACGTCGCAACTTCCTGTGTCTGATCAGAGCCATCTGAAACAAGACACAGAAAGTTAAAAACGACATCATAAATATGACATTATAAATATAACATCATAAACATACATGTATAAAACAATATAATAACAGTTCATTGGTCACAACATTATAAAGGAACATGAAGAAATGAAGAAAGAAATTGACAAATAAGACGGGATTTGAAGTTGGTTAACAGCATTAGATATTAAATTAAGAAATAAGAAGATAAACAAAAAGATAACACGACATATGATATCAATATGATATTTCTACTACAACTGTTACGACAGTGACTATGAGGATTGACCCCAAAACTCTAGTAACTTATATGAAATAAGGAAGGAGTTAAGACAGTTTCGTGGTCAACCCTCAAAATCTATCTTTGAAAAAATCTACGAAATTGAAACTGGAAGCTCTGGCAGTACTGATAAGTAGCCCCTCAAACAAATGAAGAAAAAAAACGAAGTCAAACTTTGTTACCAGTCTGACCTGGATAAATTATCAACTTGGGTTTTTACTTTGGGATAATGTGAGAGACATAAAAGTAATAAAATTACATCAACGACGTAAAGCAAGCTGTCTGCATCAAAACCTAATGGTGAGGATTAAGTTTTATTTGTGTTTGTCAAGCCTACAAAAAAGTTTTAAACATTTTAATTTTGCCACCCCTTTCTCATATCCCTACATGTATAGCATTTGCAGAATTGGGTTATAATCATATAAAACCATGTCTGTTTGGGAATAAATTAATCAGACAGGCAAAGAATTATCAAATTTTCAAAAAAAATATTGATCCCCAATCATTAGTCCACTGATTGTTCTTGATCCAGTGTGTTTTCCCAGCTGTCATTGTAGATAGTAGATAGCACACCTGTCTCATCACTGGCTCTTTCCACTGTAACACAGTAGTTGAGAACACAACAATTTCTTCTTGCCTTAAGACTGCACTGGTTCAACTTCTTCAAATGGTAAAGGTTCCCTTTTGACTTTTGTGTTTTCTGTCACATTGTGTTCTTTATGTTCAAGCAAGGAACCATTAATTGTCTTCCTTGATGTAACATCCTCAGTCATAATTTACTGATTGCTAAAGAGCAAGATCTTAAATTTACATTGTAGTGTTGCAAAAGCAAACAGAAACACAAGCTGAATAGTTGTCTTACTTTGTACAGCTTCTATTGCACGCACAAGGTTTTTCTATGTTTTGACCTGGTGACCTTGTTTTTGACGCATGTGATCCACTTTCCAACACAAGCTAGAATTGATCAAGACAAACATTCTGAATAAGTTTCATGATGGCAATCTCTACTGCATGCAAAATGTTTTTCTATGATCTCGCCTCAGTTATTGTGCCCACATGACCCAGTTTCAATCCCAATCAAAGGCAAACTGACTAATATTCATGATGTGTGGGTACAAAATGCAGTCTTTTACATGAATGTTTTTATATGATCTGACCTAGCGACCTAGTTCTTGACCCCAAATGACCCAAATTCAAACTCAATACAAATATCAACAGAGAACCATCTAATGAATGTTGGGGTTCCGGTTTACAAAATGTAGTGATTTCTCAAAGTTCTGTCCCCATCATTATAGAACTTTTGTCATTTTAACTCTGTTTCATGTTCTGACATTGGCTTAGCATGCGTCATGCACATGTAAAAAACATTTTAGAAATTTTATTTCACAGTATAATATCAAACATGTTTTCTGTGTGTGAAAATTCTTTGTTTTTCATATTTTGCAATGATAGCGGTACAAACGATTGAGTGCTCAAACTGACTTGCACATGAAAGAAGTCGTACAGTTCTGGGGTCTGATCTCTTCTTTTTTTACCTAACGAACGCTGATCACAAGGTTTTCTAAAATTTATTATTGCCTGAATATATGTATACAATCATAATATTGTGATGTTGTGGATAGAATGATGAAAATGATGAATAAAGATGAAACTTTACATGTAACATTAGATCTACATTTGTACCTAGTGAATGCTTTCACATCTAGAAGATATACATTAAATTGTAATATTATGCATACAATTATTGTTTTTCTTCAAAGGGACATACCCTACAACTGATGTCAAACTAAATAACCTCCAAAACATAAATACTTAATTCTTTGGAAATATCATAACTCAACCTAAAAGTTTCAGCAATGCATTTCCTCTTTCCAGTCATTATCGATAAAATCAGCGGTTCAAAATAAACTGCAGTACAATAAACCATTCAATAATCTATGCAGAGTTGTTGTTGTACAATTAATGGGTGGATGCGAATTATTATAGAAGGCAGCTGTATCGATTATAAATTGTGGTAAAATGAGGCATTTTTCGCCATAGGTTCTTCTTTAGAATTGTATTAATTTATCATTTTACGTTCCTTGAACACATAATCTATGTTTCGTGAATATAATCTGCTAGATGTAGGGAGTGCCCCTTTAAACATGTTAAATGCAGTAATTATCTAACATACATGTAACATTTAAACAGAACGGCTACACAAATCTTTTAGAAACATGTTCAGCTGTAATTTCTGCTAAAATAAACAACGCGTAGTACTGTATGCTATACAAGTACAAAATCTGAACAGTACATGTTTATGTAAATTTAATATCCTATTTATTTTGCCAAATACAGCCATTCAACCATCATAGGCCGACAGAAAAAATTCCGTAGTTATAATTGCACAAAATACGAGGCATAACTGGCTTAAAATGCAGTATTCTATAAAAGCAAGTAGGAAAAAGGGTTTTCCCAAATGAGAATATAATATTAATTTATTTATTCGCAGACAAGTGCAAATGCAGTTTTATAATAAAAGCACAAAATTGTGATATGACTTTTAAAAACTTCAGTCTGTTCAGTGATTGATCTTTGAGTGTAGATTTAAAAGAATTCTATAACAAGTAGGAACATGAATAAAACAATGCGTTGTACAAAATCATTTACTTTTATATCTGTTATGTGATTAATCTTGAGTGTAATCTTAAGAAAAAGTCGTGAATGACGAAATCCTCTTTTCAAAATGGGGATTTAGGTCGGAAACCCCTAGAACTTTCAAACCTTTTTTCAATCTTTGTTTTTATTAAGTATAGTTTGCAGATTCCTGAACCCCTGAATGACTTTTTACATTATGGTAGTTGAGGGCGGCTGCACTTGTGTACGCCACTCCGCACTTTTTACACTTGTACGGCTTTTCTCCAGTATGTGTTCGTCTATGTGTCTCCATCTGCTGCCGCATTCGAAACCTTCGACCACAAAGGTCACAGTCATAATGTGGTACATTGTGGTTATCAAATATGTGATTCATATACTGGCTTTTAGTCATGAATCCCTGTCTGCAAGACCCACAACTGTAAGAATAACTGCCACCAAAACCAGATATTGGTATCTGTCCCATCATTCCAGGATGGTTCAATCTTGTAGGTGGTGTAAAATTGTTCCGCCCATCATCTTCCAGGCTTCCAGTACTCATGTTACTATCCAAACTTAGTCTTCTGCGATCACCTTCAGGAAAATGTTCGTTGGGACTTTTAGTCAAGTGGTAAATATCGTTTAATCGTGAGTGGATGCTCTGGCTGGGCATGCTATCATCTCTTCTTGATGACCATGATGCATCTGAAAGTAGACAGGGTTTCTTCTTGTATTTCTGCTCCAGAAGTCTGGTCCTCAACAGTTGATGTGCAGGTATGTATTTCAAGTTGTCATCAAACAATTGTTTGCCAGTAGAAGACACAAACCAAGCCAAAGTTCAGATACAAAGTGGCTGGTTAAACTGCTATAAAATCTCCTGTTTTTGTGGTTAGTTGAAAATTTTTTTAAAACTTGAGTTGGTAATGAAATGTAGATAAAATGCAATTCAAATGTAATAACCCATTCACCTAAATCACCTCATTACTGCTACATGTATTTAATTGCATCTTAAAAGGGAGATAAGCTGTACATGTAGTATACGTACATTGAAACATTTTTAATAAGAGCTGTATCAGCTCAGGGCATATTTAGTGCTTCCAATAAAACTTTACAGTTAAGGGCACACAAGACTTTATAGAATTTGTAAGTCCAAATCAAGAAACTATTTTCAAAGAGTTATTCTCTTGCTTAAAGCTAGCTCAGTAATAATACCCAACTCAAAGTAATATCTCAAATAGTTAAGTCAAAAGTGACAAGAAGAAAATTTTAACTTCTAGACAAAAAGGGCCAAATTTTATAAAATCCTTATCAGAATTACCTTCTCCTGCCCATGTTTTGGGTCAATGTAAATGAGTTTCAAACTTTAAATAACATCTCTACATTTAGCAAAAAGTGGATTGGACTTTAATTTTACCAAATAAAGTCGGTAAAGGGCCTTAATTTTTAAAACAACCCTGACAGAGTTACCTTCTCTTGCCTACAGATGGGGGTAATGAGTAAACAAGCATTCAAAGTTTCAAAGCAATATCTCAAAGGGTTAAGGCAAAAGTGGATTTTACCCATATTCAAAGTATGTTCTACCCAGTTAAAAAATTCGTGAAAAACCTTACAGAGAGTTAGTACTCTTTGATGTAGGTCATGATGGTAAACAAGATGGTAGTTTAAAGCATACCTCAATGGTTCTGAAATAAAGTGAGGGGTAAACAAAAACTTAACCAAGCTCAAACACTCTAAGTCAAAAAAGGGCCATAATTCTGCCAAAAACCTTGACAGAGTTATGTACTTGTCTGTAGATGGAGGTTATGAGGTAAACAAGTATGGTAAGTTTCAAAGCCATACCCAATACTTTTGAAATAAAGTGGGGTGGTACGAAAAACTTAACCAAGGTGTGACGCGTTAGGGGGGGGGAGGGGAGGGAGTAGGATGCCCTTTCATAGAAAAGTCGAGCTAAAAATATTCAATCTGAGTCTCATACATGTATAGTAAGTCTACTAGACTGCTAGTAGATCTATTCTAAAGCCCAGAGTGATTTTATAAGCATATCAGCCAACCAGAATCCAATATATCCAACCTGCCTGCCTCCAGCGTGTTAAATGGGCTATGTGGAGACCCCTTAGAAACTGTGTTAAAGTGAAGGAAAACTTAGTCTAGTATCTGTTTAAGATGTAGACAGCTTGCTTTATAAATGTCACTGCTGATGATTAATGTAGTTGTCTCCCTTGACACAATTCTCTGTACACTGTAGTGTAGATACCTCAAACTTATCAATTTGTAACGTGCACAAAACCTTTCTTATTTAGAAATAAATTGTCTCAGAAACCATACATCACTACTTCCTGTACCTAATTAACACATTCTTTTTCTTAAAACAGTATAAAGTTTAAAAAATATTCATGCTTTGTTTCTGTCATTTGTGGTAAAGTCAAAGTTTAAAGATAATTAATAAATATGAAATCAAATGTTTACCACTGTTCTTAACTAAAACCCTGAATTACAAGAGAATCTGAATGAAGCTTCCCAAACTATTTTTGACATGTTTAACAATGAAAATTATGTTCCCAAGAGATAACTCCATCAAGTTTAAAGCATGACTGTTCTCTATGCATTAAATCTTAGCACTGCTGTTCTCAAGTGTGCAAAAAGCTTCTTCAATTTGAAAGCTGTTCAAAAACCTCCTAGCCTTCTAACACAAACACAAAGATACAGTAGTAAACAAATTTATATCCTGCTGTCTTACACTAACGTGACTAAGGGTATTTTTTACAGTTCTAAAATAAATGTTTAATAGTTGTATTTGATTTTGAAGTCAAAATGATTGGATATAACAAAAGCTTGCAAATTATGCTCCACACAATGGAACAATTAGTTGTACATTGTACAGTAATATGCATACACATTTTACTAAGAAACTGAATATAGCTGCAATGCCATAAATATTAACTGCAGTATGTTAAACTTGTGCTTCTCTACGTTGTTCAAGACTCAACTGTTTTAATGAACTTTTGCCAAAGTTGCAGGATTATATTATCACACTTGTATTTTTAATTTTGATTTCTTAGCTTAAGACAGCAGTTCACCATTCCTTACACCAACTAAAGATACTAAACTACCACAAACAGCACTTACTTAATGACTTTTGATCTGTTTGGCCTCTATCATTTTGTCCTGAAGAACTGTAACTCTGACCCCAAGTTTCTGATGATGACAAAGAGTTGTCTCCCATATCAATTCCAGTTCCCTCTAGGTCATTTTCTGCTGCAATTGGTTCCATTTTTATAGTTTGGACGGAATCCCCCTGATCATCACGATTTGATGACTGACTAGAGTCAAATGATTCATTCTGATTGGCTGCCTGAGAGCCAGAACCGGCATCTTCGGCTCCAGGGATTTCACCTTCCCCTTCATTTGATACGGCATCTAAGAAAGTGTCAATAACATTGACAGTTTCTTGTTTTAATGTCATGTTATTGCTTTGGTTTATACTGGTTATTGCATGCTGAGATGATAATGGGAATGACGGCGAAGAGGTTACTGATGTACTTGATCCTGGCGACGATATCGAGTACGGTGCTGGACGAATACGAGGTCTCTGACGTCTGGCTGGTGGCATCAAGGTACGACTACGATTATACTGCTGTGACTCAGCTTCCATAGACTCTTTCCGATGCTGACCTGAAATTGAAACATAATGCATTTACATGACAAAACTGCACGCTAAACAATTAAATAGCGATGCTGATAGTAAATTTATAATTACATATATGTACCACTGCTACAGCTGAGACACACGGAACACTAGAGGTTAAAGATTTAATCACAGAAATAAAACTGTTTAAACAGATCACTGTCCACATACAGTAATATCAGAACCAAACATTAATCTTCAAAATAGTTCACCTGAAGAAGCATTCTGTATTGAAAAAATCTTCAAAGAAAATTTTTAAGTAGAAAAATTGAAGATTGAAACTATGTATACATACTTTTGAGACAGTATCCCAAGAACTCTGCTTTGATCTCGTCCCTTCCCTCAAGGAATCCCTTGCCTGTTATGGACCCTAGATGTGACAGGGAACCATCATGTACACTGGCTGTAAGGATGATTGACTCCTCCCCAGTCTGGTCTGACAGCTGCTCTATCTGAAATAGAATCATATACATGTAAGAACTGTATGCTAAAACAGAGTTAGATCCTCTAACAGTATCTACTGCTAAATTCCCAAAATAAGCCCATCCATCTTCTACACTTGTAACTTATACTGTTCCACTTATTTTCACAGGGGTGATCTAAGTGTATGAGAAATACTACCTTTATGCATACTGTAAAAAGGGAAATAACTCAATACTTTCCTAGGTGTAAATGTTGACAATAACCATTTAAAATTTCAACCCAATATGTTATAGTGGACTTTGTAAAAATGTAAACCTAAAATGCTACATGGGTGTGTCATAAACATGAAAAGGGGGCATAATTCTGTCAAAAATCAAGATTGAGTTACAGGATGTGGTGTAAACAGATTTTTTACCCTGATACAGATGTTGATAGTAAATAACTTTTAAATTCAGATACACAGATTGTTTCCTCTCTGACACTGACAAGTTGTCAACCATGTTAGTACAATATCTGCAGCTCTCCATATTCTATGAACAGTCAAGTTAAAAATCACTGAGCCACACCAAGCTAAGTCCCAAAAAAATAATATGTATGTTTCCTGTGACATGCCAGAAAAAAATAGGGTAGGTAGGTAGATTTTTTTTTCTTTTTTTTTTCAGGGCGAGTAAAATAGCCTTCTTCATAGTAGTAGAATTCCTATAGATGGTTGTAGATGTAGATGTATATGCTCTCTACTTTTAATACACAGCTTTTTATGTACCCTTTGATTTGTCCTCATTTGAATTTGAACCGGCAAATGATTCGTTCTCAAATTATTTTGTACTCAAAATTTTTTTTTTGGTCAATAAAAGTTTAGGGTCGGGGTTTAAAAATAGGGTAGGTCGTGTCACCAGAAACATACATATTTTTTTTTTTGGCCTAACGGGAAATACAAAATGTATGTTTTGGCACTGATGCTTAACAAAAGTTTCATTCAACTACAGCCAGTGGTTACTGAGATACATGTATTGTGCCAGATGGATGAACACATTAAGAAAGTAACCTATCATTTCCTTTTCTCTACATTTTGTTCCTTTTGCGAACAAAAACCATAAAAATAATCAAGCACATGTAGCCACAAAACTTAATACAAATGTACATCTAATGAATGGCATCAAACTCAAAAAGAATTCAGTTAATTCACTAAATATTGTCAAAGCAACATGTATGTGTACATACATACATTACAATGTACCACTTTAAGGATGTACATGTAGATGGACCGACAGGCTGTGAATGTGATCACAAATGTTCGTGGAGGGTCACTAGGTCACCAGTTGGCGATTACATGTTTTTCTATTTATGTCAAATGAAACAAAATTCTCACTATACCATTTCGAGAGATTACACATCATCATCATATCAATTGTGTAGTGCTTCATTAAAGTTCATTTTCTTGTAGCATCAAATTTTCAAGCTGTTTACAAAATGTAGATGTCATTTGAACACATTGTTTGTACATGTATGTACAGGCACCCAGAGTACGGTATTCACCTCTCCCAATTGACCCCTCTACTACGATGGTGCCCCTGGCTTCACTGTGCAAACATATCGATCTATTGTTTACATGATACATGTATATTAAAGCAAAATAGTAAAATCATACCCTATATACTAGTACTAGATATGAACAACAGATTTTACATGGTTGAAAAGTGTAGGGGTACATTTGTACTAGGGTTGTAGAGTGGGCCCGTCGGGACATGGAGGTCTGTGACACACACCAGGTGCTTCTGCAATATGATGTATGTCTAAAAGCGTATTAAAACTTATTCCTCTTCCACTTACCAACATCTGTATTTGTGACTTCAACACAGATTTGAGAATAGCTTTATAACCTGGGATCTCTTTCAGCACATCTAGCTCTCTCGCCATGGTTTATACGTAAGTGTGTAAACAATGTAGAAATATCCTGTCCTCAAGTTGTATATGACAGCTGTTATCTATAGATATCTAGTCCAGTGAGGCAGGAATGATCAGTCATTTTTCAAAATTGCTTTTTTTGAAGCCTGTCCACTTTTCCTGTAAAAAAAAATAAATTCTAATAAATATTTATGTCTTTTTTAACAACATGAATAATCTTGGGCCTTCCCCTGGTTTCGAAATACTAGCCACTGCCTTTTTCAAAACAGACAGCTGCTATTATTATTAGAATTCAATAGTCGTATAAACAGCTCTGGTTTCAGTGCAGGACTTTTTTTCCCAAAATTGGGAAGGGGGCCAGGCCTTCTCAATTTAGGAAATTTTATGTGCAGTGTCGCCCAAATTGGGAAATTTTACGCGTGTTCTCATTCAAATTGGGAAATTTATCAATAAACTTGTTTAACACTTGAGTGCTCCCCGCCCCCTCTGTTGCAGGAATTAAATACTACTGGCAAATGTGAAGAGTTTCTCAGGCTTGAAAGAGATCAGCCTGAGTCTTATCCCCATAAATATTTTTTGTGCAATAATGTATAGATTAAACTAAACAAGTATTCCACCCCTCTTCAATTCTTTACTTTGGTGAACAGCTGAAGGATCATAATCTGTAACATTTGTAAAAGTTATAATGCAATTATTGTGGTTTGTCACTTATTTTCACAACCCTGCTTATTTGCAATTTTTGGGAATATTGGGCACGGCCCAGAGTACTAATGCCTAATTTTAACAAAATAAATACCCCAAAATAACCAAAAACACCTTATCATGAAAAATGGTAAAAAGCATTTCGACAAACCCGTTACACTGTTCATACAATAATATAGAACAGTGTATACGGGGTTTGTCAAAAATGACTTTTTCCATTATTTAGGTTTTTTATGATAAAGAGTTATTTAGGTATATTTTGGGGTATTTATTTTGTAAAAATTACAGGGCAGTCTAGTACTCTGGTGCCAGTGTATTTGGTCAAGTTTTCAGTGATTTTAAATGAAACAAATAGTTTCTGGAGGACTTAAAAAGCTTAAAACAGGTCAAAGATGATAAATTATACATTTTTAAAAGTTTTTCAAGCAATTGTTTTTGTTTGTCACGTATTTTTGTGACCACGCTGTGTCCGATTTTCAGAGATATTTGCCGATTTTTCAGCGATTTTAGATATTTCAAAAGCTTAAAACACCGATCAATCCCTATATAATTACTATTAAAACATTTCGCATAATTGCATCATATTTTTCATCAGTTCAGCTTAATTCTGCTTAATTGCATAGCCCATTGTCTGAAAACGGCCACGCTGTCTAGTGTCAATCATCAACGACGCCAACAATTGTAATACCCGATCAGCTGTTAAGTTGTCAAGGTGACAAACAGTGCATAACACAATTAGCGATGTGTGAATTGCTCAGTTAGGCAAATTCAGTGACCCATAGTAAGCTGATAACATTCTTTTCATACGCTGTGAATAGAAAGTCTATCCATTTAATTGATCGAGAAGATCTAAGTTCTGACGGATCCTGTTTTATAAAATGTAAATTTTTTCAATTGACATTGTGTAACTTTGACAATAAAAGAGATCTAGTGATACAAAATAAATAAACAAAGCTGACAGTGGACAAAGCAATCATTTTTTTAGCGTTGCCAATACATATTGACAGGTAATAGCACACAAGACTTCACATGTTTATAAGTGCAATCAAGAAGAGTTATCTTCTTTTGCTTACTTTACACATGGCGTCAGAACTCCAACATTCAAAGAAATATCATTGGTTAAGTTAACTGGTTTTACTAGTTTCTAAGTCAAAAAGGGCTAATTCAAATGAAATCCTTGACAGAATACCCATGGTTGGGTATGCTAAACAAGTATTCCAACTTTAATTAATATTTCAATCAGTTCAAAAGTGGACTGATATAAACTTAAGATAAGGTGATAAAAGGCCTTAATTTTTAAAACAAATCCCTACAGTACCTCTCTGCGACAGATGGGGGTAATGATGTGAAATAGCATTAAAAGTTTCAAAGCAATATCTCAAAGGGTTAAGGTAATAAGTGGATATTTCCATATTCATGTATCTAAGTCAAATCGGGGCATAATCTGCAAAAAACCTGACAGAGTTCTACTTGTACATTAAGAAGTTCAAAATATTAAGGGTTAGTTTCAATTCAATCCCTCCAAGCATTTTAATCACATGAGGTTT
Organism: Saxidomus purpurata; assembly: GCA_022818135.1. Taxonomy (NCBI): domain Eukaryota; kingdom Metazoa; phylum Mollusca; class Bivalvia; order Venerida; family Veneridae; genus Saxidomus; species Saxidomus purpurata. The sequence continues at coordinate 38,137,594 of JAFMSR010000004.1, read as the reverse complement.
ATAAAAAAAACTTAAAAAAATATGCAGTGAATACACTTGCTAAGTCAAAAAAGGACATAATTTTCATTGTCAAAAAGCATTCTTACAGAGTTATGTAGTCAAACAATAGATGGAAGTATATGATATTAAACTGAATAGTGATTAGTTTCTAAGCATCCTCTAACTTTGAAATAAAGTGGGGTAGCTGTAAAACAGTCAGGGTGTGTAACTTGTATAAGTTATTTTGAAAATAACTTCTGTAAGTGATTTTTGAAACATTTTGTTAATAAAATTACTTCCCTTTGCTGAAAACAATTAAAGCTCCTTTTGAAAGTTGAGGTCACCAAAATAATGGAAATATCTTAAAATAACGTGTACAGGTTACTAATCAAGATTTCTAGTTTTGCTTTAACACATGCATCATTGAATTAGCAGATTACCTTTGCAAATACCTTTAGATAAGATTGGAAGAACACATGGTAGGCTAAATCTTTCTTTATTACATAGCTGAACTGTATGGTATGACTTTTCAATTAGACATAATGGATTTATTGCCAAAATTGTCAAACAGATTACCTGAAAAATGTCCTACTGCAAATCGTTGCAAATAACCGGATCTACGTACAAAGAAATTCAAATTTTAGGGCGTTAAATATCTTCCTATTTCATGATCTTGAAGTTCACATGATCATTATAAAAAAATATGAAAAAAATATGCATGTAACTCCCCAGAAAAAAATGTATTATTGTGAAAAAAGTCATTTTAAATCTTTGCCAACTGTTTGGACTAATAATATAAGTTGAACAAGTGATTATGTCTCAAAAATAACTTAAAGAAGTGATTAAGTGAGTGATGAATAAAAGATAAATATAACTTGTACACCCCGTTATTTTGATATGCATATTAAAAAAATTACACATGAGCTCTTTCTATGTCACTTTTAATTCGTAAACGGTCCCGAAAAAAACAGTTTCTTCTCTGCATAGACGCCACTAATTGATCTTACTGTTACACATTAAAAAAAATAATTAAGCTTTAAGTTTGTCGACGGTTCCGAAAAACAACTGTAATACATATAATAAGCCAATAATTAATCAACAAACACGCTTAATTTAATGTCACTTCACAGCAGACACACCGCAAATTAAAGCATCATTTAATCCCGTTACATTGATTATCGGGTGTTATGACCGCTTACATGCGCAGTAATTAAGTATTGGAAAACCTTGCGTTCTAATTGGTTGAGAGCACAAAACAGACGACGCCTTTACATTTCATCAGCTGTCAAGATGTGTATTGTATATTGCGGTTATTTTTGACACACGTTTCCCAAAAATTTTATGAGTCCCGTCGATTCGTCATCGGATTTTTAAGCGTCCTTTTGTGAAAATCATGCGTACAAATACGCGGAGTAAAGCGGCCCCGAAATGATTAACAGAACTATTGACTTTTCCCCCGAAAACTTAGGAGTCCCGACGGAACAACTGACTTGGAAGTTATGGAGTCCCTCCCAAGATTTTGGTGTCCTCGGGATCGTGGGACTATGTTAGTGTCGAACCCTGAATTTGCGTCGTTTTCATCAAATTGGGAAAAATTGAGTCGCGATTTCTTAAGAATTGGGAATTCTAAAAATAACTAAAAAAACTTGCAAATTAAACACACATCCGACTATGCATAGAACGTTTATGATATATTTTAATTCACCTAAAAACACAAGGCTACATGACAAGACTTTAGAGGTGTTACAACTTACAGTACACTTAAAGTGGAATGTCCCTTTTTTTCTTATTTTTCTATCTATACTATCATCTAAACTATCCTGTTGGGCCCTTAAACATGTTTGAATAGGCTGTTTCTGGGCTGAAGAAGGTCGTTTCATTGAAAGAAGTGACGGTATCGCCTTGAGATTGCACCCCTACACTGTCTGGAACAGTTTTAAATCCGAAATCAGATAGTTTCTGGACACCAACTGGCTTCTTCTTCAATCGCTTTAAATAATATTTGCTGTTATGACTAGCAGAAATGGCTGTACATTGTTGAATTTCACGATACGGGGATGTATAAACAACTCACGAAAACCGATGACAAAAATCACGCAGACTGGCTCTCATCATTGCATGCGTTGAAAGTAGAATTAAACGCTAAAAAGTAACTGAACGGGAGCCAGATTAATGGCGCGCTTGATTTTGATTCACTTGATGAACTCAGAGAACAATGTTCCATTAATTTAACCGGCTTTGCTACCAGGCCGATGCTCGAAATTGGGAATTTTTTTTTGAAAATTGGGAAAAATGGTCAACATTTGCGATTGGGAATAGGGCCGTTTATCTGTACCATTTATATAGGGAAAAAAAACGCTTATCTGTACCATTTATATAGGGAAAAAAAACGCTGCAACGTTAAGTTTGTGTGACTGACGGTCAGACAAAGCGATCCCTATGTATCACCTTTTCTACGAAAGTGCGACACAAAAATCAGCTATAAAGTAGATCAAACTGTGCTGCCCACTGAATAAGACTTCAGATTCTTCAGTAAGTTTAGTGTGCAGTAGTGGTCTGTGGTCATTGTCCACTTTTTCAATATCAAAATTGGTTCTTCCATCACATCAGGAATCAAAATATATTAACTCAGTAGTCAATGAAATAATAAGATGGAACTGAAACAAAGCAGTAAAATCACACTAAAATGTATGAGATATCGCATCCTTTAAAACAATTGTAGTCGCCGCCATCTTTAATTTTATCGAAAAAAAGTCGGTCAAAAACAAGAAAAAATATTTTAATTTCTGCGCCTAACAGACCTTAATCAGTTGCAACACTGATTTCATTTTGTGCATAATGCAACCTTTTACGAAAATATTGTAAATAGACAACAAATAACTACATGATTTGTACGTACTTTGTGTCAATTTTTTTAAATTAAACAAAGCATCATTCCAGGCTCAATTATCTGATTACCTCCATTTTTATTGGCTTGAAGAGTATTCAACGATTGAATAGAAACTTGCACCGTACTTTATCCGGATAGTAGCGGCTGTTAAAATGTTTACATGCCGTCAAATGATATTTTCGATCATCACATGGTAGATATTGTGTGCGCGAAAACAGTGATTGGAGGAGTTTGGAGAGATACACTGGAAATTATAAATATTTCTCCCAAAATCTTTAAGAAACATAACTCTGCTCAATTGTACGTCTTATTTTATCAAGAAAGATGTCTTACAGACGGAAATGATATATACATATGTGTTAAAAATTTAGTGCAGTGACTTTTGCCCCCGGTTAAAATGATATTGCCAAAAATAAAAAAGGTTTTCTAAAACACTTTTTTCATGAATTAACGACTTGAACACGAAAGAAAGGCATATGTCAATTTTGTTTTAGAGTGAATAGAACATGGTTCTAACATTATCCTATCATTTAATTTCTTTTTCTATATTAGTCAAGTCAGTGTGATCCTGGGACTTTAAGGCATTGTCTAGTAGACTGTTAAAATCAGCATATCTTCATTTAGTAAGATCCAATGTAGCCCATGGATCTATTCGCTGGGATCCCTATCTCAAACAAAATATTAAGAAGCTGGAGACAGCAAAGTGCCGAACAGCCTATTTTAATACCGGGTTGGTGTGGGGGAGGGGGATTACAAGTCACGAGAAGATATCGAAGGTTGCGGCGACATTGGAATTCCCGCCAAATTGCCAACAACCTGACCTTTTACAAGATGGCCGCTGGTTTGGTACCAGCAGTACTGAGTTTCTTCAACCAGGTAAATCAAAGAGACTTCTCTAGTGATGTAACTGTTTTAGAGACTTTAGGTAATTTCAACCAAGAACTTTATTGAAACTGAATGATATATAACAAGCAGGGCTCCCCTTCAAATTATGACAAAGAAGTTTAACATATATATATACCTTTTAATATTATTGAATAGATTTATATTAAGTGACTAATCACGAGGTTTCATAGTTTCAAAGATCACACTAGCTACGGTAATACAGGAAAGAAGTGAGCATTCCGTAAGGGTATTCGTTTCTTCAGAAGTTGCGATTTACCATGTAATATACACGAACCTGTTATGTACTTACTTGGGTTTTGTTTACTAAATCAGCCATTTTTTGTCGGAGCCTTGTCGTTACGTTAGTCGGAGCATCATCGTTAAATAGGAAGCAGTGCGTTTTGCCGACACAGTGTGAAGATGTAAAGAACAGAATTCACCACATCGCATTCGAAAACAAAGTTTGGCTTTCCGTATTAGGAAGTTTTATATCTTAAAGGTATATACGAGGGTGCTTCAAAAAGTAATGTTACTAGATTAATAAATTGAAGACGGTGAATAGTACCTCAGATGAAATTATTCCAAACCCTCAAAATATTGCCCCTTAACAGAAATGCACTTTTGTAATCTCGCTATCCATTTCCTAAAAGCGCCAAAGTAGTCTGCCCTTGGTATCTGTCTCGGGCACTGATGCACTGCACTTCCAAGTGCATTTCTGCTGTCATATCTCCGCCCAGAAAGAACTTTCTTGAGGCGAGGGAACAGAAAAAAGTCGCACGGACTTAAATCAGGTGAATAGGGAGAATGCTTCAAGACATTAACTTTTTCTTTGTTCAGGAACTCCACTACCCCCCGACTTTTATGAGCTGGAGCATTGTCATGAAGCACATTAATGCCCTTTAAGCCAGTACTTGGGCGTTTCTGGTCATAGAATTTCTTAATTATAGTCAACACTGTGTTCATGTAGAACTTCCCTGTAATGGATTTTCCTACCTTTGAAGGTATTTGTACCACTGGGCCAGACGAATTAAAGAAGATTGTGTATAAAATGTTCTTAGTACTTAGTAACAGATGTCTTTGGTCGCCCTTAACAGATGTCTTTGGTCGCCCTTTTCGACCCGCATCTTTAATGGTGGATATTCCAGCTTTAAATTTTTAAACCCATCTGCAAACTGTCATATACGATACCGGGGAAGGCCCATATATATCATTCAGTTCGTTATAAACTTGTTTTGGCGGTATACTTAGAGCGACGCCGCCTTTTATGTAGGCACGTATTTCTACTTTTACTTCAGTATTCATTTAGACAGCAACTTGCACAGTGTATATGAGTAACACACTTATAAAAGTGGATTACTTTGTCAACTGTTCACCGATTTGCATGAGGTTTTCGTGCTTAAGTAGCTATTAAAGTGGCCTACTCGGCTGAATAGAATTATTGAACCAGAACGCGCGTTTTGGCTATGGAAAGCCATAAGTAACATTACTTTTTGAAGCACCCTCGTATACTGATATAGTATAAGTAATAATGACAACAAACAGAATCCATTGTTTTGTAATAAAATTATCAGATCTGTTATCTCGATTTAAACAATGACTGTTGCAACGTAGAAAATTTATACTTTGCATCAAAAACAAGGAGGGTTACATTCGTATTAAAGGGAGGCTAAACGCTTCATAGACTGAAGACATATTTTCAAAAAGAAATAAGCATATGCAATTTATAAAAAAGTGCATTGTTTTAATGTCACAAGACATATAAGAAAGACATATGGGGTGTTCAACCAATATACAAGTAGAATAGGTCATATAGCTGCGGCTTTATACAGTGACATAGTCAAACGCTTTACTTTACTTTGAGATGGTTTCTATCCCTTTTAGACTTTGTGGTCACTCACATGTGAACATGAGACGGGTCGTATGAAACATAACTATCACATAACATAACTATCACAAAAGCATAATTTGATTAAAGTTAGGTATCAAAAACATACGAAACTGAGGTGCAAAGGTATTGCAACGGTCGCCAGTCGGAAAACTTACCAACGAAAACACTGAGACAAATCCCTTATGTGGTGTAGAGGTTAAGGTGTCTGTTGCCTATCCTGGAGGTTTCGGGTTTGAGACTCACTGAGATCACGACCGTACCTCCTCATATGACACAAGTACCGTTTTTTTTCCAGGAAGTGGACTCGAAAATGACTTTATAAGCTTAACGCTTTCTTCACAATCGAGCTAAAATAGATTAGTATAAACTAAGTCCCAGACGCGAGGATGCGCAAGAAGGACAAATGGGCTTCCTTACTGATAATTTCACAAAAGAGGACATCTTTCTAGTCAATGGAAGACTATGCATTTTTTGGATTTTTTATCCACTTTTGTAAATGTTTTACTTTGGGACTTTTTCCATTTGGAATTTGTCCTCCAATCGTATGAATGAACATCACATTGTCTAATGTGTACTACTTGTACACATACTACTTGAAATTGATTCGTTCAATTAAAAGTTTAGTATTTCATGGCAAAAATGCCGTCTAAATTATGTATGCAAGTGTATAATGTATGGATTCTTATATTCACCAAATATGAGAAAATATACATATCGTTACATTATAAATTGAACAAGACATATTTTAAACATTGTAATTAAGCGATTTTCTTAAAAAATATTAAAATATATTGTATCTCAGGATGCCAAGAGGATTATTGGAATTTTGTGTTTTGTTTGTCATATTTTTTGATACTGTTGATACAGGAATAAGTCAGAATCGTGGTCAGTTATGATTTTTTACTTAAATGACATTTATTTTTCAGCTAAAATTTCATACTGTTATAAACTCTACAGTAGGTATACCTACATAGATTTTTTTTTAGCACAACATACGCATTCGCCCTGTAACATCGCACGGATGTAAACCGGGACTTGAAGACAAAGCATTCAGGACATCACTTGGCCTTTTCGTTGAGATTTCTAATTTTCTTTTATGTTTAGTCAAAAGATAGTCGTATCATATCGGAATGTATCTACAGCACGAAGCGTATGAAGTGTCACTGGCAAATAGATCATTGTTTTAAATGCGGAATTTGTTACAACGCATTTATAAACCAGGATACATACTATATGTGTGTACTTTTTGACAATTTAATTATAGGCACGTAATTTCTCACTTACGCTCGACAAACTTCTTATACATTGTTTGCAGCAATATTTTTCTTATTTAGACTTTGTTGATGATGAGGAACCCCTAAAGTGTTATTTCTGTCATGGTATGGGTCCTAACAACGACTGCGAAAAGTTCGGCCCTTATAAGGATGCAGTCGATGCCGCAAATGAAGGAGACGAGCATGAAGGACCTGTAACATTGAAGACTTGCACACCACCTTTCGATAAGTCTTGCATGATTGAAACTTTCCAAAATAATAATGGTAGGTATGAACAACATTTACTATAGTAAGTCTACAATGAAGTTACTTTGACACAGAGTTTCGATCATTTATTTGACATGACAATAAAAATGTATTTGACTGAAGTTGGTTACACAACAAAGATAGCCTTTTTGTGGAATAATTTCAGATTTTCACATGACAATTACAACCAGTAAGTCCAAAACTAAACATAATTTAAGTCAATATCGTGAAAAATAGTGAAAGCAATGTTTTACTGAATCGAAAATGTAAATCAAGTAATGAAGTTTACAAAAAAATAAAACACTATTATTGGAACATAAAACTCACAACTCATCTTTACCTGTAACAGCTCTTGTAGATGATTTCGAACAAAATCAAGCTGGCATGAAATAATTTATGTCAATATTTCACGATGTTGGAGACATAACGCACACGTGTATGTTTTATTCTATTTTGTTGTAGGTGGTATAGCACATATTCGCGATTGCAGCGATGACAAAACATTTGATTTTACAGAGATCATGACAAATATTTCAAGCTACTCTCGTCTGCTCAGTCTCCATGACAACAACAAAACAGCGTGTGCAAATGATACGCAACGTATGGTATGCTTGAGTAAATGTGGTAAAAGCGAAAATTACACAGACCTTTGCAATGGTCCTCAGTTTGATTGTGCACTGCCTAGTTCATTTTCAAAGTTACTTCTATTAACAGTTGTGTTTTTCTACGTATTTTTATCCCCGTGATTCTACGTTCTAGTACATAACTCATGTGTATATGTTAAAGTGACATTATGCGCATCTTACTTGCACATAGTGTATTTTGGTGACAATTTTATAGATGCAATGTTTGGTTGCTGTGCATTTAAATGTGTTAAATTAATGATTATGTCACATAAGTATTTAAAATTGGTGCTTTAGATATAAAAAAATCGGACTGATAAAATGATAGTTGATTGTGTCGTTGTTGATGTTGGTAGAGATTTCAGCAGTGGAAGGGAAGCAACTCCTGCATGCAGTTGTTCTTTTCTTAAATTGACTCTCCCAGTCAAATAAGAAAATCAATATTTGGAAAGTTATTTTTTCATACTGGTAGCGGAAAGAGTTTGGTGTATTGGGTTAAAAGCTATTATTTCCTCTACGCTTTTGTACACACACCATTTTCAGCTGGATTGTTACTTGAAAAAAATGCGCATAATGTCACTTTAATATTTTATTGTTGTCAGGTAAAACTTTCTTTACCTTACAGTCCATTATTGTTTAACATAAATGAGAAGTGTTTTAACTTATATAAATATTTGTTCATGCGACTGAGTTTCGAATTGCAAGAAATACTGTGATTATAATAGATAGATTAGCTGTAATTATATATTGCAAAAGTGTTAGTTAATCAAATTTGTATTTATACCGGTATTCATTAATAAACTAGATCTACCACCTATTCTTTGCTTTTGGATTGTTAGCTTATACAAGAAGCAATGCTAGATCAAATTATTTCGTGAAATTCTAACGACACTGACATAATGGCGATATTTTGTAACACTATTGCTTGTATAGTACATGTACAACTTGCTGATTCCTTGCAATATCTTCCAGAGTTTTGTGATATATCACTACAACGAGCTACCTCGTTGGAGACATCATACTTCGTTTATGAACGGCGAAGTCAATGCCAAAAAGTCCCATGTCGTGTGGCTTGTGTACCAGAGTTCTCAAAGTCCCATGACGTGGCTTGTGGTGTTACCAGAGTTCTCAAAGTCCCATGTAGTGGCTTTTGTACCTGAGTTCTCAAAGTCCCATGTCGTGGCTTGTGTACCAGAGTTCTCAAAGTCCCATGTCGTGTGGCTTGTGCACCAGAGTTCTCAAAGTCCCATGACGTGGCTTGTGTACCAGAGTTCTCAAAGTCCCATGACGTGGCTTGTGTACCAGAGTTATCAAAGTCCCATGTCGTGGCTTGTGTACCAGTGTTATCAAAGTCCCATGACGTAGCTTGTGTACCAGAGTTCTCAAAAAGTCCCATGTCGTGTGGCTTGTGTTCCAGAGTTATCAAAGTCCAATGACGTGGCTTATGTACCAGAGTTATCAAAGTCCCAAGACGTGGCTTGTGTACCAGAGTTCTAAAAGACCCCATGTCGTGTAGCTTGTGTACCAGAGTTATCAAAGTCCCATGTCGTGGCTTGTGTACTAGAGTTCTCAAAGTCCCATGTCGTGGCTTGTGTACCAGAGTTCTCAAATTTCCATGTCGTGGCTTGTGTAGCAGAGTTCTCGAAGTCCCATGTCGTGTGGCTTGTGTACCAGAGTTCTCAAAGTCCCATGTCGTGTGGCTAGTGTAGCAGAGGTCTCAAAGTCCGATGACGTGGCTTGAGTACCCGAGTTCTCAAAGTCCCATGTCGTGGCTTGTGTACCAGAGTTATCAAAATCCCATGTCGTGTGACTGGTGTCGCAGAGGTCTCAAAGTCCCATGTCGTGGCTGGTGTAGCAGAGTTCTCAAAGTCCCAAGTCGTGGCTGGTGTAGCAGAGGTCTCATGTCGTGGCTTGTGTACCCGAGTTCTCAAAGTCCCATGTCGTGGTTTGTGTACCAGAGTTCTCAAAGCCCCATGTCGTGTGGCTTGTGTACCAGAGTTCTCAAAGTCCCATGTCGTGTGGCTTGTGTACCAGAGTTCTCAAAGTCCCATGTCGTGGCTTGTGTACCAGAGATCTCAAAGTCCCCATGTCGTGTGGCTTGTGTACCAGAGTTCTCAAAGTCCCATGTCGTGGCTTGTGTACCAGAGATTTCAAAGTCCCATGTCGTGGCTTGTGTACCAGAGTTCTCAAAGTCCCATGTCGTGTGGCTGGTGTAGCAGAGGTCTCAAAGTCTCATGTCGTGGATGGTGTAGCAGAGGTCTCAAAGTCTCATGTCGTGACTGGTGTAGCAGAGGTCTCAAAGTCCCATGACGTGGCTTGAGTACCAGAGTTTTCAAAGTCCCATGTCGTGGCTTGTGTACCAGAGTTCTCAAAGTCCCATGTCGTGTGGCTGGTGTAGCAGAGTTCTCAAAGTCCCATGTCGTGGCTTGTGTACCAGAGTTCTCAAAGTCCCATGTCGTGGCTTGTGTACCAGAGTTCTCAAAGTCCCCATGTCGTGGCTTGTGTAGCAGAGTTCTCAAAGTCCCATGTCGTGGCTGGTGTAGCAGAGTTCTCAAAGTCCCATGTCGTGGCTGGTGTAGCAGAGGTCTCAAAGCCTCATGTCGTGGCTGGTGTAGCAGAGGTCCCAAAGTCCCATGTCGTGACTGGTGTAGCAGAGTTCTCAAAGTCCCATGTCGTGGCTTGTGTACCAGAGTTCTCGAAGCCCCATGTCGTGGCTTGTGTACCAGAGCTCTCAAAGTCCCGTGTCGTGGCTTGTGTACCAGAGTTCTCAAAGTCCCATGTCGTGGCTTGTGTACCAAAGTTCTCAAAGTCCCATGTCGTGGCTTGTGTACCAGAGTTCTCAAAGTCTCATGTCTTGGCTTGTGTACCAGAGTTCTCAAAAAGTCCCATGTCTTGTGGCTTGTGTACCAGAGTTCTCAAAAAGATCTTATACAGAGTCAGAAATATTCTATTTTTTTGTTACTTTTATAAGCAAATTGTTTTCCCGAAGATTATCTAGATTAAATTTTGATGGATTTTTGTAGGAAAAAGAAGAGACGCTCTGGCATTTTAGCAATTGCTTCCTGTATTATGTTGCTGTTTAAATGTTTCTATTGGTAGTGTCTGGTGTGTTTGGACTTGTGCATGTGTGATGGTATAAAAACACCTATAGGAGAAGTATTAAAAGGTTGCAGATCTGATATGCAAGTAAAACAATAACTCTTTAGGTAATGGATAATTAACTCAATGTGCAAACGTGCTGGTGTGGGCCCGTCAGTATTGAGCTTTGCCTGACTCTTACCGTATGAGTAGGGACAGGTAACACCAGATTAGGGCATTTTTAGGTAATTATAGCCGCTAATTACTTAATTGGGTATATAATGACGTCATCGTGTTGTTTTCAACGATGAAGATCACACAATAAACGACATAGGTATTGATATTATTTTAGATCAACAAGACATATTGTTAAATTGTACCTAGAGTGATCTACAGTTATTCGAACGAAGTGAAAGTTCCATCCGCCATATATATTTACTGTAGAAGCGGTCGTAATGCATGTTATGGATGACCAACGGGGTAGAGAATACGCACAAGACTCGAGGCAAATAGATCTACATCAAATATGTACACGACTGAAGGGAACATTTTTAGTTGCAATATTCCGCAAGATGAGTCAATAGATATGGTAGAAGTGGTATAAACCTATGTGTAACATATTTCTATATATTACATAACTGATGGAAATAAAAGACGCGTCAAGCAAACTAGTTCCACAGTTTTTATGCCATTCTTGTTTGTCAGAATTTCAATTCTGTAATTGTTCATGTCCGTGTCTTAAAATATTTCGATAATTTGAATGTGAAGCAGATTGTTTTCTACATCTGACATTGTGCTTATGATAGATTAAATTTATCTGTTTAGATACCTAGTGTGGCAGATTTTTCTATTTCTTTTTTGGCCGTAGACAATTTAATTGTAAAATGTGCTGATAATGACTGTAAAACTGCGCAATGGTTAAGTAGTGCAAGATAGATCAGGTCAAGCTGCTGTTTGAATGTAGCATACAATAAGATAATATAACAACAAATACAGTACAGACAGCTTCAAACGACTGCAGAATAGTTAATACCTTACGGGCTCAATAACACATTTTTTTCACAGACTCCTGTGTAAGAAATTACTGCGCTGTTAATTAAGATAGAGTACGACTTGTAGAGTACACGTGCGTTTCTAGTTGCTATAAAAGATTTCTAGTTGTAGAAATGTCTTGTAAAGTGTAGAAGGCTACAAATAATCTCAACGAAAAAAATGCCGAAACATAAATTTTGTTAAAAAAGCTACATATAGTTGATATTATTCAAATTGGTTAGGATTAGGATTTCTCATGTGAATTAAAGTGAATTGAAAGACTTGCGATAACAAGGTTTGGCTTTCCGTATCAGGAAGTTTTATACGCTACAGCTATTATTATTAAAAATAACTAAGTGATACAGTTGTGTTGTACATACCATTGTGTTGTACATATAATGAAGTTATCAGATTTGCTATCTCCACTAAACAGATTTTGTAACAATCTACACTTCACGTCAAAGTAAGGGACCAACAATCATAATAAGTCATTAAAAGGGAGTTTGATAATGCATAGACTCTCGACATATTTTCAAAAAGGAATTCCGAAAATATTTGCAATTCACGTGCAATGTATGAATGTTATATAACTATAAAGTTGAAGACAATTATATGACAACTAGTGAAATAGTAAAAAGTAGTACTTTTAAACAGCACAATAACCAAGATTTTGCTTGAAGAAAAATAAATATAGCGGATAAAATCCGTTGTTGACGATTGGGATTGACAAGAAAAGCAAAATGATTTTTAGTCCTTCAATCATATAAATGTTCATCTAAATCTTCGCACAGTACACGAATCTAGGTAACGGTAAAGACAAATTGTTTCATTCAGACAAACAAAAATGAAATGCCTCCGAAATTATGTATGCAACTGTATCATTGAAGCTGATATCACAACAATATGGGGGAAAGTGTATACATCGTTACAGTATATATTGAAAAGTGAAAAGGATCTCACTGATACCAACTTTCCAATTATGCGTTTCATTTAAAAAAGAATATAATATCGTAACATGTCTAGACGTATATCGGAATTGTGTGCTTTCATTATTTTATTCTGTACTATTGTTGATACCGGATTTAGTCAGATTTATTATGGTTGGTAATGGTTTTGTCATTTGTAAGACTTTCTGTTACAGAAAAAGATACACTAAATTTTAATCACAAAAGGCTTTTTGTAAAATTTTCTACATTTCTTTTTTGTTTGATTAAAAGATGATCATATTATATAAACATGTGTTTTAGGCACAAAACGTTTGCGCATGTACTATATAGATGTATCGCACAAATCTTAATATACTTTCAGTAAAACAAATATTTCTAGGCGACTTCAAAATGACAGTATCAGCGATTATTTTCGCTAATAGCTTATTGAAAAAGATGATGATTAGAGATAACAAATTTAGCAAGATTTGTGGTAAGTTAAATTTCTTACTTTCAATTAATTTCTCATGCATCGTTTTTTATTATTAGACTTGGGTGATGATGAGGAACCCCTGAAGTGTTACTTCTGTCATGGTATGGGTCCCAACAACGACTGCGAAATGTTCGACCCTTATAAGGATGCAGTCGATGCCGCGAATGACGGAGACGAGCATGAAGGACCTGTAACATTGAAGACTTGCACACCACCTTTCGATAAGTCTTGCATGATTGAAACCTACGGAAACAATAACGGTAGGTGTAATCCGTTCATGGTTTGTAAATTCGGAGAGTTTTTAATGGATATAGCCGCGCGATTAAACACGATTGAATGTACATTTGTATGTCAATAATTTTATAAAAAAGTGGCACAACTTACACGTATATGTTTTATTCTGTTGCAGGTGAAATAGCACATGTTCGTGATTGCAGCGACGACAAAACATTTGATTTTACAGAGATCATAACAAACTTGTCTAGTTACACTCGTCTACTCGGACTCGAGGACAACAATGAGACAGCATGTGCTTATGACGGACAACATATGGTATGCTTGAGTAAATGTGGTAAAAGCGAAAATTACACAGACTTTTGCAACGGCCCCCAGTTTGGCAGTGCACTCCCAAATTCATTTTCTAAGTTGCTTCTATTAACAGTTGTGTTTTTCTACGTATTGTTATTCCCGTGATTTCATCATTGACATTCAACAGAAGTACAGATTGTATGTATCTCAATTCTCGGGTAAAATATTTAGTTGTCCTTGCATTACAATCCTTATGAGAAGTATTTAACCTAAATATAAATGGTGTATGAAAAACAGTTGTTTTGGTAAAATTGACACATAACCAAAGAATTTCTAAAGTATAATATGTTGGTGTACAATGTTTGCTCGTTTGCTCGTTTGTTATGTTTGCTCGTGGACGGTAAGCGGATACACTGTTTTCCAATTGCCATAGTAACTGACATTTGGAACAGCGTGGTTAATTTTGAACATTTGAAGATCATGTGTAAGTTTGTTGTTTGGGAATGTCTTTTGACTCAGATATTTGTAGATTTTCTGCTTACGTAGGAGAAGAAAATTAAAGTGATTCAGAAATAGAAAATATTTGAACAATTGCTTCCTGTTTTGTTTGACTGTTTAATGTTTCTATCGGTCGAGTCTGGTGTGCATGGAATTGTACATGCATGATGGTCATACCGCGCACTGCCTAGTATCATAAGAATGCGAGTAAATTTGGTTAATTTACCAATATATCTTGTCGTCAAGTATACTATTTTAGTATTTGAAATTATTTGTTTGTCCAATCGCAGCACAGTACTGGCTGTACTTGAACTTCGGTCAAAATGTATATACCGAGTCAGTAAAAAGGGGAACACTGCTGATTTACGAAAGAACAATTTCAAGCATTTCATTTCCATGCATTTACATGTATTATAATTTATTTTTGTAAATGCATCGAAATGATGACTAACCTATACCTAAAATAGCGACAAAAAGTAATTGCTTATTGAAAACTTACATTATCGACTGTATA
>JAFMSR010000004.1:38105240-38120240 GCA_022818135.1 Saxidomus purpurata | reverse complement strand
GCACTTATGGTAGCTTAATATCTGGATGAGACCCCGGCATGTCTCCCGTCATGCCTAAAAAAATAACTTTGAAGCCAGAAATAGGAGAAATTTACCTGACTGCAATTTCCAGCTAGTATAGCCAAAGGTTGAATTTGATTGGTTACCAAAGAGTATGCAGTCCGTCCCAAGTTGCTTTCTTCATATTCATTGTATTTCTTTATTATGTCAGAGTGTTCAATGGTTGCTTGACTTGCCATTTTGTATCTGATACAAGCGATAGATGATTAATTATTTTGTTGTGTTTCTGTTAGCATGTTTGCTGAGGGTTGGTACTATGCTTGATGTGGTTCTTGGTTTAGTTTTCTCATTTTACATTCGGTATTTGTAACCGTTTAGCTCATTAATGGGTGTTGATAATTATCATTTTTTAATTTGAATTTTGTTGATATTATATCTTGCCGTTTCCATTTAAATAATGATAATGAGACGCGATTTTTTTGCATAACAAGGTACAACCAAGGGATAATGGACTTTGTAATTCATAACTATTATTGTAATTAAAAATGATAATACACTTTAAATGATAAACATATACGGGTTGTCATATATTCAAGGATATAAATTGATATAAAAGTATTGAATTTAATCAATTGCTATACAGTCTTCATTCTGGTCAGTGGTGGCTATTACGAAGAATTTATCGGTACATCCACAAGACATGATATTATTCTTCACATTGGCTATCATTGTTGGACATCAGATTGAAACAGGTACGTTTTAATATGCGTTGATATTTAAATATGTTAAATGAAACAGTCTGTAGTGTCTGTTATAACTATTTTTTGTCTGTTGATACAGTTGTCTGTTAATGTAGTATGTTTTAACTGTGTTTGTTGTGTCTCTTGATACAGTTTGTTTTAGCTGTTAGTCGGTTGTTACTGCATATTCTGTTTTTGTTTGTTGGTACTGTCTGTTTTAACTGTTTTTTATTGTTGATTCAGTCTGTTTTAACTATTTTTATTGTTGATTCAGTCCGTTTTAACTGTCCTATCTGTTAAATGTAACTGTTTTTGTCTGTTGATACAGTCTGTTTTAACTGTTTGGTCTGTTGATACAGTCTGTTTCAACTGGTTTGTATCTGGATATAGTTTGCTTTAGCTGTTTTATCTGTTGATACAGTCTGCTTTAACGAGTTTTCTGATATATCCTTAAGCGTCCAGCGAGGACATCATTTCAGTTTTTTCTACCAGCTGGTCATGTGCATATATCTATTTTTGGTTTTATTGTACTGACCATTCTTAGATAATATATATACCAGGGCAAAATAAATTAGAAATCTACATGTAAAGAAATCATACAAGACTAACCTTGACAAAACAACGTATAAACTCAATTTAATGTCGTTCGGCCTACGACAATAGATATCAATTTACAACACTCATGCCTGTGTGATTAACAATATTTAGAGTTCTCATTAGGTTACGTAGTGTAAGATTATGATATTCGCATACCGCAGGGAGTGGACTACGGTGCTTCAAATGTGCTGAATCTTCTGTTTGTTGGAACAAAAATGTCTTTGACGGGAAGGATGCTATTGAAAATGTGACCAGGAGCTGTACACCCCCCTATGATAAAGTGTGCATTATAGAAACATACGAAAGTTTGGGTACGTTAAGCATACATGTATATCATTTGCTGAATAGCATACACAGTTAAATTTGCTCAGTTTGACAAAGTCAACTCTAATTGCAACGAGAATGTCTTTTTTCAATTCTGACCTGTTGGGGTGTAATAACATTATGCCGGCGTAGTCCAAGTTTACCGGCTTAGTGTTTGTAGGTACGTCTGTGTTGACGCAACACTATTAAATTAATGTATACCATTAAATGCATTTGTCAACTTGCGAATGCCATAGTTACTGTAAACGTCGATTTATTCGAGAGCTTTCAATTCTAGCTAGTTTTTGTAAATAAGCACCTTCAAATATTTCACACTCTAAATTTTCTGACATTAAATAATGTAGTTCCGCAGGAATCGTTCCACATTGAATAAATCGCGAATAAATCGAAACAACGCGATAAAAACAACTTGTGAATATAATGACGTTTACATTGTTGTGTCATTTAAAATTATCTTCTTTTAGACGGGACAGTATCACGCATCCGGGATTGCAGCGATGGAGTACATTTCTCCTTTCTGGCCTACAAAACCAACAGAACACGCACATATAGGCGGCTTGAAGCATTAAAACCGAACAACGAAACAGCCTGTGTTTTGGATGGAACGCGCCAAATATGTCTGTCTATATGTAATACAGACGTTTGTAACGGTCCTCAGATTAACCGTATTAAACATAATGGTTCTTCGAGGACCAGAGCACAGTTTATTCTTCCGGTTATTCATGTAATATTAGTCGTGGTATATAATTGGTGACATAAAGAATATGAACTTATAAATAGTTAACCAACCTACAATGTAGTTATTTCCTACATTAGAAACTCTTGTCTTAATTACTTGCCTTTTTCAATCGTGTCCTCTCGGCCATTTTCGGAATCATTCACAAGAATACACCATATTCACCATGTGATTTGACCAAGTAACATTGCATATCACTAGTTGTCGAGAAGGATGTTTATAATGACTCCCAACACTTCCTCTTGGCATCGGTCAAAATCATTTGCTCCCGTCATCCAATTTGTGTTTAGTGGATAAGAAAATTAATAAAGGTAGGGAATTGAATACTGGCGTATCTTACCATTTAGCTGTTAAATAAGCTTTATGCCTTGATATCTTGAAATACTTTGAAACAGAGCTTTCAACTGCATTCGTCAGATGTCGAAAACTCCCGTGAGTTTAAATATAATTATACTTCTGAGAAAGCGTCTAAAAAAGCAATATCAATCACAACAACGAGCGCTTGTACAGAGGTTAAGGTGTCTGCCGCTCATACCAGAGGTTGCGAGTTCGCACACCACGATTCACGACTGTACCTCCTCATATGGCACCAGTACTGTTTTTTTTAAAGGAAGTGGATTCGAAAGTGACTCTAGATCTATAAGCTTCAAGCTTTCTTCACAATCGAATTAAAAGAATCAGTATAAACTAACAACAGCAGCACCAAAAAGTCAATAACCAATCCTTAGGCAGATCAAAGCTGTTTTGAGATCTACAGCAGAATTAAGCATACGGCAATTATTGCTACTTTCACGCGTTATTTTTACTCTCTGCATCCCTTGCTACCGAAGTTGTTTGGTAGTACTAACGTCGTGATTTCAAATAAAGGCTGCCGCTTCCCACACAACATATGAAATAGATGTTGGAGTCCTTCCGAGAGCATTTGCCATATTTGGCACAACCAATTTGTTTTCAGTTTATATTAAATTGTTTGGTTTAGTGTTTGAACATGAAACGAGCGCCAACTGCTTTAGTTATAACGACAAAGAGGTTGTCACTTTGCGGGGATCAGATCCGGGACACTCCGATCATGAGACGAATGCGCTACTACTGCGCCACGGCTGCTCCACAGATTGAGTACTGATAAGGGATTATTCGCTTCCCTACGACCGAAACAAAACCAGTTTGAACGCAAACTTAACAGAACAAAACCCTACCAGCAAAAGACTTATATAGTATTAAAACTTGTCAAACTCTTCCGAATAAATAGCATGTAGTATCTCTAGACTTACTGTCTTTTAGAAATTACAGTTACGTTATACCAAAGAACCCAATGTATGCCAACTGTTTTAGTTTTAACCACAAAGATGTTGGTGGTAGAACTTGGTACTTGACATTGATCGTACCCGGGACACTCCGATCATGAAGCGAACGCACTACGGCTCCACAATTAGAGTACTGATGAGGGACTTAACATTTCTGTACGAACGGAACTAAACCAGTTTGAAAGCAAACTTAACTGAACTGAACACCACCAGCAAATCACTTAGTATCAAGATTGGTGTCAATCGACAAGCTGTGTCGTCAAGCTCTCCCTCAGATACTAGTATCTCTAGACTTTATGTATTGTAGAAAGTAAAGTTACGTTATACCAAAAAGAAAAAAAAACTTAAAGGACGTTGGCATTTATTTATAACAATCAATAAAACTGATTTATGATAACTGATAACACTGAACAAATGATAAAATCTTGAAAAATCTCGAAGTACAAGGTATATACATGGGTATGTGACGACGTCAACTGAATTATACCAGGAACTGAAGCGCCTCCGAACCTATCAGTTGTGCGATGAGGGTGCTGTATGTAGTGGTTGTCTTAGTTGGACTACATGTCCTTGCCGGTAAGTCTCTAGAATTATTTCAGTAAAATTCATTTTCATGTATTGATAATTACTAGAAAACATGCACAGTCAAACCTGTAAACAAAGACCACTGTCTGGAAGCTACAAATGTGGTCTTTGTTTGAGGGTGGTCTATATTCACATGTATGTCAAGTATATGTTAATAGTGCATGGTGATCTCCCTGCTGGTCTTTATTCGCAGGGTGGTCTCTATTCGGAGGTGGTCTTTAACACAGGTTTGAATGTACATGCAAAACCGTGAGGATTTTTTTCTCGTCTTTAAGTCTTTATGTTTTTAAAAGTTTTACGTCGCTTTCAATTAGATAATTTCACTGTATTCATTGTTCCTCTCCCCCCCTCGCTTCCCCCCTTGCCATAATTCCTTTACAAGGAATATGGGCAAAGGCATTCAAACTGAAATTATTCATAAGAAACAATTTTAAAACGACTGCACGGTTTAAAAAACTCATTGAATGCATAATATGTCAGTTTATTATCTGAGAGATATATTAGACCGAGTAAGCACTCTCTTATGTATCCAAATGTATAGCAAAATAGATCATACATCACACATCATTCTGTTTGTTATGTTGATAATAATATATTAATAAAATTAATCGTTCTACTCTGTTTTGTGTCCCAATGTTCTGTTCTGTTCTGTTGGTAGTCCCAGCGAACCTCAGCCAACGCATTATACCTAACGTTCATTGTCTGTCAGAGCACTTTTTGTTAATACTTGTAAGATCTCATATGTACTCATGTTTGAAACAATGAATTAAAACTAACTTTTTAATGTCTACATGATTTATCAAGAAGACTTGTCCCAAACCTTATATATAAGTTGTACATGAAAGAGAACTTGCTTCTTGATGATTTAAGTTAGATATATTAAATAAAGCTTCACTAGTAAAGTTTCGTCTTATCAGATTTTTTCATTTTTTTGTGACGTGCCAAGTAAACCGTGATTGTTTACATTACCTTTATAACTGCATGTACTGATACAATACAATATATCAATTTTATAGGCCCTCCAAAAAACTAGTTTAAAATGCATAATTGTACTTGGTCATGTTTCGACTCACTAGGTCAAAGGTCAAGGTAAAAGGGGCTATTGATAATAAAATCCTGTGCGCTCTTAATCCCCAAAAGCCTTGGTCATAAATATATTATACTGCAAAATTGATAAGTACCAAACTTAGTCGTGCATGGCTTAATAACTGAAGCACCAAATGTTACAGAAAAATAATATGTTCTGTGTATGTGCGATGTAAGGAAGGTATTCAATTCGTGATAGTTCTAGTTTTATACAACGCAGGTTGAGGTATTGGGTAAACAATCAACAGGATTATAATGTGAGCTGTTCTGTACTAAAACAAAGCACACATTTATATTCACATATATTAGTCGATATTGATTAACTACAAAGTGACGATTTGAGGCCAACATGTTTTAACAGACCGTATTCAGATATGTTATTGTAAGTATTTATATTACCCATTCAATAATGTCAAATGCAATATATAGTCCTCTTATTTGGTAAGATTTGTGGTAAAATAGATTTCCTACTTTCAATTAATTTCTGATGCATCGTTTCCACAAACTATTTTTTCCTTATAAGACTTGGTTGATGATGAGGAACCCCTGAAGTGTTATTTCTGTCATGGTTTGGGTCCTAACAACGACTGCGAAATGTTCGACCCTTATAAGGATGCAGTCGATGCCGCAAATGATGGAGACGACCATGAAGGACCTGTAACATTGAAAACTTGCACACCACCTTTCGATAAGTCTTGCCTGATTGAAACCTACGAAAACAATAAAGGTAGGTTGATTGATTGATTTTATTTTACACCATAAGGATTAGTAGGTTTTTTTAACAAGTAAAGAGAATAAAAAATATAACACACATTAACAGATACAACAAATACAGAACAAAGCACATTCTTTTACAAGACAAGGGAAAGAAACAACTAAACAAATGAAGCACAAACTAAACAAACTATGAACGGACATAATACAACGTATCAGATACAAGGAAAATGGCACAAGAAAAAACCCTGCACACATGCTACAAGGCAAATGACAATTCATGTACAAGTATACAACATAAATTATATTAAGAGAATACAAAGAGAATTATACAATGTAGAATACAAGACAATGTAGAAAAAAACATTTACTCCTACTTGTAATACCTTAGACAGGCCAAGAGAAAACGTTTGGAGTAAATGGACATGTTTATACAGATACAAAGCCATTATACAGATACAAAGCCTTTATTACGAAAACGAAACTATAAGGAACTCTATATTTGCGTAGCAGTAAACAGGAGAGATAAATGTGCTAACAGTTCATGATTAGTCTTCAGAGAGTTTTTTTTGGATATAGCCGCGCGAGTAAGCACGATTGAATGTGTGTCAATAATTGTATAAAAAAGGGGCACAACTTACACGTATATGGTTCGGGTCGTACCGATTATAGCCTCTTTAGAGGATGGTGGACCCAATAAGCACGATTACAAACAAACAAACACGTATATGGTTTATTCTATTGCAGGTGAAATAGCACATGTTCGTGATTGCAGCGACGACAAAACATTTGATTTTACAGAGATCATAACAGACTTGTCCAGCTACACTCGTCTACTCGGACTCGAGGACAATAATGAGACAGCATGTGCTTATGACGGACAGCATATGGTATGCTTGAGTAAATGTGGTAAAAGCAAAAATTACAGACTTTTGCAATGGCCCCCAGTTTGGCAGTGCACTATCAAATTCATTTTCTAAGTTGCTTCTATTAACAGTTGTGTTTTTCTATGTATTGTTATTCCCGTGATTTCATCATTGACATTCAATAGAAGTAAATTTGTATGTATCTCAATTATCGGGTAAAATATTTAGTTGACCTTGCAATACAGTGCTTATGAGAAGTATTCAACCTAAACATGGTGTATGACAGACAGTGACACATAAACAAAGATTTTCTACATGTATAGTATAATATGTTAGTGCACAATATTTGCTCGTGGACGGTAAGCGAATACAATGCTTTTCGATTGCCATAGTAACTGAAATTTGAAACAGCGTGGTTAAATTTTGAACATTTGAGGATCATGTGTAAGTTTGTTGTTTGGGAATGTCTTTTGAATCAGATATATTTTGATTTTCTGCTTTTGTAACAGAAGAAAGTTAAAGTGATTCTGAAATAGATGGTATTTGAACAATTGCTTCCTGTTTTGTTTGGCTGTTTAATATTTCTATAGGCCAAGGTAGGTGTGCATGAAATTTGTACATGTATGATGGTAGTACTGCGCGTAAGAATGCGAGTAAATTTGGTAAATTTACCAATATATTTTGTCGTCAAGTATACTACTTTAGTATTCGAAATTATTTGTTTGTCCAATCGCAGCGCAGTACTGGCTGCACTTGAATTTCGGTCAAAGTTTATATACCGAGTCAGTAAATAGCGAACACTGCTGATTAAGAAATAATAATTTCAAACACAAAGTAGGTGAAAGTTCATTTCGATGCATTTACGTGTACATTTGTGTTATAATTTATTTTTGTAAATGCATCAAAATTAACACTAACCTATACGTAAAATAGCAACAAAAAGTAATTGCTTATCGCAGACTTACTTTTTGACTGTACACCTCTTCTTTTGCTCGCACTAGACAAAAAAATACTTTACAATAAAAATCTTTAACTATACATGATGTATAATCAAATGTTGTAGATAATGTAGACTCACCAATTGATTAGGTTTTGGGCTATTGGTAAAATAAATATGTATGTAGCTCTCCGGGCTTACAACCTTGTGATTTTAATAAAAAAAATGATTAATGATATACTAGTGTTAGAATAAATATATATATAACGATTTTTGTTAGAGCCTGTTTGTTGAATGTTTTTGATGAAAATAAAAAAAATGCTAATAACGATTTTTTAAAATTCTTATGATAAAATGTTTAACAACATTTTGTATGTCATTCTTGTTTGTCAAATCTACTACTCGTATGATGCTGATGGTGTTGTCTTAGACTGTTTCGATAATTTGAATGTGTACATAGTATATGTTTTCTAGATCAGTCGTTGCGTTTATTCGCTAAATTAACATGGGCAATGGTAAGTGATACAAGCAGTTTTTACATTCAGATACCCAGTAGTGTAGAATCTGGGGTGTGGCATGCTTCACACTAAGGTCGAATATAATTTAATGTCAATAATATACATAGCAAATGGTTTGGGCTACAAGTGCTTTCCACATTATAAAACGGCCCTCCCCAATATGTAATAATTACAAAGAAACAGTGTGGCTACATATATACACATTTACAATGTATCATTATGATGTTACAGAATGAAAATAAAACACACACTGGTTTAAACCCTTAATTACAAACATATCGGGGGCCCAAGTGGCTTTCTTCATATTCATTGTATTTCTTTATTGTGTCAGAGTGTTTATTAGTTGTTTGACTTGCCATTTTGTATATGATATATGCGATAAATAATTAATTCTTTTGTTGTGTTTCTGTAAACCTGTTTGCTGATAGTTGGTACTGTGCTTGATGGTGTTCTTGGATTAATTTTTATCATTTTACATTTGGTATTTGTAACAGTTCAGCCCATTAATGGGTGTTGAAAGTAAAACAAAAAATTAGTCCCATGTTGTAGTCCGTACAATTTTATACAGATTCGCTTATTTGCATTCAAAATTAATGCGATATTAATTTTGTTATACTATATTCAAAACGTCAATTTTTAGCCTGTCGATCGCTCAATATAATTCGCCATATTTGCTTTATTGAGTCACGTGACCCACTATGTGTGATGTCATCATGCACTGACCAGTCTCAGTGGCCAGCGAGCGCTACCTTTTCTTTTAATTGCTGATAGTATATATGTGACATTTTCCTTTGCTCCATAACAGAAAACTCTTTTATTATCTATTACGATCTTCTTTACCATTGTGGCCTTTCACAGTTTCCTTTCCATCCTACATAATTATTAGGGACCGATATTTTCAGCGCAATTGACACCCGTTACATATCAAATCAAAGGACTGAAAGTGCTGGAGGGTCGATTGTCTCTGAAAACATGTGTAAATATCAGGGTAACCCATGCATGAGTCAAGTTATCAACAAACTGTAGACACAAATGTCCACAGAGTTTGACCTTTAACCATATGTGTAAACTTTACTTTCGATAGGAACCCATGTGCTTACCTTTTGCATTTAGTGACTACATGTATGTTCAACTACCCTATAAAGTATCATAGCTGTGAATGGTAACTGAGAAGTGGATTTTTACAAACCTGAACTGAAAATTCAAAGTTTGCACAACTTTTAATGTCATTCAAAAGTTATGGGATTTGCCCATAGGGTTGAGTGTATTGTGTCAATAATACAAAATAAATTCCTATCCTAAATTGTAGGCAAAAACTGAACAATGAGCAAGATCAAAGAAGACACAGAGTAAATTAATAACTGAACAAGAAAAACAGTGATACAAAGTATCACAGCGGGCCCACAAACAAAACTGACATGTAAATATTCTAGAAATTGGTGATGATTGATGTTGAGGCATGGCCCCAAAAGAACCCAAGGAAACCAATTCTGGTTGTACAAGCAAAACCTGACACGACTACTGACTGAACTTTGGTACGTGGTTTTGGTACGTGGCATTCCCTGTTTGATATTATTTTTTTTTTTTTTTTTTTACTGTTATCGAATAATATGTATACAGTATGTCTTATTAACATTATTCTTATAAGTTTGACATGAATGAAGTTTTCTATGATTATTTGCTGTAAAACATTTAAAATGGTTTAAAGTCTTAAAATTATAAGTAAAACAGAAGAAAAATTTGAAAAAAAAACTGTATTAAATGGGTTTCGAACGCGCGTCCGCCGTAGTAAGTCTTCCAATTTCCAGCATCTCTACCAAGTGCTCTATGTCCGCCGAATATAGAGTTATTGGTAAAAAACGAGTTCTTATAAATTTGTATGTCCAAGTCGTTCGTTCGCGCATTAATAGTATTTACGATTATTTGCACATTTAAAGAACAATAACGAAATAATATTATTCTATTCTGAAATGTTTTTAAATTATTTAGATTTATTACTATATAATTTTGAAAACAGAAATCGCTATAATGCCTAACAACTGTTTATATGGAACTACTTGTTTGTATGTTGTGCGTTCGGCCGTAAGGGCGATATACTCTGTTAACTTTAGGTCGATTTTAACAATCGACCCAAAAAATGAGACACAATGCAAAGATTCATTTCATATTACGTCAAAAGTATTTGTGTAGCATTTGCAAGTAAAACAGTTATTTTATAATGGATGATCACGGACTTGTGCAGTATAATTTTGAACCCGAGTACACGCAGGAAGATCTGCATTCTTTGGAGGAAACTATGCACGTAACTGAGGATGTACAGGAGTTCGACGTCGGTTATTGAATTAGACAGGTTTTACGGAGCAGTTGTACGGATCGTTCGGTGTGTTAAGACAATCTTAATACACCCCAGATCCCACTTTGTTCCATGGAGACAAAATATATATCGTGTTAAAATCATGAATATATTATCGCTTCATATTGATTTTTCCAGTTGTACCGAGTCAATTTTGATACATGAGATGCAATACATTTGCATGAGGTTATATCTAGTTTGTGTTTTCTGTACGTGCTAAAAGGGCCCCTAGAATGCACCAGATGCAATGTTAGATTTCAATTTTATGAGGGGAGCATGCCCCCAGACCCCCTAGCACAACTGTCCGTATACTTCATTTTTATCCAGGTAAGCTTCTGCATAGAAAAACATTTCATCATTTCATCAGAGTACATAAATTTTGTCATCAACAGTAAAAAAGATGTATTTTCTGAACATTTTTAGGGCTGCTGGAAACTTTCATTTGCTGAATTGTTTTTTTTTACCAAGTTGTATACATGTACATGTAAGATGACTAAATAATATTTTTATGCAGACTTGATCTTACATGTAGCTCGAAGGTAAGTGACAAATAATATATATGTATAAACGTTATATAGGCCTATCATTCATTAAATATATGGTTAGTTTTCATCACAGTGATAAATAAATTCATATGTTACCTCGAGCGTTCACATCAAAAAAGGTTGCATAACTTTCATTGGGCACTCTGCATTTTGTTATGTAATTATCAAATGCAATTGACCAGTGTGCAATATGCAATAATGTGCGACCAGTTAGATTGCTGGCAGGGGATCGCCAATTAACAACAAATCATATCGCATTCTTTGTTGTGACTTATGCCTTTGGGCTAGATCCAATGACATTCCTTCAATTGTTAGTTCTTCGCTAATTATTTACCATGGCAACGATGTAAAAATTGTTTGTGTAATTTGATTTTATTGAAAGCGAGAATTAAAATGTTAGAAGGAGTTTAAGGATGATCTCAGTTTTTTTAGTGTTCCGCAACATGTGAGCAACTTCTGGTATCTATTTCACATAGATTCTATAAAGGGCCTTTATTATAACTACATTATCTTTTGAAATGATCTTGAATATAAATGCTAGCCCTTTATATAGACTAGAATCTAGATCTAAAAATCAAATATGTGTCTGAAATAATATCATGCGGTTCTGTAATAAAATACGTTTTGTGACAAAAGTTTCAACCTAACAATATCGTATTATGATGTGTTTCGGCATGAATTAAGTTATACGATATACGATATATGGCCTACAAAAGTAACAGAACACGCACCTATTAGTGGCTTGAAGCATTGAAACCAAATAACGAAACAGCCTGTGTTTTGGATGGAACGCGCCAAATATTTCTGTCCATATGTAATACAAACGTTTGTTACGGTCCTAAGATTAACCGTGTTAAATATAATGGTTCTTCGAGGACCAGAGCACAGTTTATGCTTCCGGTTATTCATGTAATATTAGTAGTGGTATATAATTGGTAATTTGAACTTAATATAGTTAACCAACCTACAATGTAGTTGTTTCCTACATAAAAAGACTCGTGTTGTAGTAGCTTGCCTCTTTGAATCGTGTCCCCTCGGTCATTTTCGGAATCATCCACAAGAATACACCATATTCACCATGTGAGTTGACCTGCATATAATTGGTTGTCAAGAAGGTTGTTTATAATGATTCCCAATACTTCGTCTTGGCATCTTTCAAATCATTTTCTCCCATCATCCAATTTGTGTTTAATGGACAAGAAACTTAATAAAGGGAGGGAATTGAATACTGGCGTAACTTCTCTTATCCATTAACCTTTAAAATGACCTTTATGCCTTGATATCTTGAAATACTTTGAAATGGAGCTTTCAACTGTCAGATGCCGACAACTCCCGTGTTACTAAGTATATATTTCTTCGAAAGCGTCTAAAACAATAACAATATCAATCACAGCAACGAGCGGTGTTGTAGAGGTTAAGGTGTTTGCCGCTTCTACAAGAGGTTGCGAGTTCGAAACCAACTTGATTTACAACACTGTTACAGTACCTCCTCATATGGCACCAGTACGGTTTTTTTACAGGATGTGGACCCGAAAATGACTCTAGATCTATAAGCTTCAAGCTTTCTTCACAATTGAATTAAACAAATTACTTATAAACTAACAAGCAATCACTACAACTGATCTGCATGGTAACATGGGTATGTGAAAACTTTGGCTGATGACGTCAACTGAATTAGACCAGGAAGTGAAGCGCCTCTGAACCTATCAGATGTGCCATGAGGGTGCTGTATATAGTTGTTGTCTTAGTTAGACTACATGTCCTTGCCGGTAAGTGTCTTAAATTACTTCAGTGAAATTCATTTATTGGTAATTACTACTACACATGTACACACAAGACCGTAAGGGTTTTTTCTCGTCTGATTGGGCTGTGGGATAGTAAATGATTTGAAACGAAACATGACGACAAATTAATATCTATATATACACGTATTACCTCTTGAGCATTTACTTTCATTTTATTGCCTTCTTTAACAAAGCAGCGACTTTCATTCTTACTGAAAAAGCCAGATTTGTCAAAATATCGACACTGACATGATTTTACAAGATACATTCTAAGTTTACTTGGCATTTTCCATTTTGTCATGTGATGTCTTGATTCATGTTTTTAAAAGTTTTACGTCGCTTTCAAATTAGATAATTTTCAGTGTATCCAATGTAATGTTTTCCTCCCTCGCAGTAATTTCGTCTTTACAGGATGAAGGCATTCAAACTGAAATCACTCATAAGACTCAATTTCATATAATCTCTTTAAAGCATCTAAACGGTTTAAAAAACTCATTTAATGCATAATATGTCAGTTTATTATCTGAGAGATATATTAGACCGAGTTAGCACTCTCTTATTTATCCAAATGTATACAAAAATAGATTATACATTACACGCCTTTCTGTTTTTTGATACATTTTTGTAATATACTGATAAAATGAGTTGTTCTTCACTGTTTTGTGTTCCTATGTTCGGTTCTGTTCTGTTTTGTTCTGTTCTGTTGGTAGTCCCAGCGAACCTCAGACAACGCATTATATCTAATGTTTATTGTATGTCAGAGCACTTTTTGATATAAGATCTCATCTGTACTAATGTTTAAAACAATGAATTAAAACTAATTTTATATGTTTACATGATTTATAAAGAAGACTTGTTCCAAACCTTCTATTTGAGTTGTACATGCAAAACAACTTGCTGCTTTATAATTTAAGTTTGATATATTAAATAAAGCTTCGGTAGTAAAGTTATCAGATTATTTTATTTTTTGGAACGTGCCAAGTAAACCGTGCTTGTTAACATAACCTTTATAACTACTCATAAAATGCAATATATCGATTCTATAGGTCCAAACAAACTATTTTACAATGCATAACTGTACTTGGTCAATGTTTCGGCTCACTAGGTCATAGGTCAAAGTCAAAGGGGCTCGAGATAATAAAATCTTGTGCGCTCTTAACCCCCAGAAGCATTGGTTATAATTCAATACTACTTCAAACCAATAAAATGTACCTTGCATAGTTGAACATTGTCCATGTTTCGGGTCACTAGGTCAAGGTCACAGTGGCGCGAGATAATAAAATAATGTGCGCTCTGGTTTTCCAAATCCCCTGGCCATAATTTAATTATACTGCAAAAAGTGATAAGTACCATACTTAGTTGTGCATGGTTTAAAAAACTGAAGCATCAAATATTACAGAAAAATATTATACATTGTATGCTGTGTGTGATGTTATGAAGGTATTCAACACCTTCAGTGATAGTTCTAGTTTTATACAACTCAGGTAGAGGAAATGGATAAACAATTAACAGGATTATATTGTGAGCTGTTCTCTACTAAATCAAATATTTGCATTGTTATTACACATCATGTCTATACATGGTTTGAATATGATAAACTTGTAAACTTGTAAACATGTTTATCAATAATATATTCACATATATTCAAACTCGATTTACGATTTAAGGTCAACAATTTTTAAGATACCGTATTTAGATATGTTGTTGTAAGTATTCATATAACCCAATTCAAGAATGTCAAATGCAATATGTAGTACTCTTAGTTGGCAGCCCTAGTTTTCAGAACTGTTGAGGATGAAAATGTAAGGTAACTCTATCCCTTAGTATGTATCTCTGAAAAGTAATTAATTCTTCATATTGATAGACATGCGACCTGATAATTCAATAAACCAATTAAAGTGGCAATGCAAT